>VZRH01006022.1:607530-620359 GCA_013397555.1 Urocynchramus pylzowi
ACCTTTCCCTAAAATCCAACTGAAACCTTTCCCTAAATTCCAACTGGAACCTTTCCCTAAAATCCAACTGGAACCTTCCCCTAAAATCCAACTGAAACCTTTCCCTAAAATCCAACTGAAACCTTTCCCTAAAATCTAACTGGAACCTTCTCCTTAAATCCAGCTGGAACCTTTCCCTAAATTCCAACTGGAACCTCTGCTGGCACAGCTCCTTGTGTCCTACCATGCTTCAGGTTCTCCCTGAGAATTCCTCCAAGGTAAGATGCAGCTTTCCCAGAGGGTAAAACTGTGGGAACCAATCCCTTTTTTACAAGGCCCTCATTCACCACTCATCCATATTCACCATCCAAACCTTCAGGCTTCCAAAATCCTGGAATTGTAAAGAGCAGGAAAGCACAAAGGTGGGACTGTCTGGGTCTTTTCTCCAGGTTGCTTTAGCTGTTGCTGATCCTTTTAGGAAGGATGTTCCCGTTGCCAAGGGTCAGGATCACAGCTGTCCCTTCCCTGCAGCTCCGTGCTGTCACCAACACCTCCAGCAGGGCAGGGAGGGGCCTTGGCTCACTGGAGGTGTCACAAAAGCCATTAAATGTCACAACCAGGCCTGAAGTCACCTCGTGGCAGGTGGAGCAAGGTGGTTCTCTCCAACCACTCCAGTTCCAGGGAGAATTGGCAATCCCAGACATTTCTTTCAGTGTTTTAGCACAACTTATTTCAAAGAAAAGCAAAATTAGGAATGTGCCATTCATCCCAAGTTTTGAGTGGTTTATACACAAACATCCACATTTTATCTCATTATTCCATTTTAATTACAGCTCACCAACATTCCTGGGAATTTTTTTTTTTTTTTTTTTTACAATTCCTGTAAAAAAACAGGCTCAGAAAAACAGGTGGGTCTGTTTTCCTTGTGATGGAGGCTTTGTTTTCCAAACCAAGCCGAAGCCTCGTTGCCTGGGCCTTGCCCTAGTGAAGAGCTGCTGAGAAATAGGGAGAGATAGGAGCCCTTGGGAAGGGAAGCAGGAGCACTGATATCCCTCGGAAAACATCCCTGGGCAAACTGTCATCACCGGGGGCTGATAAGGAAGGCACAGCCTGGGATTTGGGAAGTGTGGGAGGCAGCGGGGGCTGGCTGAGTTAACTCTTGCTGGACTCATTCCCTGTCTCCCAAATCCCACCTTCCCACACCTCTCCAGTCCCCTTCCAAAGCAGGGCCCTTACCCCGAGGTGCTGAGCCCACCCAAGGCTGGATATCCATGCTGTGATCCCTTTTTTCTCCACCCAGACTCCATAAATCCCTCTTGTCCCCTCCTGGAATTTCTTCCATATTCCTCCTCCTCTCCAAACCACAACCTGAATTCCACCTGCCATTCTCCAGCTTTGAACCCTTGGGAATTCAGACACCTGCTCCTGCAGGAATCCTCTCCTGCGCAGGAGGAGATCCCCAGGACACAGCAAAGGGAGGAAGGAAGAAGGATCAGAAGAGAAATCCATGTTAATTAGTGGATTCTGGGATAGTCCATTCCATGAGCACATGGGAGCCTGGGAATATTCCAGTGGGAATCATGGAATAGAAGATCCTGAGCTGGAAGATTCCCACAAGAATCATCCAGTCCAGCTCCTGGTCCTGCCCAGGATAATCCCAAAAATCCCACCCTGTCCCTGAGTTGTCCAAATGTTCCTGGAGCTCTGGCAGCCTTGGGAATGTGCCCATTCCCTGGGGAGCCTGGGCAGTGCCCCCCCACCCTCTGGGTGCAGAACCTTTCCCTGATATCCAACCTGAATCCCTCTGGCACAGCTCCATGCCATTATCCTGCCAGCACAATGGGATTTGGCAGAAGGGATTTGCTTTGGAAGATCATTGTCTGAGGGATTTGCTGGAAAACACCGTCATTCCCTCAGTTTGAACCGTGAGTTTGAACCACAATAACAACACAAAACAAAAAACCCCACAAATTTTTGTGTGTAGGGAGTTTATATTCCCTAATAAAGGACAAAAGTGGGAGAGGAGGAATTTTTCGGTTCCTGGGGGATGGAGATGCTCTTCCCAGAGAGTTCCTGGGTTCTTTTCAATCCTGGTTCCCTCTTCAGAGAGAATCAAATGGATAAAAGGTTTCCCATGAGGATTGAACA
This sequence comes from Urocynchramus pylzowi, assembly GCA_013397555.1. NCBI lineage: Eukaryota > Metazoa > Chordata > Aves > Passeriformes > Fringillidae > Urocynchramus > Urocynchramus pylzowi. The sequence continues at coordinate 609,658 of VZRH01006022.1, forward strand.
TATGGAATAGTTTTCCCAAAGAACGAAGGACGCACCAGGAAATCAGCAAGGAAGAGAAAGGTTTGATGCTGGATACGATCAAAGGATATAAAATCAGGAGTTAAAAGGGGAAATGAATAAGGAGTGAGAGTTTATTCCAATGAAATCCATAATGTAAGGAAATGAATGGGTGTTTCCAAAGTGCTCCACACAGCCTGGAGGTGAACTTTGGAATTCCCTGTGGGATATTGACAACATTTCATATCCATCCAAAACAAAAACCCCAAACCCACAGATTCATGGATCAAAGAATACTTCCTTTTTTATTGAATGGAATTATGTGAGTGTCCAAACGAATGAAATTCCAAAGTTTACAGACACATCCTCATCAATTATTTCTCCTGGAATTGGCCACTTAAATATTTTCCAATCAGGATTCAGGTGAGCTGGAGAAATTTTTCAGGAATTAAGATTCAGAACTAAGAAATGATGGTTGATTTCCTAATTTATCCCTGGCACATTCCATGAATTATTCAGCCAGGAATCAGGAAATATTTAAGCACGTGTTAAAAAATTGCTCCACAAAACTTAAAAAATTGAAAATGTTACTAAAATCAACAATGTACATAAATGTATGGAAAAACTAGGGATGTGTGTTGGGAATTATGTTCTCAGGCACAATTCACAGGCAATTCTGTCCCTGGAATGACAGCAGGAGGAATTCAGAAGGCAAATGCTGACACACTCACCGTGCTGCTCCTATCCAAGGGGAGAGGAACAGCCTCTGGTTGTGCCAGGGGAGGTTTAGGTTGGATATTTAGGGAAAATTTTTTCATGGAAAGGGTGGTCAGGCATTGGAATGGGGAAGTGTTGGAATCACCATACCTGGAAATATTCCAAAAATGTTTGGATGTGGCATTTGGGGACACGGTTTTGTGGTGAGGGAATGGTTGGACTTGATGACCTTGGAGCTCTTTTCCAACCTAAATTATTCCATGATTCCTGACAATTTGAAGTGTGGAGAGTTTTTTAGATATTCTGAAGATCTCCCAAACCTTCCTCCCTCAGAGTCATTCCTGGATTTTAGGGAAACCCCCTTGTTCTTCACTGATTGATGTTGGATCAACCCCAAAAACCTGGAAAACTTGAGACTCACAGGAAAACACCCTCTGTGATTATTACAGAGACAAAACACCTGGAAATTGTAAATCCTTATGGAATATTGAAGGGATTGTCTCAGGATCTTCCAGGATTCTCTGGATAAGCAAATTAAGTTTTTTCCTTATGACTGATGGGCCTTACTGGTGACATAACCCAGCATTTGGAGCTTGAAACCAGTTGGGAATGATGGAAGCTGCTGGGATGAACTGGGAGAGGGAATTCTGGATTTGTCAACAGGGCAACAGCAGCACAGCCAATCCTACAGGGATTAGGGATGTCAGTTACTGGGGAGGTTGTGGTTTTGTGGGAAGAAGGAACAGAAAAAGAGTTAAGGGAATGCTGGGCTGCTCCATGAAAAAAAAGCTGGGGAAAAAAAAAATCCCTCGCTCCAGCAGCAAGAACCTCAAAGCTGGATATGTTCAGACTCCATAGGTGGCAAGTTGGGAATTTAATCCCATGCCAGGAGCAGGAGACTTCCAGCCAAAACAGCTGTGGGTTTATGGAGGCAAGGGAAGCCTTTAAAAGGGCTCTCGGGAATTCCCAATTCAATAGGATCACCACAGAATCCCAAAGACATGAAAATGGGAGCTGAGCTTTTAAACGGAAGAGTGAATGAAGTGGATTTTTTTTTTTATGTGTCACAGCCCCACATTTGGTGTCCCCTCAAAGCGTTATCCCAGATTTTCCCCTCAGGATCACGGGATGTGGCTGGGGAAAGGCCAGCACAGCCTGAGCCGAGGCCGGCAGCGTCGTTACTGCTCCCTCAAGGTGCTGGTTTGTGCTGAGGTTGGACCACACAGCTCGGCCTTGCTCAGGAAAGTTGGGAATGATATCCCAGGGAGCAGATTCGGGGAGATTTTTAGTGTTTGAGGGCAGTGGAGTCAGACCAGGCACATACACATTCCAGCAGTGGAACATCGTCAAATCCTTGTAGGAATTACTTTTAAAATGCATTTTTCTTCACAGATTATCTGATATAATCCCATTGCTCCAGGAGTTCGGGTGTTTTGGGTAAAGATCTGCCAAAAAAACCCAAAAACCAACCCTGTTCACGTGGGAATCTTCATCAAAACTTGCATTATCCAATTTAATCTTTTTGCAGAGGCAATAATTCCTGCAAAGTCATGGATTTGTCTGTGCCACTGGGTTTAAATGCTTCCCAAGGTTGGCTGCGATCACAACCACCTCGTCATTCCAAGATGCAGCAAGAATTCTTGGAATCCTCCAGAGCTAAAACTGGGAGCTGCTGCAGCAGCTGTTAAAAACCTCTGGATCTGCTGAGGAACGTGGGAACAGCTGCCCTGGATCAGGGAAAAGGTCACTTTAGCCCAGCATCCTGTCCAGGAAAGAGGACAAGGACCTTTGTCCCTTTTCTCAGCTTCTGGAGGAACGAGAATCCGGAATCTCTGTAGGGCAGTGGGCAGCACAGAAGCTCATCCTCCACAAATGGGTAAGAGACTCTGGAAGTCTGAGGGGATGCCACAAGGGGTGAATTCCCAGGAGAGTGCAGATGGAATGCGAAGCAAATCAACATAAATCCTTTTTCCAGGGAGCTGCCACATCCCAGAGGATGAGGAGTTCATCTCCAAGGAATCCTGGAATGGCTGGGTTGGAAGTGACCTTGAAGACCATCTGTGGCCAAGGGCTGGGACAACTTCCACTAGCCCAGGTTGTTCCAAGCCTCGTCCAACCTGGCCTTGGACGCTTCCAGGGACAGGGAACACCTCCACCTGTGCTGTCCTCTGCAGCCTCTCAAAGCAGAGTTCAAGAACCATCTTTCCTCCTTCTGTTGATCTTTCAGCACAAAAGGGGACATGATCCGTTTTCTTATCAATTTGGAATGTGTACATTCTTTATCCAACGGCTCCTCTTTGGAAAATGTGCATTTGAACCAAGTGTCAGCTCTTTTCCTTAGATGTGGAATCCTGTGGACCTGGCAGGAGAGCACTTGAGATGATCCATGGAGATAAGGAAGTTGATGATTGACCAATACCTCTCTGCTTTGCCAAGTTATCAAAAAATATGTTTGTAAATCTGTGAGAGATTCATAGAATCACAGAATCACAGAACTTTTTAAGTTGGAGATCTCCAAGGTCATTGAGGCTAACCATTCCCATTATCCCATGTCTCCAAGTGCCACAACCACGTGGCTTTTAAATCCTTCCAGGGATGGGGACTCTACCACTGCCCTCAGGCCAGACAACAATTTTGATGAAGAAATTTTTCCCAATACCCAGCCTAAACACACCCCAGGGTTTGGATCTGGGGAATTTTTAATGTCCCTTCCAACCCAAACCATTCTGGGATTCAAGGATTCTGGAGTTTAGAGAGATCCACTCCTGATTCCCCTGAGCATTTGTATGGTGAGAACATCAACGAAGGAGGAAAAAAATCAAAACCTTTAGGTTTAAATTTATTCTACTCTGCATTTACAGACACAATCCAAAGTTTCTGTGTGGTTCTCCTGAGTCCAAACCTCACCGAGCGGTTGCTCCCCTTTGGAAGTGTTGAGGGATGTCTGGATATTCCATGGTGCAGCAGAGAATTCCTGAAAAGGGATGATGGGAAAAATGTGGGTCCTGCCTCACCCTGCAGAAGGCACATTCATGGAATCACAGAATGGTTTGTGTTGGGAGGGACCTCAGAAAATTCCCTCATCGTTTGGACTCCATTCCCACACTCCTGGCACTGCTTCCCTGTCCCTTTCCCCACCCCCACTCCCCCTTAGGAATGACCACGGGCCATTTTGGGCTCCTGACCCCCATGCTGAGGCCAGCACAGCGATTCTGGGGGCCAGCTCTTTGCACAAACATCCCGCCCTCCTCGCAGGGCTGCTCCAAAGGCCTTTGCCCTGTCCCCCCAGGAACTGCAGCAGGAAATTCTCTGGAGCTATCCCAGGGCTAATTAAAGGAGCAGCCCCGAGACCCCGTCACCTCCTGAGAGTCCCCAGAGCTGCTCTGGCCTCTGTCAGGGCTCATGACAAGGTTAATTCTGGAGGAGGCTTCTTCACTCAGGGGCCACTGTTTTACAGACCCTGCCCAAAGCTCGTTAGCTGTAATTAACAGGCTTTTTCCACAGCAAATTAAAGCTCTCTCTGTGTTCTCCTGGCAGCTCTTCCCAGAGGAATAATGATCACTCTCTGCTGTCACTTCCATGTCCTGGGCAAAGCTGCTCCAGGCTTTGTGCAGCTTTAATTAAAACAAAGTGGTTTTACTCCCTTGGTTTATGTTTGGTGCCCTTTGCTTTGCTCTTCTCATTAAAATTAGAAAGAAATCTGGGACTGGGGTTTCTCTTTGGGAATTTTTTTGAGGATGACTCAGCTGGAGTTCAGTGTCACTAACAAGATTTTACCAACACAGAGGATTCATATATCAGGCAACAATATTCAGAAAATAATATTCCTTACTGTTAATTATATGTTAATAATGCTCCTTTTCCACTCCCTGAATTTCAGGATGTATTTGGGGCTAGCATGGGAATGAGGGGGGAGGATGATGGGGCTGGATCAGTATTTGATGAAAAACTTTTCAGGCCAGGCTGGAATAGGGGAAGGTGTCCCTGCCCACGGCAGGGGGCTAGTACTGGATGATCCTTAAGGTCACTTCCAACCCAAACCATTCCTGGATTCCCTGCTGGATGCTGGGAATGTTGAGTGCTTACAATCCACAAGGAGCTCCTGTGGAAAGAGCACAAACCAGGACTGTGGGGTTTCATTTATAGACTTCTTGAGAGGGATCAAATTGCCTGAAGTGTCATTCCTTGATGTTCTTCCATCCTGCCATGTGCCACCACCTGGAAAATGTGGATCATGAAATGATGATTCCGTCCATGGAGCTCTTTCATATCTCCAGTAGTGAGAGTTGGAAAATACTGACAGAAAAACACCCTTCCTTCCTTCCTTCCTTCCTTCCTTCCTTCCTTCCTTCCTTCCTTCCTTCCTTCAAGAGCTGGGCCACAACCATCCCCTAATTTTACATATTTTAATGTCTATATCTAAATTTAGTCATTTTAGGCTGTCTCATGACTGGCAGGAGAATACAAACATTCCATAGGGATTTTCCCAGCACTCCCAAAGGAAAATCCAAGGCCTAAAGACTCATAATTTGTTGTGCACACCCAAAAACTGAGGGACTGAGATCTAAAAATGTTCACTACAGAGCCAAACCTTCAAGATTCACCAGGAATCCCCTCCACTAAAGGAACTGGACTGGCTGGGATGCCAGATTCCAGGAATATATCCCAGGATTTGAGCTCCCTCTGCCCTTCAATTCTCTCCCCGCAGTGGGCATTTGTCTTGGGAAGAAACCTTTGTGCAAACATCACAGGATACAAATCCCACAATGAGCTCTGCTGGAATTTCTTGCAGTTTCTGGATACTCAGGAGTTGCTATGCTGACATTTTTATTTATCAACAACTCCTTAAAAACAGTGATTAGGAATATCCATATCTCTCTGCTGCAACAGAAAATTCCTTGCTCTTAATGGACAACTCTTGGAAAGCTGATCCCTACACCAAATAAAACTCCAGGAATTGTTTAACCTCCACGGCTCAGCTTTCCATGACACACACTTTTATTCTTGGCCTGCTGGTCAGAAGGTGAAGGCAGGGAATGAACATGGAGAGATCCAAATCCCAAATATTTTCCCTGCAGATGCTTAGTCAAGGCTTAAAAATAAACCACCCCGTGAGCAAACAGGAATATTTGATTTGGTCTGGAGGCAAACACACTCCAGGTTTCCACTCCTTGCTTTTTTTGTGGGGAATTTTTGAAGTGATCCCTTGGCCCTCAGCCAATCCCCACTTTTTATGATGTCCGAGAATCCATTTGCTCCAAGTTCTACATTTCCCTCATTAAACAGCACTAAAAAGGGAACTCCAAGCCACAAGACCACACACGTTGGCATCAGACATCCAATATTCAGAGCTGGCACGATCCCATAAATTAATGTTTGCTCCCATCTAGTGGGTAGAAGAAGAAATTGTCTTTAGGTGGAATATTATGCAAATTTAGTTTGCATTGAGCTGGGGGGGAATTTATGGAAGTTTTCTTCCTTCTTGGAGCTGTAGGGTTTTAGGCCTGATCTAAGATTTTCGCGTGTATTTGTTAAATTTAGGCCTTGTTTTCATGTAGGCCTCAAGTTTCAGCATCATGTAGGCCTGAGATTACAACATCATCCAGGAGAAGCTTAGATTGGATACCAGGGAAAAACTCCTCATGGAAATGGCAGTCAAGCCTCAGAAGAGATTGCACAAGGAAGGATTGGAGTCCCCATCCCTGGAATTGTTCAAAAAATGTGTGGATGAGGCTCTTGAGGACAGAGTTTAGTGAACATGAAGGTGCTGGGTGAGGGTTGGACTTGATGATCCTGGAGGTCTTTTCCAACCTAACAATTCCTCGATTCCATGTTTATTTCTGTATTTAAGATCATCAAGTCCAACCCCCCAACCAGCACCACCACCATGTCCTCAAGTGCCACATCCACAAGTTTTTTTTCACATTTCCAAGGACAATGACACCACCACTTCCCTGGGCAGCCCATTCCAATGCTTGACAGCTCTTTCCCTCAGGATATTTTTCCTAATATCCAATCTTAAGCTCCCCTGGTGAATAATTAATAATAAGTAATGATGGGGAGAACAATGAGAACCTTTAATATTCCAAGTCATTAAACAATATTTATTTTTAAAAGGATCTCTGGAGGATCCTGGGAAAAGCCCCATGGCTCACATGGCACAGTAGGAAGCACTTAACTCCAGAAAATCTAAGACATGCTCAGACTTAGGAAAAAGGGCAGAAAGATTCAGGGATATGGAGAAAGTGCAGCTGGAACCAAAGAGGAGGACAGAAGGAGACCTGGATTGTCCTTTTCTGCATTCCTACAGAATATGGACATGAGAATCACCTTCCAATTCCGGCACCTGACTCCATCTCTTACAACATGTGGTGAACCTCATCAGCTTTAAGTTATATTTTGGCCTTTTTTCGCTGTAAATTAAAAATTTTCCTCCTTTTTTACCTCCAGAAGGCAGAGAAAATGTTCTGCACTGTGTGGTTATAACATAGCACAGACTTCTGGAATGGTTTTAAGCTGAAGGATGGCAGGGATAGAAGGAATATTGGGAAGAAATTCCTGGCTGGGAGGGGCTGGGATGGAATTCCCAGAGAAGCTGTGGCTGCCTCATCCCTGGAAGTGTCCCAGGCCAGGCAGGATGGGGCTTGGAGCAACCTGGGATAGTGGAAGGTGGGAAAGAGATGATTTTATAAGGTCCCTTCCATCCCAAACCATTCCACATTTCTGTGAAATCAAGGGAAGGTGTTTGGGTTTCCATCTCTTCCTTTTGATGAATCATCAAAATTCCCAATCCCTGGAAGCAGACACAGCTTTTGTGCTCAAACCACACTCTGGAACATGTCTTGGAATTACTTCCCCTTCTTTTCAGAGCGATTTCAGCTTCTCCTGGTGCAGCAGCCCTACTTTACTGAAATAATTATCATAATTAACACAATTATGAAATAATTCACCTACGAGTTCCCTGCAGTGCCTGAAGTTTCCTGTCCCTCCCTTTAAATGTGGCTTTGTTTGCTGAGGACCGAAATCCTGTATTCCAACAAAACTCTTGACTAAAAACTAAAAGGGCTTGTCAAAAGGTGACCAGGTGAAACCTGAAGACCTAAGAAGGACAGAGGGATCCAATTCCACCTTTGGGGCTGGAATTTAAGATGACCTACAGGTGTAAATAGTTCCAGCTTCCTCACATCCCAGGAATTTATTGTCTCACTTGGAATTTCTTGATACATTAATATTTTCTTGGGTTTTTTCCTACAAAACCTTCATGAGAATTCTGCTCTCAGGTGAAGCTTTCAGAGCTCCTTTTAAAACCCTTCCAATCCTTCAATTTCTGGTAATTTAGGAAAATAAATGAAGGTGTCTCGATTTATTTGAGACACTGTGGGGTATCCTGGTTTTTAGATGCTTCTCCAGAAAGAAGTGTAGGTTGGGGGAATAAATCTCCAGGATTATCCCTCACAGGATTCCTGCTTCCTGGTGGGATTTCTGAGGGAATTATTGGTGGCCAAGTCTTGGAGCTTTTCTGGTTTAATGTGTGATGTGTGTTAGGGAAGGAAGGAGATGGAGACATAAGGTTGTCTGGAAATGTAGGGATTCTGGGCATATGGGATCTGTCTCCAAGGAGTATTAGAGCCTGCAAAAAAAAGCTGGAGAGGGACTGGGGACAAGGCCTGGAGGGACAGGACACAGGGAATGGCTTTGAGCTGAAAGAGGGAAGGCTTAGATGGGATTTTGGGAAAGAATTCCTGGCTGGGAGGGTGGGGAGGGGCTGGGATGGAATTCCCAGAGCAGCTGTGGCTGCCCCTGGATCCCTGGAAGTTTCCAGTGCCAGGTTGGACAGGGCCTGGAGCAGCCTGGGACAGTGGAAGTTGTCCCTGCCCATGGCAGGGGGTGGAATTAATGAACTGTCAGGTCCCTTCCAACCCAAACCATCCTGGGATTCTGTGATTCCATGATTTGGGCACCCCTCCTCTGTTTATGCATCTCAAATCCTATTGATATTTCATTTCCATCACTATTTTTGTTTTCCTTAATGTCCTTATGTCTTTAATATCATTCCATGTCACTTCCTTCTTTGAAACCCATCAGTAGGATTGAAACAAAACAATTCCATGACTCAAGAAGTTTTAGGGCAGGTCTTATATCCCAGAATCCCCTAATTCCAGAATCCCAGAATTCCAGAATGGTTTGAGCTGGAAGGGACTTTAAAGCTCATCTTATTCCCACCCCTGCCGTGGGCAGGGACACCTTCCACTATCCCAGGTTGCTCCAATTCCCATCCAACCTGGCTTTGGACACCCAATCGGGGTCCTCAGTTTTGATCTGAGGCATTAATCATTGAGAAGTTTCTCCAACTCTGAATTCCTGGGAATCAAAACCCCAGAGAAGCTGAACTCAAGTCTCTTTCCACCAGCAAGTTCTGCCTCTAATCCATGAGGAAATGTGTAATGGGAAAGGGAAGGAATGGAAAGAAAATAAAATGAGGATGGAATACAACAGGAAGGAAAGCAGGACTCTCTTTTAGGAGAACATTTGGATTTATCCACACCTAATCTGCTCTTCCTGTTTTGGAGTGGCAAGATGGAACACCAGAGCCACCAGGAACTGCAGGAGATGTTTTGGAGCTCCTCCTCTTTCCAAAGATAACGGCTCAGACCTTCCATGGGCAAAGACCAAGCGGAATAAAGCTGGCAGGATCTGATTCAACTCCAGGGAGTGTCTCCTTCCGTGTTTACCTTTTTTCCTGGGATAGAAGAGGCTTTTTCATGGCTTGTTTTCAACCAGGAGTCACCCACCCACCCCAGCAGCCTCTTGCCAGCAGCTCCCAGGTGTTCTCCAGCGAAAGCAGGACCATGGAAGTGGCAGTGAGGGATGTGGAGACAGCTCCAAGGATTAAAATTACATCTCCCAAGCTGCCCCAAATAGGCAGCTGTTTCCTATTTGGGTGTTTATTTAAGTTGACATTTGGGAGAAGTTGGAATATTTTGTCATTTCCCTCCGTGCAGATGTACAGGAGGGAGAGGTCCGGTCAGCTGGGAACTCGGGATCAGCTGGAAAGAGGGAATTTTCTCCGTAAAAAGGATCAGATTAAGGAACAAAACAGGAACCTGTCTTTGACTCCTTGCTCTGAGGGCAGGCTCAAGTTTAGTCTGTTATGGAAAAAAAAAAGGAAAAATCCCAATTTTCTTGCTTTTATATCTGGTGAATAGTTTGCAGAGAGCTTTAAGGAAAGGCAGCTGGGGCTCTGAGAATTCCCTCTTCCATATGGAATTTTAGGACCAGGTTTGCAGAGAGACTTAAGGAACAACCCCTGGGGCTCTAAGCATTCCCTATTCCCTAGGGAATTATAGGACCAGGTTTGCAGAGAGACTTAAGGAACAGCCCCTGAAGTTCTGAGTATTCCCTATGGAAATTTAGGACCAGGTTTGCAGAGACCTGGAAAGGAAGAGCAAGTGGGGCTCTGACTATTCCCTCTTTCCTACAAAATTTTAGTTCTCAGGGGAAATGTCCTGGGTTGGGTTAATTTGATTTCTTCTGGAAATTCTGGATGGCTCTGAGCACAGTGTTGATGAGCCATAAAAATATGTAAGATACTGAAGGGGAAAAACACCCAAACAAAATCAAAACCAAACCCAAAAACCCAAACCATCCCCTCAAAAATCCCAAAAAACCAAAATCACCTTGACAGTGATTCCTAGGATGACCTTGGCCATCTCATCTGGCCTGTAATCCAGGAGAATCCACTGGAAATGAGTCCTTGGCAGGAAAAATCATTATTTTTTAGGTGCCCTGTGGCTGCCAAGAACAGTCTTTTTCTTTCTGGATCAATGGCAAATCATGGGTTTGGAACTGGAAAAAAAAAACCCAGATGATTTAAGAATGGACCAGCTTGGAGTCAGGAATGATGAGTTACATGGAGACAACATCTCTTGCTGTAATAAAAGGTTTGGAGAGCTTCTCTTCCCAAAAAAACCCACAAAAAAAAAAAAAA
>VZRH01006022.1:620442-637257 GCA_013397555.1 Urocynchramus pylzowi
AAAACTCTCATGGAGCTTTGGTTTATTGAGCCTGGCCAAGGAAAAGCAGCAGGGGGAAATGTTGTGGTGGAACTTCAAGGAACAAGAGGGATTACCAAAGTCCTACACTAAATCTGGAAAAATCTGATGGAAAAATCTAATGGAAGAATCGAACTCCTCTAAAAAGGAGTTGGAAAGGAGGAAGAGGTTGTGATAAGAGGAACAGGATGGAAAATCCAAGTGTTTTAGTAGCTAGACAAGAGCATTCCAGTTTTGGGGATGGGATCATGTGTGGAAGATGCCTTGAGGGGAGCTTGGTGGTCAGGGAGTTCTCTTAAAATTCCCATCTTATTCTTTTCTAATCCATGGGGAAAAGCTCATTTGGAGTTTGATGATCCCAGAGCTGTGACATCACTGGAATTACACCAGGGGATGTTACTCCAAGGTGTAGGATATGGAGAGGGATAGGGAGAGAAACAAAATCCTACAATCAGACCCTGCTTTAACACCTGCTGGTGCTAGAAAAACCAGAACAGCTCTGGGACAACACAGGAATGAAAACAGGAAATCAATCCCCTCAAAAATCAAAAGCAGAGGATAAGGCATAAAATGAGAATAATTTTTCCTCAATGGATCCAGACTCCAAAGTCAGGAACAGGCTCAGAGTTGTCCCAGGGGATATTTTGACCCAAAGCCCCAAATCCCAGCAGTGACTTTGGATAATGGAATATTGCACATTCTTTATCCCAGTCCCTCCTCCCCTCCCGTGCATCTTCCCTGCTCTCTGACATCTCTAGTCTAGACAAGATAATCCCATTTTGTTCCCTAATTCCTGATCCTTGCTAAAATCAACCTGGATAAGATTCCACGCCAGATAAGGCGGAAAATCCACCCGAGCCCATTTGACCTCATTAAATGATGCCTTAATTCCTGTCTCTGCTAATTAGAGGGATGTGTTCTGTGGAATCCCAGGAAGGCAAATTCCATCAGTTCCTTCCCTGTCTCCTGATTTCTCATCTGGCTGCAGCCAAGGATTTTCAGGAATGAGGTGGTTAAGGGTAAAACTCACATTTTAAAGGGATCTGTCCTCTTTTCCAAGGCCTTTTTTCCCTTCCTGCCCCACATGTGGGATAAAAAGGGCTGGAAACTCCTCCAGATGCTCTGATTCTAAAGGAGGATTTTCCTCCTTTATTTCACCTGCTGGGAATTTGCTCTGGGGGAAAAAAAAAATGGGATTTTCCAAGGACACCTTTGCTCTGTGCTAAATGAAGATGGTGTAAAAAGCTGACACACAAACTAGACAGACAGATGTGTGGAATTCCCTATATTCCGAGCCAATTCCACCTTGGATTAAACACTGATCTCTTCAATCACTCCTTGCACAAACTCCAGAGCTAAACAGGATCAATCCCAGGATAAAGGGATGAGTTTATACCGTCCTAGAAGTGATAACCAAACTCCTCTTCATCCAAAGCTGTGAATTGGCTTCAAAAGTGCAGAATCAACTCCTGCTCCGAGGGGAGAAGCAGGATCCAGCTGTCCTGGCTGCTGCTCAAACTGGGAGCAAAGAAACCTGGAAAAGATCCAGGATTTGCCGAGACCGTTTGCTCCCAGAGGGTTGTGAGGGATCAGAAGATCACAGGGAGGAGAGAGGGGCTTAGAGACACTAAAACCACTTAAATTCAAGAGCTGTCAAAGCTCAACATCTTCAGTGCTGAGTGAAAAAAAAAAAAAATCTAATTTATTTCCCTGTGGTGGCTGAATGAGGAGGATTTTGTGCTGCAAAAATAAAAGGGATTTTGTGGGAATTTTGGGTTTAATACTTATGGATCATAACAGGTCCAGCCAGGGGTTTTGGGAGAAGGAGTCTCCTCTGTTTGGAGAAACCTAAAAGAGGTTTGGAACCTAAAAGAGGTTTCCAAAGGGAGCAGGTTTTAAAGGAATGCTGACTTCAAATCATGGAATCATCATGGAATGGTTTGGGTTGGAAAGGGATTAAAGCCCATCCCATTCCACCCCTGTTTTGGGCAGGGACACCTCCCACCATCCCAGGTGGATCCAAACCCCAAAGTCCAACCTGGCCTTGGACACTTCCAGGGATCCAGGGGCAGCCACAGCTGCTCTGGGAATTCCATCCCAGCCCCTCCCCACCCTCCCAGCCAGGAATTCCTTCCCAATATCCCATCTAAGCCTTCCCTCTTCCAGCTCAAAGCCATTCCCTGTGTCCTGTCCCTCCAGGCCTTGTCCCCAGTCCCTCTCCAGCTCTCCTGGAGCCCCTCCAGGCCCTGCCAGGGGCTCTGAGCTCTCCCTGGAGCCTTCCCTTCTCCAGACCTTCCCTGTTTACCAAAGCTTTCATCTCTATCAGACATTTGGAACAAGCCAAACCCTTGCAGGAGAAAAACAACTGAAATCCAGAAGCAAAAATGACCCAAAGGAGCCCCAGACCCAGGAGCTGTGTGACGCCAACGTCGCCAGTTTGAGCCTCCGGGACAAACTCTGCTCCTGTTTAATTAACAGAGAGCTAAAAACGGAGCCCTGGAAAATCATTAATCACCGTGGGACACGCAGGGGCTGGGAGAGGAGGTGGGTGGGTGGATGGAGCAGGAGGCAGGTAAGCAAACACAGAGTTATCAGCACAGTATCATTTCCCGGATGGAGAACATCCGTGCTCCTACCTCCTCCAAATATAACCCAGGGATGCCAGGGTTGCTTGGCTACCCCGAGGTGGGAACAGGATGGAGATGGCATTGATGAACTTCTCCTTGCCTGGATGGTCTGCAAAAAATAGAAACTCATCATTGACATCCTGCTGGGCCACAGGTGCCTTTTCTTCTCCACAAAAAAATTAGTGTCTTCCCACCCAGGGATTTAAGGATATTGCAAAGCCCTGAGAACTCACAGCTCGTTCCATCCAGGATTGGTGATGAATTATCCCAGTGAAAACTGGGATATTTCACCTGAATAAACACTCCTCATCTGCTTTGCAATGCCCTGGGATGGTCTTTGTGTTCATTTGAAAATCAGAATAACCTGCCTGTGGTGTTAGGTTTGTTCTGAGGAGTAGCTGGGGTGTGCACAGATAATCTGGGGAGAAAGGGGGAGAAAATGGCAGAAAATCAGACTTTTTTGAACTACAACTAAAGATAAGACAGGAATAAATTTAATCTCGATTTCTGGATGAGATCTTGCCTTGTTGTTGATGTAAAATACACAAAAAGGCAGGATAGAGAATTTTTTTTAATAACCTGTAACTGATTTTATGTCTGTTCTGGGAAATAACTGTGGTGTGCACAGATAATTTGGGGAGAAAGAAGGAGAAAATTGCAGTAAATCAGAATTTCTTGGAGCCACTACCAATGATAAGAAAGGAATAAACTGAATCCTGATTTCTGGATGAGATCTTGCCTTGCTGTTGATCCCAGAAAAGGCAGAACAGAGCAGGGGAACAGCCAGATCCTGGAGCTGCCTCCTGCCCCCGTGGAGCTGGAGGAGCTTGGACAGGGCCTGGCTGTGCCTCTGGAGCTGCCCTTTACTGCCCAGGGAGGAATGTGCCTGATTTTCCCTCATTTCTGAGGACTCACCTGCAGTTTCAGCCTCAGGGGCTCAGTTGGGATTTGTTCCTCTCCTCCCTCATCCCTTGGGAATTCAGACAAGTTCAAGGAGAGCCCGTGAAACCCTTCAACATACCCTGACATCAAAGAGGAGCCAAAATCTCCAAATCCAAGGCTCTGACTTATTCCTGCTGCTCCCTCTGCATTTCCAGGAGCCACTGGAGCCCCTCCAGGTGGGAAGTGCATCCATCCCTGCGGATTCTTTGGGTTGTTTTTGCCGGGGTCGGGATTAAATGTGTGAGAGGAGAAGGAGAAGGAGAAGGAGAAGGAGAAGGAGAAGGAGAAGGAGAAGGAGAAGGAGAAGGAGAAGGAGAAGGAGAAGGAGAAGGAGGTGAAAGAGAAGGAGCAGCCACTGCCCCAAAACCTCCATCTTGCTTTATATCTATTACTGTATTCTAAACCCTTAAACTCTCAGTTTCCCACCCTGTGATATTCCACACTTCTATTCAAACTCCACACCCACAATCCCAGTTCTATCATTCCATTTTGGAGCCTTCTCCACGGCCTCAGGTCAATGCAGTGTTCTCCTGGGGGTCAGTGCCTGCCAGCACAGAAAAATGATCCAAAATTCTCAGCAACCAGGGCTCCAACACATCCCTTGCTTGATTTCATCCTTTTTCCATCCAGCACCTCTTCCCATGTGCTGTGCTCCAGGTTTTCTCTGTGTTTATCCTCATTCCATGCACCAACAAACAACAGAGGCACTTCAAAGCCAAAGCTTTTTTTAATCACCCAAAAGTGAGGGACAACTCCTGCCCTCCTCAGAGGGGGAACAATAATTGTTGACAGGGCTGGAAAAAATGTTCTCCTTGAGAACATAAACAGGCTGGAAGAGCTCGTGGAGCCAGATGTGGCTTGGGAAGTGTTTAGGAGTTGGGACAACATGAAATTTCCATCCCATTTTTATTAATCAGGAAAAGGAGTTGGGTGGGGGAATTTTTTTTCTTTCCCTGGTCAGCTCCAAGCTGGAAAATTGATGTCAACAACAATCCTCATTTTTTTTTTAATCTCTCTTCCCATTTCAATGCCCATTCTCCTGTTTTAATTAGAATCTAAAGTAAACTAGAGATAGTCTTGGGAATGTTCTGTTGGAAATAATTTGCTTTTCCCATATTTTAATGGTTTCCTTCTCCTTTCTCCAAGCATTCCTTGTGTTTTAAGGCAGTTATACCCCCCCTTCCTTGACTCATTCCCCAAGGGAATGGATCCCAAGAAGCTTCCCAAGGAAGTGGATCTCAGGAGTTTTGGTCTTACAATATCTGGGGTGCAATACCAGGACTCCAAAAAAACCTGTGGGAATGAGAGATTGATTTAGTCCTGCTCTGTTCCAGTCTTCTGGAAGGGCTTCAGATTGTGAACTCTGAATTCCCTGGAGATTTTTGAACTTTTGGAATCTCTGTTTCATGCAGTAAAAATTGGGAAGTGCAACCATATAGAAGAAATATTTCTCATCCTATCCTCTAGGAATTCATCCTGACTCCACAGCTAGGAAATCCTTGGTCTGGGAGAGCAAAGTGTCTAAAGGAATGACCCCCTAAAATTCGTATTCTTCAGGCCAAAATTTAGGGAAAAATCATGGCAAGATAAAATTTTGTTTTCCTTGTAAGTTGTTCTGTGCAAACAGTGGAGAAGAGACTCCAGATTAGTGTGGTGTCCTCAAGGAACATGGAATATTGTTCCCCTCAACAATTCCATGGGGCCCAACATCCCTGTTTGGAAGAGGACCCTGCCATGCAGCTGAGGAATGTTAACTTTGATGCCTCAGGTTTTAGCTTTTATATTTTTCAGACTCTGTGCTGCTTTAGTGTGTGGGTCTGGGCTTCACATCAGGGGATGCTGAGCTCTCTGCACAGATCAGGGAGACAAAACAATTCCTGCTCCAGCTGGGCACCAAGGACAAATGATCCAAATCTCAGCCCCAAGAGCACAAACAACGTGGGCTGGAGAGAGAAAAACAAGCAGGGTGGGAGTGCCTGGGCTAAAGCTGGAATGGGACAATGAACTCCAAGGTGCAAATGGAGCAGAACTGATCCCAGGGAGAGCCCCCAGGAGCGGCCGTGCATTTTGGGACCATTTTGGGTCATCTTGGGTGCAGCCCTGGCTGGGCTCTGGTGCTGCCCAAGGTGCATCCATGGAGGAGATCCTTTTAATAAATCCCTGCTTTATTCCTTAACTCTGTCCAGCCTCTGCTCTAGGGCAGCCTTCTCAAGGCATCAACTTCCCAAAATTATCCAGAAATCTCTCCCGCTGTTCTTCTTTCCTCGCTGTTGGAATAAACAACAGATGAGGGCGTGAGGGCTCAGGACACAGGGAAAAATAAGGATACATGTGGGATAACAATGAGCTATTGTTTCCCACATGGTGGGAATTGTGTTATCTTTGCAGTGGGTTGGGAATTTCTCATGGATTATGTGTGTTGATTCCTGCCGTGCTTCCTCCTCCCTCTCCAGCCTTGTTAGGAATGACAGAGGAGCTGGAATATTCTTTACCTTGGACTATCCCATATCCTAAGTTTTTCCAAGTATCCTTCCTTCTTTCCAGCACAAATTCTTCCCGTCAGGTCTCCAAGGTCAAGGATTGAAGGCCAGGTTTGCCTCCACTTCTTCCCAAGTCAGAGAGCTCTGAAAATCCCTCTGGATCCACTTCTCCAATGAGAGAATTCCCACTGTTCTGCTCTGTCAGGCTTTGGTTTGGAGCACCACCATTCCCAAATAAAAAACTGAGTGTTCTCCATGGATTTAGGAAAGGCAGCTTCCCCCCCCCGCCACCGCCCACCACTGAGCATTATTCCATGAANTTCTTCCCGTCAGGTCTCCAAGGTCAAGGATTGAAGGCCAGGTTTGCCTCCACTTCTTCCCAAGTCAGAGAGCTCTGAAAATCCCTCTGGATCCACTTCTCCAATGAGAGAATTCCCACTGTTCTGCTCTGTCAGGCTTTGGTTTGGAGCACCACCATTCCCAAATTAAAAACTGAGTGTTCTCCATGGATTTAGGAAAGGCAGCTTCCCCCCCCCCCGCCACCGCCCACCACTGAGCATTATTCCATGAACATTAAATTTTCAGTATTCCTTTAAATTTTCCCATTCCATCAGATTTTATAATCACAAATTGAATTATTTTGTCAAAGTCCATCTGAAATAAAACACCAATGGCTTATTTTCTGTAATTATAAAAGTAATTATTACGCAAATTGATTTAACAGCAGATATTCTTCCAAAAACAGGACAAAGAAAGATAGGAAAACGTATTTCATGCTTTATATTCTGGACATCATCTTTAAATCAGCCCTTTTTTTCCAGCAATATCCAGTCCAGATGAGCAAAAGTCATCCCAAATTTGCTTTTTTCCCACATATCTGTCTCTTTCCATGATCTTTCATCCCTACACCCCCAGGCTTCCCAGAAAAATCCTTGGAAAATCAATAAATGCTCTGAGGCCGGAGAGATTATGCTCCAAATCCTGAAATTTGGAGCTGGCATTAACAATATTCCAGAGAAGTCAGGGAGGATGAAATAGGTCAGGTTATTTTTATCTCTAACACAAACCATTCCATGTTTTGAGATTTTTCCATTCAGATTTTTCATTCACATTCCAATGTGATTGGAGTGAGCAGAAAAAAACGCCTGATTTTTCCCTTCAGATTTTGGCAAAGCTGACATAAAATTTATGGAAGACACAATGGGAACATCCAAAGATTCAGGTGGCCACATTTCTGGGAGAGTTGTCCCCGAAGTTAATTCCCTGTCTTTATTTCCACACTGAGCCTGGAAAAGCAACTGATGTCTCCTAAAGTCACAGGTACCCAATAATTGAATTTATTCACCTTCAATTTGCTTGAGAGTGCTCCTGAAATTTCCCTCTGGCAGAAATCCCAGCTGAAGTATTTGCTCCTTGGGGAATGGTAATTCCTACGCCATTGGAGTGGCCAATCCACACGTTTGGGGCTTCAGTTTTTACTTCAGCACCATAAAACTGAAGCTGGAGCAGCTGAGGCCTTGTAAAGGCAGATTTGCGACTCACCCCCACCCCGAGGCAAAATATTTGTTTAAAGGATGCTGGAATAGGATCCCAGAGGGAACAAATTAAGGGAATTCGTGCCTGTAGAGTATTAAGGAGACGGGAAACTTTTTTTTTTTTTAGTTGTTTTATTATTTTAATTTGGGAAAACAATGTTTTTAAACGATGAGGAGAAATTATCTGCAGGAATAGGGCTCCGGGTTGGCAGGATGAATAGCAGGAGCAATAAAATCTGGTCACACACCAGAAACAGCATTTTAATCAGGAGTTTAAAGATGGAATCCCAAAATTCTTCATTTTTCTTCACAGAGGCCAGGTTGGATGGGAGTAGGAGCACCCTGGGATAGTGGAAGGTGTCCCTGCCCATGGTGGGGTGGAACTGGATGAACTTTAAGGTCTCTTCCAACCCAAACCATTCCATGATTCTGTGACTCCAAATCTTTTCACATCCTTAGAAGCTGCTGGTCTCAATCCACTTTTCCTCTTTTATTTCCAGGCCACTTTCTCTCTTTCCATCCCCATCTGCCAGGACCTGGGGATCTGAGCAAGGAGCAAGTGACACATTTTTCCCAAAAGTGAGCGTCCCTCTTTGATAGCAACAACCCAATGGACCTCAGAGCTGTTCCAGGGCTGACCAGGGAGCAGGAATGGGAAATTCCAGCACTTGGAGTAGCTCAGCCAGTGCGACTGGATGAACTGATGGAGCAGGAATGGGAAATTCCAGCACCTGGAGTAGCTCGTTCAGTGCTGCTGGGGCAGGAAATGACCTTGGGACAGTCTGCAGCTCCTTCTGCTGGACAAACAGCACCCCTTGTCTCTCTCCTCCTCCTCCTCCAGGATGAAATTAAACAGAATATCACAGCAAGTCGTAGTTATTGCTTCAATTTATGGAATTTCACCAGGATCTTTCATCCTCAGAATATTTAGGAATGAGATGCAACTTGGAATGTACGGGCGAGTCCAGGGAGCCAGGGGCAGCTGTTTAACAGCTGTACCTACAAAAAGAGGGAGGGGATGCACAACATCAGCTCCCATGGTGAGGAAAAACCTTTTTTTTATGTGCTGAAAGCTCAGTGAATCCTTGACTCATCCCAGGGAATCCCTTCCTTAAAGACTTACCATTTTTTGTTCCTCATTCCCACTAAGCCGAGCTTAGCTGTGGTTAAACACGTGAACATGTCATTCCCAAAACTCAAAAAAAAAATGAGGAGAGAGAGAAAAACAACCCCAGAGGGGCTGAACCCAGCTCCTCTCGCCCATCCTGGCTCCCTGGTGTTCTTTTACACCTTGAGTAAGTCAGGTTCATGGCCAGCCAGGACTAACACCACCAAAAGCTCAGCCTAGCACAAGGGTAGGAGCTCCTATTCCTCCTCTCCCAAAGCAAGGTCTCCATCTGGGCTTTAAACTGGGCTTAAACTCAGCCTAGCACAAGGGTAGGAGCTCCTATTCCTCCTCTCCCAAAGCAAGGTCTCCATCTGGGCTCTAAGCCAGGCTTAACAGGCAGGATCTGTTGGGTACGGTCCCCATCCCACATGGATTAGTGAGGACTTATTGATTTATTTCTGTGGGACCAGAAGTGCTCAGAGAACAGTTTTTTGAATTTTTTTTTTCTTGAGACACTTCCTTTTGTAATTTTTTTTTCTCTCCTTGGATAGATATCAATGGAATATCAAGGATTTCATGGGTCTCGCCACCCTCACAGCCAAGAATTCCTTCCCAATATCCCATCTCAACATTCCCCCCTCCATCCTCTGCCATAAGGACTTCGGGAAGGTGATTTTATTTTGGCTTTGGAAGGAGAGCCCACCATGGATGCTGTGGCCATGGAGAGAAGGAGAATCAGTGTCAGAATTATTTTCCCGTGCTGGTTTGTGATGTCTGCACCATCCCTGCAGCAGACAGGAGAGAAAGGGATGTCCAATCCCAGATTTAGTGCAATAACTTCCAGGATTTGGGGCAAAAAGGGCTGTGATCCTTTTTTTAGTGGTTTTTTCCTCCTTCTAAAAAAATTCTCTGGATGATGGTCACAGGATTTGCTCCCAGTTTTGAGATTCCTCAATGTTGGATCATCCTCTGGAAAAGAACTGGAAGTGTGGAGTGGCAAGAATCTGTTGTGAGGAATTAACTGGCATTTCCCCAAAATTAGATGTGACAAATCTCTGATAAACCTGACACCAATCAAACACCCTGGGTTGGAGCCAAAGTGCTGAGAGAGAGGAAAAGAGGGAGAAAGAGATTCTTATTCTTCCCAAAATTTGTCTTTTTGTTGCTCCCTACCTGAGCAACTCCTCCCACTGGAGTTAAAAAATTCCTGTTTGACACTTGTCAGGTTATAAATGTGAGCTGCAGGTGAGCCAGACTCAATTCACTGACAGGGGATGATCTTTCTCCAAAGTCTGGAATTCTGGGGGATTTAGGACCTAAAACCAGAGGAATGACCCTCTGCCTCACACAATATCCCATTTCCTAAAGCTGCAAATCCCAAATGAGTGCAAGGAATGTATGGAAATGCTTCCATCAAATCCTCTCACAGTCTATAACAATCCCTGCCTTTTGGATTTCCTGAATTGGACACAATCTCTGCACATTTTAATAGCATTTTATGTCATGGATTTCTTTTTTTTTTTTTTTTTAAGCTTCTCTGTGAACTCAGGAAAACTTTCAATGACAAAAACCCCAGGATCAGGGAGTTCCACACCCTCAGTACCCAGAGTGACCCCACATTCATTAGAAACCCCCTTGGTTTTATGGGTTTGGAACCTTAAATTTTTGGGTTTTGCACTGGAATGTTTCCCTTTGCCCCACATGGAATTTGAAGGGAAAGTTTATCCCAAATTCAGGGTGTTTTTTCACTTGGTTGTGGTTTTTTTTTGCTTCATTGCACCAAGGTCATTTGAATTTTAATCCTGGTTTGGGACATACCTTGAAGTCCAGAGCAGATCCTTCCCTTTTCCACCTCCCCAGTCCTGAATGGAAGTGTGAATACCAGCACAGAGGACACTGTGTCCCTGCTGGATTCATCCTTCCTTTTGGATAGCAAACCCTTGGGAGCTGCCTCCAAATCCAATTTTATCCCTGCTCCTGCATCCAACATTTTTCTGGGTCCTGTTTTCCCCTTGTCCTTGTCTAAATGGATTTAAGGGCCACATGGATGTGGCACTTGGGGACACGAGGTGTCCTTGGCATTCCTGGGGAAAGCTTGGACTTGGATAATATTTGTGTGTCCCAACTCAGCTTTTTCTGGATTGTGGCTTCTGTGTTTCTGTGATTCTCTTTCTCCTTATTTACATCAAATAAGAACTCCAGAACTTCCCTCTCCCACTGGCAGAGGCAAATTCTTCACTTTGTGGCCCAGAAAACAGTTTCTGGCTGCCAAAATGAGGTGGACACTGTCACCTACTCCCTACAAATGGTCCCTGAGTCACAGCCACTCCCCACACCCACCTAGGACGTGGTTTTGCACCACGGGCTGGACCATGGCTGGACTTTGTGTGCTTAGATGAGGCTTTGAAATGCCCAAGATTGGCATCCAGCATTCCCAGGGGCACAAAAAGGGGGGAAAAATTGCATTAACTTAGAGTTTGTCTTTTTTTTTCCCAGTTCTGGGGTGAGTGTGAAGTTGTGGGGTTTTCCTGGGCGGGAGATTCCCCCAAAACTCTTCCTGCTTGTAATTATCCCAGCCCAGTGCTGTCAGCTGAATGGGGACAGGCTGGGGCTCAAGATTTGGGGTGAGCTGAGCACCAGAGAGTGGCTGGTCCAGGCTGGGGTGGGGACACCCTGGAACAGCTTCCCAGAGCAGCTGTGGCTGCCCCTGGATCCCTGGCAGTGTCCAAGGCCAGGCTGGATGGGGTTTGGAGCACCCTGGGACAGTGGGAGCTGTCTCTGCCAGGGCAGGAGTGGCACTGGATGAGCTTTAAGGTCCCTCCCAACCCAAACCATTCCAGGATTCCATGAGAGGCTCATCTCAAGCTTTGTATAATCAACAGGGACAAATATTTTTGCTCTTAAGTGGACATCTAAAACAGTTCAGAAGAAGAGAGATTTTTTTTTTTTTATGATTATTTTTCTTCAACAGATTTGTAAATTGTGAAAATCCGTCTTTAGGCTGGTCGAATATGGAATTTTTCAGCTCATGGACTCTCTTAACTGTTTTGTAGTGCCCTGACTGTCAGCTGAGATGGTTTCACAAACCAGGAGCAGGTCCTGTTCGGATCAGAGCCGAGCTGAGCCAGGAGTGGAACCTGGGCAGGAGTTTAGTGCGACTCCAAACAACAAAAACCAGGAGATGTGCAAGATATTCCCCCAGGGAGGAAGGGAAAAGGGTCAGAAACGATGAAATGATTCCTCCAAAACGTTCTTCCCATGGCTAAGAAATCTCAAAGTGCTGTGAGGCCTCATGAGCACGGAAAAGGAAAAGGACAAGATACCAAATTCCTGGAAAAGCAACAAAAAAAAAAAAAAATTCCCTGACTGGAAGCCATAGCCAAGGCTGCTCACGAAGGGTTTGAAGGAGAGATCTGGTGACAGGCCGTGGATAGTGTGACATGATTCCTCCTAGGTGCCACTTCCATGGCGCTCCAGCCTTTGGATGGATCCCAGAAAACCAGTGGGTAGGAGGGCCAGGAGAATGCTGAAAGCAAAGGGCTAAACAATGGGAGGAAATGCCTCGGAGATAATCCCGGGAGCTCGGATATCTCCTTACCTAAGGAAATTAATTGCCCTGGCCCACACACGTTCACTGAGCCCACTTTTGTCCTGGCGCTCGTCCACACCTCGGGAAAAGTATCCAAGTGTTGTTGACACGAATGGTTTTCCAAAGAAAGCTCAAGGCTGCCTCCTGTCTCTCCTCGGATTATGGTTTCCTGTGGATTCGGTGTGAATCCAAGTGGGAAGTCCTTTCCAAAGGAGGTGGCACAGGAAGCTGCTGTCACTGATCTACTCATCACTCAAACTGAGGAGCCAACCATCTTCCTTGCTCAAATGTCCGGATCTTCAGGCCCACCTGGGTCCTCTAAGGTGGAATTTTTGTGGAACACAAGGAAAATATTGGAATTCTCAGCAGAGCCAAACATGACCCCTCAGTGGAAGCAACCCTGTGATTTGGGTCCATTGAGGTCAGAGCTTTTCCTTTAGTTTGCTGCAATCTGGAATGAAATTCCAGTGAAATTTGCCATCATTGTCCAGTAATTTTGAGGATGGGTTCCACCTCCAGTATACTCAACAAATACAGTCAGAAAAACCTCTGAAGTCCACTCCTGATTTTTTTTTTTTACCTTTCTTTAGTAGATGATTGTATAGCAACATGGGTTCTTTTCCTGCTGCCACCTGGAAATTCTGAGCCATTGCCTGACATCCAAGAAATCCTTGGAAAGGTCAAAACTTGTCACAAGAGTCTAACAAAATATGACTTAAATCCAGCTTGGGGAAGCCATGGAAATGTGGCCTAGACCTGTCCACATGTGTTGCCAAAGATGTGCACACCCAATGCAGGCACCCTAAAAATTTAGGGGTAGAAAAGCTTTTTCATTCACACTCACCAGAGAATGTCTCTAGTTTTGCTTCTCTCCCTGTATTTGCCATTTTTCCAGGAATTAGTGGTTTCTTTTGGAAGACAATTAGATCTGGGACAAATTACATTCTCTTAAGCAGATAACAACTGAAATCATGGATTTGCCATGTCCATGGAACGATCCTATCAGATCTAAGCACATTCAGCTCAGATCCAGCTCATCCCATCTAAGCCTGACCAGTGCCAGGCTCTGTCCCTCGAGGCTGGAATGGCCACAACTCCAGGAATTTCTGCTTCCTCAGAAACAGAGGGGGAGAAGCGGGCCATGGTGCCAGGGGCACCCAGGGCGGTGCCAGGCAGAGCCCAGTGGTGCTGCCTCCCTCTCTGAGAAGAGCTGACCTTCAAAAGTGCTCTGCTGGTCCTCCTCAGAGAGATTGGAGTCTCCCAGGAGGATCCTGGCACCTCTCAGGGATGGTGCCAGCACAGGGATGGGGAAGTTCCATGAAAATCCAGGTTGGATGAAGCTTGGAGCAACCTGGGATAGAGGAAGATGTCCCTGCCCATGGCAGGGGGTGGCACTGAATGACCTTTAAGGTCTCTTCCAACCCAAACCATTCCAGGATTCCATAAGCTGCAGCTCTGGCACCTCTTTCAGGCCTGGAGGAAGTGCAAAGCAGCTCCAGCACCGGCTGCTGGAAAAGGGATTTGGAGGAATCCCCACAAGCTGGAAGGGTTGGAGTAAATCAGGTGCTAGAAGACTCCAGCTTTTCCCACCTGTCCTCCCCCTTTCCTGCCAGCCCACAGCCATGGCACCTCAAGGAATGGTGTCCAGATGTCTCCTCCTTGCCCAGGAATAACAAACACCTCCAGGGCAGTCTCTTCCCAAAGCCTCCGCAGGCAATTCCTCGTGTGAGTCTGTTCCCCTGCCTGACTCATTTCCTGTTTTGCCCAGATGGAAAAGAGGCACCTGGTGCCCAGCAAGTGCCAAAAGTTGCATCTTTGGGCTTTGGGGAGGGTGTGGGGATGGTTGCTGGGCTCCCTGGATCACCAGACCTCTCCATTTGCCAGGAAAAACACCACCTGTGATCTGCTGGAAAGCAGGACAGGAGCTGGGATGTTTGCAGCGCTTCCCAACCTCCTGGTTGTGTCCTAACCTCTGGGTTTTGGGAGTTGGACACCCAAAATCCATCTCACGGATACACCACGGGGTGGGACGTCATCCTGGACCCCGCTCCCCAGCCCAGAGTGGGGAGGTGATTGGGAATACCGTGGGCCAGAGGTGGATAATCCTACCCAGACCTGGAATATCCATCCCCATCCCTCAGGAAATCATGGTGAAGATGTCAGGGGAGAAGAGGGGAGCTCAGTGGTGATCCCCAAATTAGGGATCTCCTTGAGGGACATGTGGTGGCAAGGAACAGGACGAGGGGGGCATGAGGAAACTGCTCCTCCTTCCCTTCTGTGGGGACATCCACACCTCACCTCATCCCAGACTCATCCCAGCAGGAACCACCTCCTCCAGGGGGAAAAAAAGCGTCACCAAAGAGCTTCTGGTCCTTTTCCACCTGTTCTAAAAACACCTCCGATGGATCCAGCTTGGACTCCCTGAGGAGGATCCGAGGAAAAGCAGAAATCTCCAGGATGGCTGTTATTAAAGGCTGTCCCACCATGTGACTCCCAGCAAACATTCCCAAGCCTCCCGACTAACGAGAGGCTGTTGGTGCCAGCTAATTAGCAGCCAGCTTGTGACTGGCTTCTGGAGCCCCTGGCTGCAGGGAAATTAAGTCAGAACAAAGGGAATGAAATCTCCTGAACGGAAAATTATTGGGGGTGGGAGCCCAGGACAGTTCCAGGAATAAATTTAATAGGCTTAGTGGTATTTAGGTGTAGCTAAAGCAGAGCAGGGCTTCACATGCTGCTCGTTAATTTATTCCATCCTCTGGACTCAGGGGACAGAAAGGAGGGAAATCCACGGAGTGGAAGAAAAGCAAACAGGAAAACGTCTTCAAAGGAAAAATAAAATATTTCAGGCAACCCTAAAGATTTACCCCCAAACAGGGAGAAGTGGAGGAAGATTGGAAGTGGTTTTGCAATGTGGGCACAGCTTGAGGTGACAAAAGGTACAGAGGTGGCTTTTGTCACCTTCTCAGATACCTTTTCCATGCATTTCATGGAAATGAAGAGCCTGACCACTGCAATCCCTCCCAAAGTGGGGATGTTGGAATTTCAGGTAGATTGCTTTCCTCTTTCTTTGTGCTTTTAAGCTACTCCCATTCCTGATTTAGCTGATTTCTTCCTAATAACTGCCCTTGCTTTTTATCCATAATTAATTACCAGTCTCCTGGAAACCACTGGATTTTGTGATGCATTGGCACAGGACAATTCTTGGCCCGATTTTTTAAGCAACTTAAGTTCCCCACTCCCCCCGGCCTCCAGGAGCTCCTGGTGTTCAAATATTCCTGGACAGATCCCTGTGAGCTTCCCAATCTGAATTTAGACCCAGAAATCTTCCCCCTCTTTTAGCCCACAGGAAACCTAAATAAAATATTTATTTTTTCCATGATTTCTACCCTTGTTCAGGCTCCCAAAAAATAAAGGATCCTGCAGATATTCCACAGGCAGCACCAGTGAACTCCCTGAATTTCCAACCAGCAGGTTTTTTTTTTATTCCAGATTCCCTCATTTCAGTGATCACATATCCAAGGAAAATCATCTCAGAAAATGTTTTTATCCCAAACTTTCTCCCACTGCAAAATCAAATCCTGAAGGATTCACCTTGAAGGGGAACAGGTCATTTCCAGAGTGAAATTTTCCTTGCACAACTGTCAAATTTCAGCCCAATTTCCCATTCATCAAATGGATGACAAACCACCAGAGAAAGATGGAATTTGAAACTTGGACAGGACATTGATTATAGCAGAAATTATTTTGATAGGAAAAATAAAATATGTGGAGATAGAAATCGATAAAGAATGACAATAAATTTATTTTCTTTGGTCAGGGAGAGATTAAGTTCAGTGGCCTGAGGAGACCCCAGCTTTAAGCTCAGCTTTAGTCCCTGCCCATGTGCAGCATCTCCAGGTGAGCGGTGAGCTCTGGCTTAGCTAAGCCCTGGTGGGACAGAGCAGAGCTTTGCCCTTAGGAGTCCCTGAGGAGTTTCAGTCTCATTTTTCACCTCAGCTGGCACTCATGGGGTTTGGGATTAAACATCACCCCATGGAGCACAACAACCTCACCCCTTAGTTCTCTAGGAACTCCATTAACTCCTTAATTAATTAATTGACAAGATCCCTTTGCAGGACCTTCAGTGGGTGCACAGCAAAGAAGGGACACTCTGAGACCCTCCTGGAATTCCCATCCTTGTCCATCCTGCAGGAGAAACAATCCTGGGTTGTGTCCTGGTTGTCCTGGTTCCCTGCCCCGGGAAGATCAGAGGGTTGGCTGGAGGTGAGGATTCACCCAAACTCGGGAGAGTTCACATTTTTCCTGTCATTTAATGATTTTTCAGAAGGAATTTGGCAGGAAAAGAGGAGTTGGATCATCCCAGAAATTCCCAGTCCCAACTCACCAACCCAATTCATAGCACAGCTACGAAATTTTATTTATTTTATTTATTTTATTTATTTGTCAGCACGTTTGGTTGTTTTTTTTTTTTTTTTACGTTTGGTTGGGTTTTTTTTTTTTTTTCAGTCCAAAATCC
>VZRH01006022.1:637309-650628 GCA_013397555.1 Urocynchramus pylzowi
ATTTTATTTATTTTATTTATTTTATTGGGATGTCAGCACGTTTGGTTGGTTTTTTTTTTTTTTTTCAGTCCAAAATCCATTGGATTTAGTTGAAATTCCCAAATAAACCAGTTTAATCAAATTTCTTGGAGTTTACACTCACAAAACCCATCAGGTTCTCGCTGTAAGAGATTTTGGCCAAAATTATTTGGATGGAAAGGGTCAATTAAATCATTAAAAGTGGCTCCACAGCTCCTCTAAACCTTCAGGACATGGAAGATTTCTCTGCTTTTAGGAATGCAGGAAAATTCATGTTGTTAAAGGAGATTTTTTCCTCCCTGGAATCTTGGATAAAGGCATTTTTAGGGGATAATGGATATTTAGGAGTTAGAACTTGTCTTTGTTTCATTTTTATTGGTGTGAGAGTTTAATAGAGGAAAAACCCAAATTAAAATCTTTTTTTGATCTGTTATCAAACCAGTGATCAGGGAAAAGATTCATGATTTCCACAAAGATCATTCCTTCTTATATCCACACATGGAATTGGCCAGCGCTCCTTAGTCATCCAATCTGGGAGAATAAAAAANGTCATGGAAAGCTCTCCCAGGTTATACTGAAGACTTCCAGACCAGAGGGATTCACCTGAGGTACCTATGAGGAAAGTTGGGTGGCTGGGGACAGCATTCCAATGAAAAATCAGGGTGGAATGGGAAGTTTGAAGACAATTTTCCCATTTTTCCATGTGCTTTAATCCACATTTCAAACCCTGCTCATGTCTGATTATTTCCTTATTTTCCTGATTATTTCCTGATCAAATATATGGAATTTTCTCTCTGTCCTGAGCCAAACAGGGACAGTCTGAGGAGCCAGAATGACCCAGCAGGTTGTCCCAATGCATTGTAATAAATATTCCACATCCCATTTTTCCTTCTCCCCCTCCAGAGGCGGCAAAGCAGCCCCTGGTCAGGAATGTCATTAGAGAGGGGCTTTAAAATAAAGCAGGGCACACAAAAATGTGATGACTTGTCAAAAGCGCAGCCTGCAAGGTGTTTAAGGCATGAATTTCCTCCTAACGAAGCCTCGCCGAGGGAATATTGGATTCGGGCCGGAATGGGAGCGATGATGTGGCACAAATTTATGGCTGTCCCCCCGTAATTCCCAGGAAAAAGGGCAGGAAAAGAGCCCCACATGGAAGGGCTCGTAAAATAACCCCCAGCCAAGCCTTGCCTTGGCTCGGAGCCACGGCTGCCAGGGCATGCAGAATTCTGGGATGCAGCACGGATCAGATTTGGTGTGGATTTACCCTTGGGATGGGAAATCCCTCAGGGATTGAGGAATTGCAGGGGGTGTGTTGGAAAGGAGCTGGGGGTGCCCAGCCTGGAGAAGAGAAAATTCCAGGGAGAGCTCAGAGCTCCTTAAGTGCCTAAAGGAGAGCTGGAGAGGGGCTGGGGACAAGGGATGGAGCGACAGGACACAGATAATTGCTTCCCACTGGTTAGATGGTATTTTGAGAAGGAATTCCTGGCTGTGAGGGTGGGATGGTACTGGGATGGAATTCCCAGAGCAGCTGTGGCTGCCCCTGGGTCCCTGGAAGTGTGCAAGGCCAGGTTGGATCATCCTGGGACAGTGGGAGGTGTCCTTGCCCATGGCATGGAACTCAGTGATCCTCAAAGGTCCCTTCCATCATTCCATGATTCCATAATCACCCGAGTTGCCACAAGAGGGGCACAGGCCCTTTTCTCCCTTGTTCTTTTCCCATCCTTCTGCCAAAGCCACTGCTCCCCATCCCTGGCCAGCCCGGAGGGTCTTGGAAAGCCAAATTCCAATGTGAGGGAATCACCGGTTTGTGGCGAATTTCCTTCATTTCAGGCAGGCACCAGGTGGGATTTACAGAGCAGGAGAAAAGTTGCATTTATGGAATGGCAATGGGAGAAAGTCTTGCTTTGGCAGAGCCCTAAAAAAATGAATTGCTCTCGGAGGAAGCACCACCATGGGATCATCACATCCCAGAATCCTTTAAAAGGGCAAAGCCTTTAAATCCATGGAGTCCAAGTGCTCAAATCCACCACTAAACCACATCCCTTAGTGCCACATCCACAGGTCTTTTAAATCCTTCCAACCTGCCCTTCCAGGAGGACCCAGAGTCACAGGGGTGCAGCAGAATTCCCAAAATGAAATCAAATATTCTCCATGGGTCCCTTCTGGAAGTGAGAGCACGTCAGGGCACGGGACGATTTGGAAAAAGAGGTTGGATTTTGCAATGTTCCGGAAGCTCCTTCCCCCCCACAGCCTCTCCAATTCCAAATTCGTGTGAGGTCAGAGCTGGGCCGAGCACTGATAAGGATGTGAGAGGGCTTGTCCGAGCAGGTGGAGCTCTGGGATTGGTTTTTTTTTGGGATGAGTTTTCCAACTGGCCGCGTTCCCGCGCAGGAAGTGGAATGTACACGTTGGATCCCGTTCAGCAGCACTTGGCGTCAGCAGAGCTGCAAAAGGGACAGTTTTGACCCTGGAATTCTCCAAAACCTGCTTCTTTCACTACTAAATAACCTTTTCCCCCCACTTTTTTTCCCATTTTTTTCCATTCTTTAAGGAGAAAAAGTTGTTCCGTGGTGCCTGGAATTGTGGGATCATCCTGGGAGATAAAGGTCATGGAGAAAGGAGGTTTGAATCCCTATTTTATCCAGAGGAATTCCAAAGCCCAGAGAGGTCCCACAGCAGGTCACTGGGATTAGAATCCACGTCTCTTGATTCCCAGCCCAAAATTTAATTTGGAGTCAAATTTGACTTGACAGGATCCTTGTAAGCCTGGAATTTTACGGGATATAAAAGTAAAATGATCAGTTCTGACTCAAGCACCCTCCTGACTTCAACAAATAAATTAAAAAATGAAGGAAAAGGGAAAAAAAGGCCACAAATTCAGTATTCAGTTCACAGGTTGATCTCAATCCAAAGAGATTAAAAAAAAAAGTGGGCAAAAAATCCAAACCTAGAGAACATTTTTGTCCATAATCCAGGCTTGTATCTCCCAAACTCCCCAGTCCTTTGGGATCTTTCCCAGGTAATTTGAAGCAGCTGACATTTCCCCTCCATGAAAGAACAAACATTTAATTTGCACTGCCGAGCTGGGAGGAAGAATTCTAATCCTGTTTGCTCCGGCTCAGCCAAAATCCAGGGAATGGGAGCTCTTCCCTAATTACTGCTCCACACGGAGCAAATAATTCAATTAGGGATCCCAATGGGGAGGATCGGGCCGAAACAATCCAAACCCAAGATTTAGAAAATGGGATTTAA
The DNA here is from genome assembly GCA_013397555.1 of Urocynchramus pylzowi. Lineage (NCBI taxonomy): Eukaryota > Metazoa > Chordata > Aves > Passeriformes > Fringillidae > Urocynchramus > Urocynchramus pylzowi. The sequence continues at coordinate 640,580 of VZRH01006022.1, forward strand.
GTCCCATCCACTCTCCTGGGTCAGCAATTCCCAGGTGGGAATGGGCCAATGGCATGGGAAGGATCCGAGGGTTTGGGATTGATGGCTTCCATAGGGATGAGCTGGTGGCACTTCCCAGGTGGATTCTTGGTTGGCCAAATCATTCCTGCTCTTTTGGAGCTGCTCCTTGGCAACCTCTGTGGAAAAGCCAAGGGTTAAAGGGGTTTCTGTGGAAAAGAAAATCTTTCCTTGCCAAAGGTGGCTCCTATGGAAGAGCCCACCAGGAAAGATTCCAGCCAAATTCATAAAATTCACATTTTTTTGGTCTTTTTGTTACATTTTATGCCCCTTTTCTGTCACTCGGACCCACATTTTTTATTATTATTTTTCCCTCTAACAGATTTTGGGGATCAGTTAGGAACGGGGTGTAGCAAAACTGCTCGGAGATATGAAAAAAAGACATGGGATCATGGTCAGAAGGAAAGGAAAATTAGTCTGGAAGCAAAAATATGGAAGGAAAATTAAGAAATGTCTTAAATATGGGAGAGATTTTATCAAAGATCACGTGCACATAGAATATTTCTTCCAAGGAAATGCCAAATGAACTGGGACAGGATTTATTTGTGCTGCTGAAGATACAGAAATGGAGTCAAGGAGGGAGCAAATTATCCAGACACAGAAATTTGGGATGAATCCAGGGAATCTTACTTTAGAAATCCCTTGATGGCCTGCAAAGGGAGCCCAGGGTGAACGAGCTCATCTGCAGGGGGTTAAAGAGAAATTTCCAGAGATCTGACGGGAATATTGTCGCTGGGAGAAATTTCCAGTGGCACTTGTAACACGATGGATGGATCTGTCACTTTGGAAAAACCTTGGAGCCTTTGTTATTTGGGATTTTAATTCCATAAATATTCCCTGAGTGGAAATTTCTGTATTTGGTGCTGCACTTGGATTACCATGGAATTATGGATTATCATCTTTGAAACCTGTCAGGTGGTTTCCTGAAGAATATTCCCGTGGGTAGAGGCAACTCCTAGAAATTCAGCAGGAATATTCTCTATCCAAAGCGGGATATTTCTTCTACAATGCACAATTCCCGTCCGGAGCAAGGATGGAAAATCAAACAGGATCTGTGCTCCAAAGAGGTCTCCACTGTGCTGTCACCACCTGGAATGTCACATCTGTCCCTGTGATGTCACTGTCCCCATGGCAGCAAAGTGACGTCACCGTGGGAGGAGGGTGGCTGGAATCGGGAATGGGATCAGCAGGTTTGTTTGGAAAAGCAATCAAAGGGAAAAGAGGAGGGAAAGCAGGGAAATGATGTCCCTGTGCTGGGTGACTGTCATGGCAGTTGCAAGTCCCAGCTGAAGGGACATCTTGGAATTTCTGGGAAAATTATGTCTGGTGAAGAGAGAGAAAGATTCAGGAAGAGTTAGAGAAGAAATCTGAAATCTTCACATTTTTCCAGGCAGGGTCCTAAAGCCACAGGATGGGTTGGAAATGGCCCTAAAATCCATCCAGTCACACCTTCCACCATCCCAGGCTGCTCCAGACCCCATCCAGCCTGGCCTTGGGCACTTCCAGGGATCCAGGGGCATCCAAGATCATCTTGATTATCCCATGGATTGCTCAAAGGATTTCCAGGCATCCCTTTCTCTCCATACCAGATTCCCTTACCACAAAAACCTCAGTTTGGGTTTAATATCACCACCAATCTTGGAGTTAAAACTGAGGTTCAGCCTAAACTAAGGGAGGGGTTTTATTTCCAAGTGAAGCCAGCCGGTGAGGTGTTGGTTTTAATTAGGTGTTTAAATATTAATTAAAGCAAAAAGCTTTAAATGCTCGAGATCTAAAACCCCACAAAAATTATTCCAGATTTTCCCTTTTCCTTCATCTAAATGTACAGCCAAGATGCTTCCTGGAGGTTCTATATAAACTTACAAAAACATCAATTTATGTTTTATCTAACTTATGTATTTTTAATTATATTTATTTCTATTTTACACTTATTTATATATCAAAAAGCAAATTCTTCACCGATCCTTCTCCAAAAGGGGAACAAAAAATACCATATAAAAACATAGCATTCAATATAAAATTTGGAATTTCCAGACCACAAAATCCAAGGCTTGCTACTGCAGGAGTTGGCCAGGAAGTGATGGACAGAAGATGTTTTCCGTAAGTTATGTAAGGAAAAATTTGGGCACATTTCCAGAAAAAACAGAGCTATCCATCAATTGCCATCCTATCTTTAATCCCTTCCCAAATCCAGACAAAAATCCTATTAAACTGCCTGATTTTAATTGTTATCCAAGTTAATCTGCCTTCCCAAAGGAAATGCAGCTTTCCAGGTGCTCAGGGTGCAAATCCTTTTTTGCTGTGTTTGTTCCGAGCCCTTCCCACAATTTGGGAATGGAGCACTGGAATGTGTAAATGTGGGACTGAACTCCCTTCATTTCCTCTGTGCTCATTAATTTGCAAATTTACACAGACAAATGTGGATCCCTCTGGTGAAGAGTCAGGAGAAGGCAAAATTAGTCCAAAAGTCCAAATATAGACCAAATTTAGGGTGAGCTGGACAATTATTTGGGATGCACTGGCTGTACTAATTAGGGGTTTAATTCCATTGGATGGATGGAGGGAACAAGTGTGGGAAAATTGTCCCACATGGACACAGAAAGGACAGGAAAAGAACAGGAGAAGGACCTGTGACCACATGGATCAGCAGCTGGACTCCTCAAACGTGTCCATGGACAGCTCTGATCCCGTGGAGACACGGACCTGTGAGACTGGGAAAAAGATCCAGGTGCCAAAGGGCAGCCATGGAGAGCTCTGGAGTGTCCACAGGGCCTCCAGCTCCAGAGGGATGTGTTCCCTGGAAACTCTCCTGGGTTTTGGCCCCTCCAGTGACCTTTGGCAGCTGATTCCTGCCCAGTTTGGACTTCCAGCACATCCCAGACGATTCCTGTTGTCCGTTCCCTGCTCAAGTCACCCAAGGAGACACCAAAAGAGGCGAGGAACGGAATTCCAGCTCTTGGCCTGGGCTGTGGATCCATCCAGCTCTCCTGGGGCACATCCCAGACGATTCCTGTTGTCCGTTCCCTGCTCAAGTCACCCAAGGAGACACCAAAAGAGGCGAGGAACGGAATTCCAGCTCTTGGCCTGGGCTGTGGATCCATCCAGCTCTCCTGGGGCACATCCCAGGATTCTGGGCCTGCCCTTTCCCCTCAAAGCTTTCCCATCCCACGCAGGGCACTTTGAACTCATTCCAGTCCCTCCAGAAGGAGACAGCTCTTCCTGTTTCCAGAGCCAGCCAAGCTCCTTAATCCTTTTATCCAGCCCCACTTGTGCCAGCTTGTCCTTGTGTTCCTCTCTGACCTCGCCTTGATTCCTCCTTCCACAGGCTCCGATCCCGCTCCCTGCTCGAGGAATCTGCTTTAAATTGAATTTTGGGGTTTTTTTAGGGAGAGAAACCCCAGAGCAAATGGGCTTAAACACAATTCCAGGTCAACCTTTTCCATTCCCCATCCGGCTGTGACCTGGAATAAGTCACTGGAGATCTCCCAGGCAAAAAAATGGGATAAAAGCACTTCCTTACTTCAGACCAGACAGGTTTAATTCCTTCGTATTTCCAAAGTGCCTTGAGTTCCTGACACAAAGAATTGGCTTAAATTTTCTCAGGGAAATAATTTTGGGATGCACAAGTTGAGATTAAATTGGTCCTCCCTGTGCTCAGTTGATTCCTTCACCACCAGGAATTTTCAGGGAATCTCAAGTAAACTGATTGTGGTTTTACATTAAATATGGAAAAGGAATTTTGCCACAGAAAGGATTGACCTTCAAAAATTCCAAATATTTCTGTATTAAGCATTTTATGCAGATCACTGAAGTGCTCCCTTAGTTTGTCTTTTAAGATCCAAGGAATTGTGGGTTTGCACCAGAAGAAAATCCAATTTTTACTGTTTTATCCACAGATTTTTTTTTTTTTTNCTAGGTAACACACTGACATTTTTTCTTTACTTTTGGTTTGGTGTGTCTGTTATTATGAAATAATTTTTTTTTTTTTTTTTTTTTTTTTACAAATCCCTGCTAAAAACTGTAAATATCATCATTTTATTCCAGACAAATTAGGGTTCCTGAGATTTTCCCCTGTGTTCATATTGTCCAGCTACAGGCAGATCCTGCAGTTTACCAGGAGGAGAAACCCAATGGCACAGAATTAAATTAATTTCCAAATTCAGCTTTAATTAAATCCCTGATTTTTTCAGTCCAGGGGTCTTGGCCTCTAAAATAATTTCTCCATCTTCCAATGCCTTTCCAAAGTGATGACCCAGCCCAGAGAAGGTTTTTTAGAGGATTTTGTGAATATTGAGGGAAATACTCTGCTCTCAACCCTTGCATTATCTTATTAACAGCTGCAATGGCTGCAATGGCTCCTCTCCCACTTCCCACCTGCTTTCCAGGCTGGAAATTTATTGATTCCAGGAGTAAATTTGGCATTTTCAGCAGGTCACCCCAATCAGGTGCACAGTGAGCATTTAAACCTGATTAAGATGACACCTGTGGCATGGCAAGTAAAAGAACCATAAAAAAGAATTCCCTATAATTTACAAAAAAAAATAAGACAGGAGTTGGATGAAATCCTAATTTTTCATCTGTCCTTCCCTTCTTTTTCCTCAACAGCTGCATGACTTTTGAAGGCTGTGCAGACACATCCCTCTTTTTTTTTTTTTTTTTTCTTTTCCCCTTTACTCTTTAAATTTCCTTGAAAATTTTCCTTGAAAATTTTGCTTTAAAGCTTTTTTGGCCTCTTCTCTCCACCCCCCCCCACCCCCAACCTTCCCTTCCCCATTTTCCAATCGTTTTCCCAGCAAATTTGTCACCCAATTCCAAAGGAAACATCACCCTTGGATGGCTCCTTCTGCTTCCAACGGTGACCTTTGGAAACCAAACAGCCCAAGGCAAACACCAGCAGATAAGGAAGGGTTTGGAGCACAGGTTTTATTTGCTCCAGGTGGGATTGATAAAGGTGTCCCTGAATTCTGCTGGCAGCTGCGGATGCACTTGGAAAAGTTGTTCCTGTGTCCCAGTGGGAAGGGGTTTAACCCTTTGGCTGCATCCAAGTGGGGCTAAGTGGGAATTTTTTTGGATTATTTGGATTCTTTATTGAACATGGACAAGAAAAGGCTTCAAATCCAGGATTTTTCCAGGTGATAACTTGGGATTTAAGTACCCAGCTCCAGCTGGGATGCAGGGGGGGAATAGGAATTTCTGCCTTTGATATCAGCTTGATAATTTATTTTGGATGGTTCACATTGTTCCCCTGTTCCTTGGTTTCCTTAGCGCTGCTGTGCAGATAAGACTCAGGGCTCCCATGTGAGTCAGGGAATCTTGGAATGGTTGAATTGGAAGGGACCTTAAGGATCATCCTGTTCCAGCCCTTCCATGGGCAGGACATCCCATAAATCCCTTGGGGACTGACTGATGGAGACAGCTGTGGAAAAAAAAAAAAAAAGAACATCAAGTCTGTAAATCCAGAATTCCCAAGGCCACCACTAATCCATGTCCCCATGTGCCACATCCACTTTTTAAAATCCCTCCAGGAATGGGCATTCCAACACTTTCCTGGGTGTGCCAGGGTTTCAGGAACATTCCCATGAAGAATTTTTTCCTCCTTTTTAATCTAAACTTCCCCCCCTAAAATTTGCTCTCCAAGCTCCCAAATTCCCTGCTGCAAGACTTGCACTTCTAGCAGTTTTTTTTCCACTGAAAGGAATTCAAGTTCAAAATCTGGATTTGACAGAAATGTCCCAAAACCTGGAAATTCAGTAATTCCCTCACTCTGCTATGTGCAGGAGCCATCCTTTCCCTCCTGGATTAAACCTCTCCACATGAAGACACTGATGCCTCCTCCTCTCATTCTGTGTGGCATTTGGTGTCTCCACAGTCCAGGGACTGGAGACTCCCATCCCAAAAAAATGTGGATCCTGGCACAAAGTCCCAGTGGGACTCAGACTTTGGGAGGGGATCAAAAGGCATTTAGAGGCCTTAAAGGCATTCATTCCAGCCAGCAGGACAGAGAAGAGGCACCACCAACCTGGAAAAGTCCCAAAATTCTGGGAAAATGAGTTTGTAACAGCAGCCCAAGGGATGGTTCCTGTGTCTCTGCATGACTTGCTCATTTCTGTTTGGGATAACCACATTCCAGATGATTTCTGGCTGGTGCTGTCTACAGGATAATCCAAGATCCTGCAGTATCCAGGATTTCCTGGCATGTGGAGTGAGGTCATTGTTACAGTGGCAGAGGGACAGGAAGGTCCCTGTCCTCCCCTTCCCCCTTTGCCCTCATGGAAGCCCCCAGGCTGTTGATTCCCTGGTTGGAACGAGTGGAGAGGGGGATTATGACATTCCCAGGATCCATTCCTGCAGGAGCAGAAGGGATGAGAAGCTTGGATTCCAACCTCCATTTTCCCACTCTCCTATTCCATGCTGGGAGCTGCCTGGTCCCATCCCCCCTTCCCAGTGATGCCTCAGGTTTTAGCTTTTATATTTTCAGGTTCTGTGCTGCTTTAGTGTGTGGGTCTGGGCTTCACATCAGGGGATGCTGAGCTCTCTGCACAGAGCAGGGAGACAAAACAATTCCTGCTCCAGCTGGGCACCAAGGACAAATGATCCAAATCTCAGCCCCAAGAGCACAAACAACGTGGGCTGAGGAGAGAAAAACAAGCAGGGTGGGAGTGCCTGGGCTAAAGCTGGAATGGGACAATAAACTCCAAGGTGCAAATGGAGCAGAACTGATCCCAGGGAGAGCCCCCGGGAGCGGCCGTGCATTTTGGGGCCATTTTGGGTCATCTTGGGTGCAGCCCTGGCTGGGCTCTGGTGCTGCCCAAGGTGGATCCATGGAGGAGATCCTTTTAATGAATCCCTGCTTTATTCCTTAACTCTGTCCAGCCTCTGTTCCAGGTCAGCCTTCTCAAGGCATCACCAGCACGTGGAATTCCAGTGTTGCTTGAGCTTGTGGACCAGCCAGACACTTCCAGCTTCTGGGCACATCCCTCAGGGGATCCACCAGGTGCCAAACAGCCCCTTCATCCCAAAGCCTCAAATCCCAGGACAGGAGCAGAGCAGGTTTCAATCCTTCCCTTAATAACCCACAAGGAATATTCCATCCGTTCCTCCCAGCTTCTTTTCCCTCAAGAGCATCCAACTCCTTGCGCCTCTCCAACCTTTGGGAGTGATGCCAGAGGGACTGAACCCTGGGATATTATCCTAGAGGGCAGGTTCAGTGTTTCCCCTTTCCTCACCCCATTTTTTCCCATTCCTTTGAGGACTGAGGAGCTGCTGGAGGTAGGAAGTGGCCCTTGAGTTGTTTTTCCAGCCATTATTCCCGTGTCAGGGTGAGGTGTGAGGCGAGTCTGCTGAAGAAAGAGGATTTTGTACATTTATTTAACAGGTGACACAATCCAGCCCCTTTCAAAACACAGCAGCTTTGGGAACTCTCCTGGGAATCAGCCCTGCAAATCCTGGTGGCCGTGGGCGCTCCAAAGTGTAATTAAGGCAGGAGTTGATTGACTGAGGAAAAATAGAGGAGGCAATGAGGGAAAGCAGCAGCTCCTTTGCATTCCTGCTCTGGTTTGTGTTCCAGCTTGGAAACTTCCTCAAGGAGGGACGATCCCTTGGCTCAACCACCCCAAAGCCAGCAGCAAAACTCCTCCTTGGCTTTAGCACAGCCAAGAGCTAAGCCCCAAAATAAATTCAGTTCTCTGATGACACCGGTTTGGGTGATTCTTCCCCAGATCTCTCAGTTTGGAGCAGCACAAAATTGGTCTGAAGCAGAATAATCCAAATGTGATAATTGCAGATGACAATCACCTACTTCACCTCCACAATTCCAGCTCCCTGAAATGAGTTTTCGTTCCATGTCCTCGTCCCATCCTTCGTTTCCCATGAGCCACCCAGCACTCCTGGAAAAGCAGCTCCAAAAAATGCCTCAGAGCACATTTTGCCCTTGTGGAGAAGTTGTTTCTTCCAGGAGAACTTAAAGCCCCTTCCAGGACCTGAAGGGGCTCCAGGAGAGCTGGAGAGAAACTGGGAACAAGGGATGGGGGGACAGCCAGGGATCCAGGGGCAGCCACAGCTTCTCTGGGAATTCCATCCCAGCCCTTCACCACTCTCCCAGCCAGGAATTCCTTCCCAGGATCCCATCTAAACCTCCTTTCTGGCAGTTTGAAGCCATTCCCTGTGTCCTGTCCCTCCATTCCATGGAAATTGTCTCTCTCCATCTTTCCTGCAGCTTCTCCAAGTCCTAGAAGGCCACACTGAGCTCACCCCAAAGCTTCTCCTCTCCAGGTGAACATTCCCAGCTCTCCCAGCCTTTCCTCCCAGCAGAGCTGCTCCATCCCTGGGATCATCCTGGTGCCTCCCCTGGGCTCTCTCCAGCAGCTCCAGCTCCTTCCCGGGCTGGATCCAGGGCTGGGGCAGCTCTGCAGGTGGGGCCTCACCTGAGCACAGGTCATGACAGGTGTGACACCACTGGGATTCATAAAATTGGAAAAATAAATAAATTTTTAAAAATTCATGGAAAATATGGGGAAATGAGAACAGCAAAATCCTCTGAGGAGCTCAATCCCTGTCTCCAAAGCTGGCAAACCAAATTCCAGCTTTGAGCATTCCCGTTTTCTTGATCAAGCAGACAGCACTTCCATCAGGACATTTCCGTGATATTTCTGATTGTGAACCAAAATGACACCAGTAGGAGACATTTCAGAAAGTGCCACAAAAGCTCATTTACACCGAGTTCCTCAAGCAGAAGGTCAAAAATTGTATTCAATAATAAAGAAATATCAAAAAATTGCAGAATCACAGAGGGGTTTGGGGTAGGAAAGATCATCTCATTCCAACCCCATTCCATTGGCAGGATATGGACACAGCCACACAAATATTAACAACCAGCACACAGCCACACAAATATTAACATTTTTAATTATTTAATTATTTTTAAAAATTTAAAAAATAATTATTTATAAATATTATAAATAACAAATAATTGATCTGGTTTGGGAAGTAATAAAATTAATAGAATAATTAGATAATGAGATAAAATCACCAGATAAATCTGCTCCTTTCCCCCACCACATCCAGGCAGGTCTTCTCCAATTTCTCAGCTCCTCCTGACTAGCTTTCCCTCCAGCCCCAGTAATTTTTCCCAGTTGGACACCAAACCTCCCCCAACTATTTGCTCTTAAAGTCACCGGGTTTTCCTCTGAGGGGGGCAAGGCACGGGAAGTTCAGGGAATTAGGTCACGTCTTACCCCATAAAATTTAGGATGCCGAGGGGACTGGGACCCCATTCCTCTCCTCAGCCTGGGCTGGGCTGCTCCTGGTGGAGGGGAGCTCATAAACCTGGAGATGGGATAAGGGAGGGGAGGAGTCTCCCAATTTTTTTTCCCCTTCAGCTTGGAGGGGTAACATAAAAAAAAATCCTGGTCACCAAACACCTGGAGCAGCACCTCATTAAGCAAAGTGGGATTTAATTAGGCAGGATTAAATACTCTGGGCTCTCTGTGGCTGGTTTGCTCAGAGCTGGGATAAAATCCTGCATTTCCCACCCTCTTGGGAGAAAAAATTTGGGGGAGGTATGAAGCAACAGTGACTTTGATGCTTGATTTTCCCCACGCGGATAACTGGGATTAAAATTCATTGGGAAAGAGGGGGTGCTAAAAGTTTTGCTGGGTTGGGCTGGAATTCCACCCCAGTTCCTCATGGTTTATACTGGGGTGGGGGTGGCTCGAAGAAGCTGCAAAAAAAAAAAAAAAACTCCATTAAATTCAAAATATGGAGTGGGGGAAAGTGATTTAAATAGGAAATTTAATCCTGGTTATTTCTCCTGGGAATTTCAAGCAACACATTGGCATTACTGAAATACAAATTTGGAAAAGGAAGAATTTGCATAAAGTTTAAAAATTCACACCAGATACCAAGACTTGGATGTCATTATATAGAAACTGAGATTAAACCTATAGAATTATAGAAGCCAGGTATGATTTAGGTTGGAAGGGACCTTAAGGAAT
>VZRH01006023.1:6174-20555 GCA_013397555.1 Urocynchramus pylzowi
GGGAGGGGAGGGGAGGGGAGGGACCCTGCCCCTGCAGCAGGGCTGTCCCTCGGATTGAAGATGCCTTCCAATCCAGGCCACTCTGTGATTCCATGATGGGGCTGTTGTGCTCCCCACTTGCTGCCTGTGGGTTCTTCTGCTCTGGAAACCTCAGCCACAGTGCAAATCTGGGCTGGTTAAGGAAAACCATTTCCAGCAGTAGGCAAAACAGGCAGAGGAAAGAAGGGACTGGAAGAAGGTGACCAAAAAAGTAGTCTGCAGCTGCTTAAATATCCTTCCTGAGCCAAGGGTGATGATGGCCCAGTATGACAAGTATGAGGAACCTTAAGATTTAGTAGAAATAGCAGCAGCCAGGGGCAAAATTTACTTTTTCATTCACCGAACTTGTCTTTGGTAACTGCTGCAGCACAGATGTCCACTACAAGAACACAAACCAACCACAGAACTTGTCACCAGAGTCTTGGCCAACATTATTTACTGGTAAAGGCATGGCTGTCCTCTTTTTCCTAATAGGAACATACAATTCTGTCTCTTCCCACACTATTTTTGTAACAAATGGAATTTTAAAATAGTCCTTCAACACTATCAATTTGTAATTTCATTGATATTTCTTACTTTTTCCTGGTAAATTTTACAAACAATTTGCTCACAGTACAATGTTTTGTCACCCTTGACAGAAGATGAAAAACTCTTTCCCAAATTTCCCAGGATTTCCCTTCCCTTCAGCTCAGAGAAGCCCAGGTGATATTCTCCAAAACAGAGGGACCATTTGGCAAGTGCAGTAAAAACAAGAATTGGCAACCAACTGCCAGCAACAGAAGGGACCTTTTCAGTAAACATTTTCAATAAATTCATAAATAGCCAAGCCAAAAAAGAGAGGAAAAAAGTGCAGTCAAATTTGTAATGCCCCGGAGAATAACAGTTTGATTGTTATTTACAGGATGGAAAGGATGGGGCTGGAGATTTGTTACAGATACTCTGAAGTTTGTTGTTTTTCTCTCCCTCTCGTCTCACTTACTTTTACATGTTGTCATTACAGGCATCCACACACCAACAATCTGATAGCAAACATGCTTAGCTCTTTCAGGCAGCAACTGCTACAAAATTTTGTTGATACTCTCTCACAGTGAGTAATTTGTGCATTTAAAAAAAATCCACTTGATTTTAAAGCCTGCTGTACTAAACATACCAGTTTGTGTGCTCAGTAGATTAAATAATGTACCAGATNAAAAAAAAAAACAAATCAACTTGATTTTAAAGCCTGCTGTACTAAACATACCAGTTTGTGTGCTCAGTAGATTAAATAATGTACCAGATAAAGAGTGTTGCTCCACGCAGACATCAAACCTCAGGCTACATTTTAATCAGAACCAAATACTGCAACACCAACTGCATGGGAGGAGAGAAAAATGGCAACTTTCAAGTTTGAATAGCTCATTCTTCTTATTGATGCCCTGTGCTTTGGGCTTATAAACTGACAGTTGTGTCAGTGCAGTCACTCATTTCCCAGGTGAGACAAAACTTCAAAACTCAGCAGGACGCCCTTAGGAAAGGGGTATAATTGCCAAATTAAAACCTCCACTCCTGCTCTCTCAGCCACAAAGGAAGCAGGATGCTTCAGCTCACCAGTCAAAACACTTCCAAAAGAGAAGTGCTCAAAAAGAAAAATCAAAATACAGTAACAATAGCCTCTGATATCCTTTTTCATCTCCACTCATGGTACTATTTCCTTATGAAGGAGTTGGAACAATAATTTTAATTAGTCTGTCCTCCAACCACAGCAAAATAACATTTTTCTAGCATTTAAAATAAAACCACAACCCATCTAAAATTACAGCTTGTCCAGCAAGAAATAATCTGAGACTACTGAACTGCAGAAAAAGAAGTCCACATCAGGTGGTAAAAGATGGGAGAGGTAATGCTGCTTCTAAAACATGAGACTGTGCAATACAGGGATGATACAGTCTGTCCTTTTGGGGAGGGAAACCATCAATAGTGTTCAGCCATTATCCCATTTCATGTTTTTTCTATTTCATTTTCATCTCATGAGTAGCTTCATTTGTAGCAATGACTGGCTCAAAGGAGCTGCAATTCATGCCAGAAGGTTAACTCTTAAAAAATAAAATAAAAAAAGAAGAAGAAGGAAAGAATCCAAATCCTCTGATAAAAGGAGAAGCCAAATAAATGAAAATTTTGGCAGATGTGTGAGGAATAGGTCAAGTTCATCCTTGGTGTAACAATAGTCTGCTTTGCCTACATAACAACAGAAAAGAATACAAGTCACTATTTTAAACATAATGAGCAAAATGTGTTCTCATTTTACTGAATTGCAATTGATCAGCATTTGAGATACTTAAGGGAGTAAAAACCCAAAGCACTCCAGATTTCATGATAATACTCATCACTTTCACTAAAGATAAATGCAATTGTATTTAATGTTTAGCAGGTTTATTTGGTAATGGATACAGGCAGTAGTGTGCAAGCCCAAGTGAGCATCCCCAGATTGTCACCATGTCTTTGAAAATCACCACTCTGGGCCCAGGCTGAGGTTTCACAGCAGCTCAATTCCCTGGGAAGAGCCAACATTCCATATTTTTGCACACCCCTCCACCCCAGAGAGCCCAGGCACAGAGATACTCCAGAGGCAAACAAAAAAAACCAGGCTGTGAATGCAGGGTAATTGCAAACACAGCCAGCCAGTTCTTACAGAGAAGCTTGGATGCTGTGATTCAACCAGAAACACTGGTGCTTAGAAGAATCAATTTCAGTACACTGTAATACTGCTATAATAATGGGTTAAAAAATAAAATAAGTAAATAAATAGATAAGCCCAAAGTGTAGACCATATTATCTAGTCAGCTGCTAATGGTTTTCCTGCTCAGATAGGGTTAATCAGACACACAGAATTATTTCCTGGCACTTTTGGAAAGCTTCTGCAATGATGATTCCAGCAAGATGAAAGGTTTCAATTTTTTGCAGTGTTTATATTGGCCTAAAGCACATTAGGTTTTATTTTATCACACCCTGTGGGACATATTCACTCAAAAGTCTTTTTTAGGACAGCTTAGAGCAAATCTAGCAGCCCAGTCTGCCTCTCATCTATGAACACTGAAACAAAGATGAATAAAGAATTAAACAATGAAGTAGAAAGAAAAACCTAGAATAAGTACATTTTGTAATAACAGCACAAGTATTTATTTTGTACAATCTTTACAGGGAGTTTTCTGATCAGAATTAGATGCCTAGAAGCATTGCTAATTCTATGGAATAGTGTGCTAAAGCAATCAGACTGCCTGGAAAACACATCTGGAGCAGCATTCCCAAGGTGCAGCATGAAAATCCTGAAGGGAAACTGAGGAAGAGTGTGGGAACATCTGCCCCTGGGAAGATCCAAGGTTCCCCAGNGCTGAGGAAGAATGTGGGAATGGCAGGTGGGGAACATATGCCACTGGGAAGATCCAAGGTTCCCCAGGCCCAGTCCCAGATAAGTCCTGCATTGTGTTTATATAACCTGGGGTTTAACTGCTCTAGCTTTGCTTTCCCTGCATTACCTGGAAAAGGCAAGGGGGTGTCAGTGGCACCAGAGCTATCCAGGCAAGAGGTCCCTCATCATTAAAACACAGCTTTAAAATCATCAGTTTTATGTGCACTTCTTGGGGGATTTACATCTCTAGAGTGAAGTATAAAAAACTGATGCTCAAGGTCTCATTCCTCGCTAGAGACCAAGTTTTTATGTGTCTTTTGCAATAAGCTTATAGACACCTAGAAACTTTTATTTTTTAAATGAAATATCTGCTTTTTTACACATGCTTCCATTTAGAGATTAACCCCCGTGAAATTAAGCAACTATAGTGTTGGGAAGAAGGTGAACAATTATCACAATTCCACATTTTCCACACACTGATATAAAGCCAACTGTATAACAGCCCTGTGGGGAAATAATGAATATATTTTTGCCCTATAGGCAAATCCCAAATATAGCTTTTCAGAAATATGTTTAAAGCATTTTCCTGTGCATACAGTCAAGTTCCTTGAGGTTTTAATGAACTGCTTAATTGGACACTTACCGCAATGTATTAATTAAATTGAGGCATTTGTGGAGCAAATGTTATTCATCCTCACTTAGTAAGTCATAAATTAGAGAGCACTGCCCTGGTGTTGCTGTATGGAAGGATTTAGATAATGAACTCGTGATGATGAATCAAGAAATCCTTCAAAGACACAGAATCTCAGGATATTTGGGGTTGAAAGAGATGTCTGGAGATGATCTGGTCCATTCCCCTGCCCAGGCAGGGTGTCCTGGTCAGTGGCACAGGAACGTGTCCAGCTGGGGCTGGGATGTCTCCAGACAGGGACACTCCAGGCCCTCCCTGGGCAGCTGTTCCAGGCCTCTGCCCCTCCATGGACACAAGTTCTTCCTCCTGCTGGCCTGCAACTTGCTGGCCTTTATTTTATGGCCACTGCTGCTCCTGCTGGCACTGGCCCCACTGAGCAGAGCCCGGCCCATCCTCTGGCAGCCCTCGGAGATGTTTGGATGGATTGATGGGATCCCCTCTCAGTGTTCCCTTCTCCAGCCTGCCCAGCCCAGCTCCCGCAGGCTCTGCCCAGCCTAGAGATGCTGCAGAGCCCAGATCCTCTCTTTTAAATTTTGTAAGGCACAACAGAAGCCTGGGACATCACATTTCTGAAATGTGAATTCTTTCACGAGGAGAAAGAGATTATTTCAGGAACGTGCTCCCTTTTCAGCTGTGCCGTGTTTCAGCTGCTGCTAAGACACTGTGGGACTCCATTTTTTTTTTAACACTCCTCCAAATCACATTAATCACTGTGGGATCCCATTTATTTTTTTTTAACACTCCTCCAAATCTATGCCCATGGCTCTCCTGTGTCCCAGGAACATGCAGCAGGTAAGGAACAGACTCATCTTCCTAGATTCCTCAGACTGAAATTTCTAATAGTGGCTACTAAGGTTTTGTTTTCTTAAGATCATGTTGGAATTCTACAGACACCCTTTGGGCTCAATTAATATTTTCTGCACTTGGAATCGGGGACTCTGGCTGCTGGACATGGGCTCTGTCAGCAGAACAACTTCAAATGCATAAAACAATGGGTGGAGACTGTTCCCTCCTGTCCTCAGCAATACAACAGCCAGAAGAAATAAGCCCCTCTGAGCTCAGGGAATAAGAATTGCTGCTGTACAGGAAGAGAACAAGACAAGTGTAAGTGGTTTAAATAGGAATTAAATGGGATCCTGATACTCAGCGTTATGAGGCTGGACTGGTTTTCTCTTGATGAATGAAGTTCTGTGTGAACACTTATCAGCTTCTAGATATTTCACATAATTATATTCCATATAATGCAGTAACATTCTGGCACCATCCATGTGTGAATTCTTCTCTTCTTTAGTTATATGGGATGCTGACTGATTTTTAGGAAAAAAAAAAAAAAAAGGGGGGGGGGGTAGATTCCCATGGGTCTATTCAAAGAGATGATTGTAGCAAATAGAGGTCATTTTTTAACTCTTTGTCTAAAATTCTGGGCATGTGTACTGCACAAAATTCACCTGAATTCTTTCATACCTCCTGATTCTCCAAACTGCATTTTCCTTTCCCTCTAATGACCCTCCCCAGTCCTCCAAGTGCCAGTCTCCGTCTTTGCAGCATGACAAACTCAAACTATGCAGGATGGCCACAAAAAAAAAACCAATTTCAGTGCTTCCTGAGGATTTCAGTGCCCTGGTCTACCAGAGCAAGGAAAGAGGCACCTGCAGCTCCCCTTTCAGCCCGGGCCAGGGCTGCCAGACAAGAAGGAAAAGAAATCCCTCCCTCCCTTCAAACTTGAGTAACTTTGGTTTCTGGAGCACAACTACCAAAAATAGGCTCTGTGGCTCCTAAACAATAGCAGACAAAACAAAAGAACATAAAACAGTTATTGTTGCTAGTAGGTGGAAAAAAAACACTTGCTTCTCTTTATTTTTACATATTATTTCTGTTTATTTAATTTTTTTCATTTTTATTTCACTATCATGTACACAAAAGGAACATCTGCTTTGAGAAGGAGCATAAGTGCTCCTTATATGCAATAATAATTATAAATTACATAATATAAGTGTGTTCTCTGCATAAGTGTGGGTTCTCTGCTTGTTTTTTCTATCTCTTTCAGGGTCAGGATTGAAGGCACTTGAGATGATATTTCATGTTCAGACTCAGGTGTTTATTGCTACTGACCCCCAAGAAAACACTGCACTTGACCTGAGGCTGTGGAGAGGGCTTCCAAAACTGATTAATAGCACTGGGATTGTGGGTGTGGAGTTGGTTAGAAGTGTGTAATATCACAGGGTGGAAAACTTGGAGTTTGGGGTTTTAGAATGTAGAAATAAATATGAAGAGAGATGGAGGTTTTAGGGCAGAGACAGGTTGTTCTTCTTCACCTTCTTCTTCATGGGTTTGGGTGGTGTTTTGTAATTGGACAGAAAAGTCCTCACTGTGGGCTTCAAGAAATCAGTTATTGGGTTACAAGGGAAAATAACTGAGATATCATTTCTTAATTGGACAGTTTAGCCTTAAAAGACCTTGTAACAAAAGATAATTAGCCATTTTGTGCCTCACTAATGAAAGACTGCAGAACTCACTGCTGTGAGACTGTAACATAGATAAGAAACAATAAACACCTGGGTCTGAATGTGAAATATCATCTCAAATGCCTTCAATCCCAACCTCAACAGAGGTAGAAAAAACAAGCAGAGAACCCACACTTATGCACATGGTATTCACCCCAAATCTCAAAATCACCTGTTGGACCCACAGGACAGTTCAGTCCTTGCTTGTACCCTCCTCTCTGGAGCAGGGATGCTGAGTGAGTCATGGCCACCGGCTTTAGGAGGGCTGTTGAACAACCTAAAACACTTCATGGAGTAAGGAATGACTTCTGCAGTTCACAGAGACTCCAGTAAAGTATTAATTTCAGTAAATTCTAAGCCACCTGAATGGGTAAGGATTGTTCATCAAGTCTAAGAAGATCAGGGTTGGATAGGTAGAGTGCAACACATATGCAAAGACTTTATTTATTTTATTTTATTTTATTTTTTTCACTGCCAGAGATGGAGCTCCCATAACTTCCCACAGGAAAAGTCAAAAGCCATGTTCTGGAGGGGAACATTCCAATTAGAGTAGGAAATTTTCCAACCTGACTTTTTCCTTTAGAAAAATGTCGATTCCATGAGATCAGCATGCTACCTTAGAACGTTTTGATTTCATCAAATGCTTCGAGGGAAAGCAGTTGCCTAGTTCTGGGCCAGTTTCCCAGATGGCCCAGCAGCTAACCCTACAGGCAGTCAGCACAGAAGCCACAGGAGTCAGGGTTTCTCCACTCTGCTCACAGACACTCTGCAGCCAAAATCCCCTGTTTGCACAGCAAAAACCATCCAGATACCCGTGGCCAGGGCTGAGGGGCCTTGTGCTGCATCAGTGTTGTTTTGAAAACAGGTGGAAGGAAATGTTCCATCCATGAGAAGCTGTAAAGGCTTATGCCAACACAGAGCTATTTTAATTTTTTCTTAAATTTCCCACAGACCAGACACATTAAATGCCATCTGACTCTGTACCACCAGATGCAGCCATCACTGGGTTTGGTTTGGGATATATAAATGCATTAAATTTATTGGAGGGAATTGGAATCACATTTACCAAAGGCTCCAAGTGTCCCGTAGAAATGCAGGAGAGAAACTCACATGGACCTGTAAAGCCAAAGTCTAATTGAGCAGGATTCCTCTTTAATATGCACCAAGTGAACAAAGATGATACTAAGAAAAAAACAAAAACAAAACCAAAAAAACAACCAAACAAACAAAACAAACAAACAAAAAATTGAGATAAATAATTACTCAGAATAATTCATTTAGTAAACTTAGTAAACCTTAGACAGAAGGAACCATCTTGGTCAAAAGAATAAGCATGAATTATTAGCAACATAAAAGTCATCCAGGAAAATGTCTTGGCTGAACCTGTGGTTTTCTGAGCTGTGCTTCAGGCCCTTCTAAGTGGAATCCCATGAGTGCTGAGCAAAGGCTGTAATGAAATCTGAGTGAGTGGAAACCTTCTATCAGAGAGTCTGGAGTAGGTCAGAAGTGAAAGGACACAGAAATACACATATTACTCCTGTCTTCCAGCTCCCAGTACTTACTGGGCAGTAAATGATGGCATAATTAACAAAAAAGTAAATGAGGTTCAGCACAAGAAAGCAATTGCCATTTCACCTAAGACAGACTTTAAATTATGCACATGCTGGTAGATGGGAGCAGGAATCAGGACACTTCCATGACCTGAGGAGAATTAGGGAAGACTTTTGCCCCCTCAGCTCACACTCAGAGATATAATATATATTATATATATATCACTTTTGCTATTCTTCTGCTTTAGAAGGACAGAAAGTATCAAAGAAAAAAAAGGAAAAACCTGCAGCTTTCATCCTAGTAGGTCTTCAAATAGAGTCATAGAATCATTAAGGTTGTGAAGATCAAATACTTGCAAGGTGAGGGAAAAGTTTGTAATAGAAAGTGCTCATTGCCATGAAAAGCCATAAACAAGGAACACTGCTGGGAAATTCAGGATGTTACCCAGGGATCTTCCCAGCCTGCAAACCCCTTGGCAAGCTGTAAGGACCAACATTACAGAAAAACAGGGCTCAAAGGCTCGTCTTTTGAAGGGCTAAAGCTGAGGTGATTGAAAACAACTCTTGTCCTGTGACTATTAAAGATCTGATCAAACACAGCTGCACTGTGCTACGGAAATCACACGCAGCCACCACCACAACAGGGCTCAGCTCTAGATTTCTGCTGAATTGGTTAAAAATACCTGAAAGAGAGATTCCTCTGTGAGATATTTGAGTTGAGTGCCTCCAAAGAGGGATCTCAACCAAAGAAATCCCTGGGCACTCATCCCCTCACAACCCAATTTCTCCACCCTTTCCACGATGGTTTTGACCAGAGCTGGTAATTCAGTCTGGATTCTCCCCCTCCTTCACTGGGCCCCTCTGTTTGGATGGTTTATTCTCTTTTATCTCTAAGGTGACAGCTTCTCTTAATGAAAGTGGCTTCCTCATCCTCTGCCTTGAGTGGCTCTGGGGTGTTTTTATTTTCTAGGTAAAAATTCNAGCTCTAGATTTCTGCTGAATTGGTTAAAAATACCTGAAAGAGAGATTCCTCTGTGAGATATTTGAGTTGAGTGCCTCCAAAGAGGGATCTCAACCAAAGAAATCCCTGGGCACTCATCCCCTCACAACCCAATTTCTCCACCCTTTCCACGATGGTTTTGACCAGAGCTGGTAATTCAGTCTGGATTCTCCCCCTCCTTCACTGGGCCCCTCTGTTTGGATGGTTTATTCTCTTTTATCTCTAAGGTGACAGCTTCTCTTAATGAAAGTGGCTTCCTCATCCTCTGCCTTGAGTGGCTCTGGGGTGTTTTTATTTTCTAGGTAAAAATTCAGCATAACCAGGTGAAAGTTCACTTCAGCCCAAGGCTTGGGCAAAGTTAGGAACTGCTGGTGAGCAGCTTATGCTGATCAAATTCCCTATAAGTACTAAAAATGTTATATGTAAGTGCAAACCAAATAGTGCACCAAAATCACAAACAACTGAATAAAGCATTGACAGACTTGGAAAACAAATTGCCTCAAATCTGAGGCCACAAGAAAGGCAGAGACCAAAAATTGCTGTGTTGAAAAGAAAGCCTGTGAATTAATCATGTAAGAGTACTAAAATATTATTAGTTTTGAACACTGAAGGTGAAAGAACATTTGTTCACCAAAGGTCATCCTCCCAGCTCAGGGGGGAGTTTTAAAGAACACACGTTGGGAAATTTGCCTCAGTATTCATGTTATTTCACCCCTGGGCATCGTTTGCAGTGCAAAGAAATTAGTCTGGTAGCCAATGAGCATCCTGGTGTTGAAACCCTCCAGGAAAAGTCATCATCACTTAAAGTAACAATACCTCACTGCTGGTTCTCACAAGTATTTACTCCTTATTAAAAAAAAAAAAAAAAAAAAAAAAAACAGAGGAAGAATAAAGAGAAAGGGGTTAATGTTTTTAGAAANAAATCCCAGGCAGGAGATTGAACACGCCAGACTGATATAAAAACTACAGATCTGCTGCCAGAAGAAGAAAGGGAACTACAACTGTGAATCTCGAAGCCATCACCTTTGGAAAGGGGAGAAAATTAATGACAGCATTGTTTTAATGGGCGGAGGAGAGTGTGAGCACATGTCTGGAAAAGAGGATTTTCTGAAACAAACTCCTTGTGAACGGGGCATCCCACGCCCAGCTAGGGTTTCACAAGGATTTCTGTGGAGGAAGCACATTTAGAGTGGCTGTGACAAAAGGACATGGTGAAACAACTAAAAGCCTGACTGAATCCAACCTCCTTTCACTATTTCCCTGNGGAGGAGAGTGTGAGCACATGTCTGGAAAAGAGGATTTTCTGAAACAAACTGGGTGTGAACGGGGCATCCCACGCCCAGGTTTCACAAGGATTTCTGTGGAGGAAGCACTTTTAGAGTGGCTGTGACAAAAGGACATGGTGAAACAGCTAAGGTGAAAGCCTGACTGCAATCCAACCTCCTTTCACTATTTCCCTCTCAGTTTCAAAGGAAAGTTAACATAAAGCAGCTTTTTTCCCCCGTTTAGTTTTATTTAACAGAGGCAATAGTAATCTCCTTGGAATTTGGTGCCTCTCCAATGTTTATCACACCATTTATCATCCAGATTTCCAACTTGCAGAGATGTATCATATGAAGCACAACTGTTAAATCATGTTACACTTCTGGCAAGAGATACCATTTACAGTACATGAAAGGAGTCCTGAGGCTGATTTATTCAAATGGTTACATTAGTTACTTAATCTGAGTGAAAAAGCAACAAAAAACAAACAAACAAACAAAAAACCCAAAGCAAAACAAACAAAAAAACCAAACCAAAACAAAACAAAAAAAAGAGATCAAAAAAACCACCAAAAAACCAAAACCAAACCAAACCAAAACCAAAACAAAAACCAAAACCAAACAAACAAAAAAAAACAAACAAACAAAAAAAAAATTTAAACTCTGATAAGGTACCCTGTATGAATGTTTCTAACACAAATACTACTGAAAGTTATTTTGAAAACTAATATACTGTACTACTGTGTAGCATGGGTTTTTTTTGGTTTTTTTTTTTTTCAAATGTGCACTCCATATACTTGGGGGTTTTGCCACTATAATTTCATGAAGTATCCTTTACCATCCCAAATGGACGCTTTCTAATTCCCCCTTTGCAGAACCAAAATTATTAATAAAAACTCTCCCAAAGATTCACTAAAATAATGGATCCTGACATCCTGGCTGGCCTATGCTGGGGTTTGCACAACTCCAGCTCCTGGAAGATGCCTTGAAGGTTTTTCCTGGAAAAGCTAGATGCACGTATTGTATAGACTTTAATATATACAAATAATATACAAATAATTGTAGTATATACAATTTGTAATTACAAATAATTACATATTTGTAACAGTACAAATAAGGTACAAATATGTACATTAGTACGTGCAGGTACTTGCACGTATTTGAACATAGCAAAAAATATTATAGTTACTGTCAGAATTCCTGTATTAGTCTCATCATGGCCAGCACTGAGTGCTTAGTGCTGTGCAGCAACTCCTCTGTGTGAAAAAAGGAGCAGCATCTTCCCTGGAAAGAAGTAGGAAGAAATCAGTGGGAAGAAATCAGTGGCTGCAAGCACACTTTAGGTATTTAATGGGACTATTTCACTACTAAAACAAAAAACTAACTTTTTTTCTTCATTGCACAGCAGCCTGACAGGTGCCCTGCAGTTTTGTCTGATAACTAGTTAAGGACTTNGGAAAGAAGTGGGAAGAAATCAGTGGGAAGAAATCAGTGGCTGCAAGCACACTTTAGGTATTTAGTGGGACTATTTCACTACTAAAACAAAAAAAAAAACAACTTTTTTTTCCTTCATTGCACAGCAGCCTGACAGGTGCCCTGCAGTTTTGTCTGATAACTAGTTAAGGACATCAATAGTTGAACTGCCTCAGAGCAGCATTTCCAGCACTAGATTATAAAAGTCAATAAATTTGAGCTATTTAAACTTCAGGACCCTAAAACTTGTAGTGCCTGGAAGAAGAACAAGGAACAAAACCACAAACTTAAGCGTTCAGTGGTGGGGGTAGGGGAGGGGAAAACAAGGACCTGGAGAGGCTGACTGACTTGTTTTCCACCACCTGAGAGGTGCTGCACCACCTCCACAAACCCCTCCAGCCTTGGTGTGTCCCTGTGGTCAGACTGTCCACATGTAGTCAGTGAAAGCAGGGCGAGGTCAGTGCTGGAAGATATCACAGACCAGGAAACATGAAACTGAGCTGCAGTGTGTGGTGTGGGGCAGCAGGGCTGAGGAGAGACTGACAGGGAAGTCAGGGGCTCCACGTGGACCAAGATCTTTTTCAGAGTTGTCTTATGTTACAAGATGTGGCTGGAGTGAGTATTTTATTTGCCACTTGTCAGAGGTGGGCCAGTTATCTCCTGTTCATTGGGCAGTTTTCTTTATCTCTTCCACCACCAATCCTCCCTCCAGGAGATCTCTCCTGTTCATGGGCCATTAATTATTAATTATCTTCTGTTCATGGCCAGTGAGTGGCCCTGCATGGCTGATAAAATTCCATCATCCCATTGGGAGAAGCACTGCCCAGGGGAGGAGCCAAGCATTCCTACCTGGATACAATCTGACTTTGGGAACACCCCAGCAGCCTTTGCCCACTGCATTCCCAGAGGAGCAGCTTTCTTCTCCCCTGCATTCCCAGAGGGAGACCAGGCCCATCTCCAGCACCCCTGGAGCTTCAGAGGAAAACTCCACCCTTGTCCAGGATCCCTGTTCCACCAGAGCCATAGCTGGCACTGCAGGAGGGCTGCAGCCACCATGGAATGGGACTGCTGNCCTGAGAGCCCCTTAATTTCAAAATTGTAAAAATTCAGTGGGAGGGGGTTTGCATTTTCCATTTCAGGGGAGGCTCCTGCCTTCCTGAGCAGACACCTGTCTTTTCAAGCCTAAACAAGATTACTGAGTACATTTCATAACCTGCATCCTTTAGGAAAAACTTCCTGCAACCCAGCAGCAGAAAAAACAACACAAAACAAGGATGTAGCTCAGCTTGTTCTGTATAAACTAAGAAGAGTGTCACAGTAGAGATGGACAAGATATCTTTTTTTTTTTTAATTTAGTGATAGTTTATTATTTACAGTTAATATTTTTATTTTTTTAAAAGCATTTGGTTTAATTCTACTTGGTTAGTAACTTGTTATCTAGTTTACTGGTTAGTAGTAACTACTGATTGTGTTTGTTAAAAACTTTTTTCCCTAATGATGTTTACATTATTTTTTCATGTACAGAATTATTTCTATAAAGACAAATTTCTTTTCTCACGGGTATTTGTCGGGCCAGTTGCTAGTCATACTTAGCTGAAGTAGCAGGCCTGAGCCATGATTTTACCAGGCCTTTTTTTTGGTAAGGTTTTACGTATTTGCAACTGAAGAACTCTAGAGCTAACAGGCTACTGTGTGTACTTGAGATTTAGGTGAGTCCTCCCTAAGCTCAGGACTGCCCAATCTTCTGCTCCTCAGCCCTGTGATGATGCAGACGAGTTGAAAAGAATGTTTGTGATGTCCTCCAACATCCAAATTTCTACAAGGTGGGTGCCACAGAGACACAAAGCAAAGAATCCTTTTTAACAATGACAAGAAAAAAGTAGCCCGTAGTAACCACTAAGCAATAAAACTGTCAAGATGTTTGAAAATAAACCAATGCTGCAATTTTTCTCACCATACCCAGTAGCTATTATGCCTTACAACACTTCCCAGCACAACCACAATTCCCATATTATTATAACGAAGGGTATGGCAGGGATTACAAAAATTTAGGAACCACATGTCACCCTCTGCTGAGCAGCAGATGCATTTTTACTCCAGGTCTACCATTTTCACTGTTGTAGTTATCAAATAGTCACCTCTGCAATGAAACACTTCATGGTAACTGCAGCAAGCAGCTGAGGGGAAAGAATTATACAGTCAGGAAATGGGCAATAATCACTGAGGCAGCAGAGGAACCAGATGTTAATATGCGATTGTAAACCTGCTTAANAGGCAGCAGAGGAACCAGATGTTAATATGCGATTGTAAACCTGCTTAAAAAAAATAACATACTCGGCTCTCTGATGCGAGGTGCCAGCAGGAGGTGAACAGGATAACTGCATGGATTGCAGGCAAACAAAACATGACTGAAGAGAAAAATTAATTTTTCTCTGATATGCTGTGGAGCAGGGTATGGAGAAATGATTGGGAGGTGG
>VZRH01006025.1:2967-39616 GCA_013397555.1 Urocynchramus pylzowi
AACACCTATGTTAGACAGTGACTTTCTACTCTAAACCAATCTAAGAATGCCAGCATCACCTAAAAGATGGATGTTAGGAAGAAGAAGGAAGAAGGATGGGGCATGCCCCAATCCCTCCATCTTAGGGTTTTAGACCCCCCTGTACCAAATCCCAAATTTCTCCTTTCACCCTATAGCTACTGCTACTGTGTTGTCTAAACTTTTGTGACTTGTGACTCCTCATATAAGGTTGGTAATTTGTCCCATGGGCTAAAATCAAAGCCCCAAGTGGGGCTTTTTTTTGGCTTCCTGCCAGGGCCGCCCAGACCCCTGTCTGGGGTTTGGGGCACGAAGAGGCATGTCTTAGATTCCAACACCCTTACAGTTTACACAAATAATGTCTGATTCATTTTGCTGTTACATTATTCTTTAGTTAAAACAAAACAAAACAAAACAAAACAAAAACCCCAAAAAAACCAAACCAAACCAAACCAAAAAACAACAAACCAGCCAAAACCATCCACCAACAAATGTCTCAGTAATTAGTACTTGTCTGGCAGCCCTTCTGGCAGCCCTAAGGTAAGTTAAACTGAAACTGCCATTTTCATTATGACTAGCTTTTGGCAATGTAATAGGAACTTATTATTATGGACAATATATTAGATAGGTAAAGATGTATATGAAAAATGTCAAAGGTCATGAATAATTCTTTCCAGGTCCCATTTACTCTAGGAACCTCTGTCAACAGCATATCTCTGCTGTAATATGCTGGCTCATTTGCTGTATCTACATAGAGCAAGAATGATATCAAGACTTTCCTTATTTCCATGCCTGGCCCACACATTAAAGCAAACCTGAGTGCAGAGGCCATCCCAGCAGAGGCTGCCAGAGACAAATGCCTCATTGCAGGCTCCCTTCCGAAAACAGGGCTGGGGAGCCTCAGTCTTTTAGGAACTTTGGGATATTAGGTTGAAGTTTCCTCACAAGGTCTTTATAATGTGGTGTACATTTTATCCCAGGAAAGAAGAGGGAGAAAGCAGAGAAGTTCGTGCATTGTCTTGAAGATGCTGCCCAGAAAATTTTGATGACAAGTAGAAGATTTATTACAGTTCTCCCTTGCCACATTGAAGTGGATGTTTTCCATCTGCCCACTCCAAGAGTTCCAGAAATGGAGTAAAAAGTCCCAAAAGGTCTGAAAGGTCAGTAAAATTTTACACTTCTTTAAGAAAACTGCAGATCATTCCTCAATTGGTTGAGATGTACCACAAAAAACCCCTACAGGCTCTGTTTGTGTGCTGTTAAATGATTCCAAACTGTATTTCTTGACATTTTGCTGGCTAATAAGAAAATACACCTAAGAATAAAATGCACATATGGAACATTTATTTGTCATACCATCCCTGACAAGTGATTTTCCCTTTAGACCATAAATACAGAACAGCTGTGAAATCCTAGACAACTTATTATAAGCAAGTATATGCTGGATGAGAAAATAAAAAGCAGTTATTTTGTAAATTGAGTCTTAAGGCTCTAAATAACCTCACAGAAATTTTAATGAATTTCTTTATACTAATCATGTTTTTCTAAAAAGGAGGAATAGGGATTTTTATAGTTTTGGTGATATTGGTGTCTTCAAACAAATTTATTCATTAGACAGAAATGACAAGCAACAGTAGTATATGTTATTATCTTACACTGACATAAGTTCAAATGTGAGATCAGATCCTTTCTAAACACCTAAAGCAGACTTGTAAGCAGCATGGAAATTGTAGCATGGGTTTCATGGGTTTGGCCATGTTAAGACACATAGCTTTAAAAACAATGGATGAAATCTGCTGTCTGTAAAACAGTATTAATGAAGATACTTGTTCTAAAGTTTATTGTGTGACTGTTTTTCCTATGCAAACACAGTGGAAGAAATATACCAAACACTTTATAACCAAGCATGCTCTATTAAACAGGTGCAATGCAGCACATTCTATTAAACAAGTTGCTTGGAAGCAAGATTTTAGAAGCTTTTCTTTTCAAAATAGATCTTCCATGTAAAAAATTGGAAGCTTCATGTAGTCAACTTATGTCAACAGACAGGGATATATTTCAGGCACAGAAATCAACATAATTCCTCAGGCACACACTACAGAATAATTTAACACAACTGGTGGTCTTTGCTTAAGAAAAGCCAAACACTGGAGCAGCAGGGATTCTGCAGGTCAGAAACAGCGTGGGAAAACCTGCTGGTACCATGGATGGCATCCTCATTTCAATGAATGGCAATTATAAGCATTCTCTGAAAGTCATCAGTAAACACATAAAACCTTTCAGATGAATTGTCACTTTAGTCAATTAGCAGCAAAGATGAGAGATAAATGGTTTACTTTAAGTAAATCATTCTTTTGCTAGTGTTCTAGGATATAAAACAGCATTTGGATACTTAAGACAGAAAATGTTTTCAAACCTTAGTTATAATAACCTGCAGCAACAGATCATATTCTTATATGAATAGAATTAATTTAAAACATCACCATAAAAATAATTTTTAAAAGGGTTTCAAAATTGTATTATATTGTCAAATTGCATAAAATATCATGTTAACATTTCATGTCCCTCAGTGTGAAAATTAATTTTGATTAGATACATTTAAAACTAGTAATTATGGCTGGCAACTTCTGATTAAAATGAGTTAAAGCAAGCCAGAGCTTAGGTTAATTGCATTAAATAGCCAAATTACAACTTTTGTTCTAAACCAAAATTTTTCAGAAACTGATAGAAAAGCACTGAATAGTCTGCAATAAGAATTTGAATGTGTTCATTCTTCACATACTTTTTCATCTTTTCCTTCAACATCCTGAAAAGAAACTTTCCTCTTTTCTCTTGTCTACCCCTACACACTTTAAAAGCATATATTCACAATGAAGGCAATTTCTGATCATTAAAAGAAAACAGGAGAAATAAAGGAAGACATTCCACTCTTGTTTCACTGCAATAGCTAATGTCTTACCTTGCATCTTTATTCAGCAGAGATCTACAAATTCTCTCCCAGTTTGGTGCTTGAACCCAGGAAGTTAGGTCTTTATCCTATTTTTAATAAGTCCAAGCTAGGTTTTATATGTCACACCCACATTGAAACATAGTAGCACATTAACTCTATCCAGTAATAAGATTTAATAGAGAAATCCCTTCTTTTTGACTGCATTTTTTTCAAATTCTATGTTTAGTCTGAATTTCTAAAATAACATATATATATTTGACTCAAACTATCCCACAGGGCTGCCTCTACTCTTGCCAGAATTTGACATTTATAGGTTTATGTAAGGTCATCTCCCTCCACAGGCTAAGAATTAGAGCAATGTCAATTTTTCTGCTTAACAAAGCCAGTTCTCAAAAGGGCAAGTGGCCACAGGATACAATTGCTTGGAAATTATTTCCAAAAAAACTGAGAGAGCAAAGAGAAGATGAGGTTTAATAGCACCTCTAATTTATCCAGAAGTCTAAAATGCTGGAGTTATCTGTTAAGAAGGATGGGGTGTATCAACAGTTTCAGGAAATATAGACTGGTCAAAGAAGTGAGCTAACACTGAGGTCAAGGGAAAACGTCCATACATGAGCTAAGGGACCCTGGGTCACAACCAAGTTGGCTTTAGTGACAGCAATGTCATACTAAATGTATGTTGATGGAGGACAGTGCTGTGTGCCTAGAAAGGAAGAGTATTTTCCCTCTTTCTGGGATCTGCAATGCATTACCCACAGGAGACTGCGTGAAGTTCTGACACAACTTCATTTTTGCTCTCCTGCTGCAAGGACTAATTTTTCTGGCATTTGTTTTTCCAGTACAACAACACAATGCCCTCCCCACTGTCTCCCCTCCCCTCTGCATAGTAGCACTATTCCATTTTTTCAAGTTTTTCACTACAGTTGGTTTGCATCTTTGAATGAATTGAAATGCAATTCATCTTCACGTAAACACCCCCTGCCCCGCTAAACCAATAAATACACGAACCAGAACCCAACAAAAACCCCCCAACAAAAACCCCCAAAACATAATACTTTTAGCTTCTTTCAGTTGGATTTATGCCACCAGGAACACCTGATTTAGTTACTCTTCTGATTTAAGATTAAATTAAAAAAAAACCATATCCAACCAAAGATCTTTTAACAAACTGTCACTTCTTCTTTTTAATTGCACAATTATGTTGTTGGGTTTCCTTTTGTAGCTGGCACAAAACCATGGTACCTTTCAGTTTTAGCCTATATAAGATAAATGTAGATATATGTGTAGCTCATTATGTAGAAGATCTTGATTTGTGTGAGCTGCACTTGCAAATCCAGTTCTTCGTACTTTGTTTTCCTTGAGTATTGCTGCTACCTAGTGCAGAAACACATAAAATACTGCTCTGTTCTACTGTTCTCTGCCACAATCTTATGTACAAGCTCTTTTTCCTTCCATTAAAATCAATGAAAAAACACACCACCACCCCAAAACCCCCTCTGCCAGATTTGCATATGGTGAAAGCCCCAACAGACATGGGTGTAGGGGGATATTTTTCTGCATTTTATCTTTTTCTCTGAATGATGACTCTCACAGCAGTTCCCAGCACTAACTTATGCTCAAAGCAAACCTTCCCCTTCCACTCAAATCAATCAGCAACCTGGTTGCTTATTCACTGGCACTTTTCTCAGGTGAAGTACAAACCCTGCTCTTCTGGAGCACAGTCCTACACCTGGAGAGATGCCTGGGAAGGCACAGGTGAACTCCCTCGAGAGCTTAGCTCACCCTCTGATGTTCCTGTTGTGAGCTAATGAAATTTCTGTTACTCATGCACACATTATTGGTCTGCTTTCCATTTTCAGGCTTTCATTATGAGGGATATGGGACACATAAAAAAATGTCATATGTCATAAGTTTGATTAAAACACACAAAGGAATAACCTCTACTACACACTGCACTTCTTTCACATACCACAATCAAGATTGTCAGATATTACTAAATATTACAGTCAACCACATATTATATATGAAATTGACAGCATCTACATATTGCAGGAAAAAATTATATCAAACTTCTATACTTAACACCACTCCATTTGTTGGAAGTTTTAATGATGAAACATTTTAAGTAAAATGTGACTGGGAGCCAAAAAATAGATCCAAATCCACCAAAACACCACATAAAACTATTAAAAAAAGTGAAGCTTCACTGACAACTGTATTTAGGGTTACTCTTGTTTTAATGGTACTGTGCACCACAAATTACAATGTAGCACTAAGTCAGAGGCTTATTAAAATTCTGTATCAGATTCACATATCCCTACAAAATAATAAAATCAGGCCATTTGACAAGATGTATTTTTTACAGTATATAGAAATGTTGTAATTTATACCTTAGTCCAAATCTCTTAGCATAAATATCCACCTCTATTATGTAGACCACCAAAACAAACAAACAAAATTGTTAAAACCCACCTCAGCTCACAAAGCAAACCTCAGAGATGTCCAGGTAAACAGCAGTGCTCACACTAATACATTCATGAATGTAATGGTACATATGAAAATCAGCATTAATTCCTTCTGTTTATCTGTTCATCTGCACTTATTCATACCAGAGAGTGTCTTTGAAGTTCCCAGTCAGGAGAGCAACAGTTCTTGTACCTCCATCTCCGTAGAGTTGCACCATGCAGCTGTGTGCTACCTCTTGTCCACAGGGAAGCTGCAAGATGTGTGCTTTCCCCATGGGGCAGTTTTGGGGACTAAAGCAGGGAATGAGGAGAAAACTCGAGTTTAATAAAAGTTAGGTGGTCTTTTAGAGTCTGCTTCCTGGCTTTGCTGAGAGTTCCCCACGTAACTCACGCACCAGTGCCAAAATAGAATGCTGACATCATTTTATATCAAAGACAGCGGTGTTTGCTCCTCAGGTTTTTTGAAGGAAAAAAAAAAAAAAAAGTGACACCTAAAATAACCTGTACCTGTCATTTGCCTCAAATCAGAGAACTCAAGGTATTTCATGTTCAGAAGCAATATTCTAATTTCTCTCACAGAATAGTGTCTCTGGACTCCTGGCCTTCAAACATACACTGGATTGCCATCTCAAAGAACTTGTTTTCATTCCAGGTGGCATTTTTGGCCTTCTATTTTGTTTCAAGGCACTTCTTTTCAGCAGTAACTGTGGTTAACAGGGTAAAATTAATGAAGTGGGAAGTAAAGCTGATCCAAGATGGATATGGTCATTGGCTCACTTGGTGAAGTGAATAAACTTTTTTAGAGAAGGGAAAACAGAACGCAAAAAACCCCAAACAGACCTTTCTGTACCTTCTGCATGCACTGTTTCTCTCAGTGTACCTTTCTGAATAGGTAAAATGCAGATTCTTATTTGCATGCTTTTCAGTGTATTAAAAGGGCTAACTCAGTTTTTTTTTTTTTTTTTATTTTTTTGGCTGCATGATAGAGAAATAATGATAGAGAAATAATGAGAACAAATGCTTCAACTAATGAAAGACCCTGAATGAGACACTGTGGATGATTTTTCCTGGCGTGACAGGACGTAGTCAGAGACTTTTATAGTAGACTTACAGCTGAGTTTCAGCTGTGTAAAATGGATTAACTGAGGGTCAACTCCATAAGCTCTCTATCACCTCCCTTTGTAATTTCTCAGTTATTTAAAATAGAGAAAAAGCAGAGGATTTTCAAGGTGTCTGATATGAAATAGTTTCGGTTTTCAACACCTATAATAAGAATAATCTTCATGATTGGAAAGCCATGGGTTAGAAAAACTGAAATGGAATCAGGGGTTACTGTCCAGGTTGTCAGTATGCCACTAACATGCTGAGGGTTGATAATGGAATTTAGTTACTCACCTGCTTCTATAAATGGAAGTAATAAAACAATGACTTTTTTTTTAATTAGAGGACAAGAGAAAATTCTTCTTCTTTATCAGGGAGTTGTGAAGAGTAATTATTGTTTGAAATAGGCAAGGAACTTCATGGCAATGACAAACAATCTATATATTTTTAAGGCACACAATGAAAAAATACTTGATGGATAAACTAAGGAAAGCATGCAAGTGGCATTGTTGAATTTCTAAACATTTACTTGGAATAAGCTTTGGCTACATTTTAAATATATTAAAATATAAAATATGTAATATAAAGGTATTAAAATTCTTTTAACCCATATAATTTCATTTTCATTATTAAAATAGCTTGTGTGATGGTGACCAATAAACAAGATAAAAGGGATTCACTAGGAAAACACCAGTTAAGAAATGTACAGCCTTTCAGGTTAGAGATGAAAAGGAGCGAGGTTAAAAATAAAGTCACAGAAACAAAAAAGAAATTTCAAAAAAATTAATTCTTCTGGCACAAATATTTTGAAAATATAGAAAATACTAAACTATAATTGACAAAGGTATTCAGCTTGGTACAGAAGCTGACTCTGAGTGTATCCAGAAGACTCCAAAAATTCTGGTTCTAATAAAATAAGAAAGAGTCATTTAAAGTTGTTTCCCACAAAAATTCTCCATAAACTTTCCAACACAATTTATGTGAATTGAGACCTGAGGGCTTTAGAGAGAAGATGTCTTGGAGTCTACATGTTCAGTCAGAAAAAAACTTCATAAACATAGAAGTTCCTAACACAGAACTTCATAAAACTTAATTTTACCTTTGGGATTATGCTTCCATTAAGGTCACTGTTTCCTATTCACTCATTCACTCATTCATTCATCATGTTATAATGAACTGTTTCTGAGGAATAATATGAATGTCTCTTCATCTGCCCTACAATGGAAAAAAAAAACCAAAAAAAAAAAACCAGAGGGAAAATAACTGTATAATGCAATCCATTTTAGGTATTTGGTTCTACTACCATCATTCTCCCATCTTATTTTAATTTCATAAGAGAAAAGAAACACAACAGCTGCCTTTCTTTAATCTTGATGTCCTGGCAGTTTCAGATTAGTGGAGAACCCTGCAAACCACTTAGTTTTACATTATCTCTAAAAGCCATGATGACAACAAAGTTCTTTTGTCTTCTTGTAAGTAATACTTAGAGGGAAAAAAAAAGGAATAGAAAATGGAGACTAAGCATAGTGCCTTAAAAAAGAGACTGAGATACTCTGGTGTGACAGCAGAGGGTATACTGAGCTAATCATTTCTTCTCTGCAGCTTGTCTGGAGTATCAGGGCCCACAGCTCAGAGATGTAGGGCAAAGAAAAGACCCAACAAAACAGGAAAAACCCCAGCAGTGATGGGGCTAATGCTATAGATTATGTAGCCAGTATATACCAATTATTATTATACATAGAGTATTATTGTTTTCCAATCAACTTCAGACAAGAGCTGCTAAATATTTCATAAGGCATAAAAAGTTTTATTTAACATGGACTTTCTCCCATTTCAATTAAATTCAATTAAATTCAAATATGCCTTATCAACTCAAGTGCATTTTAGACATGCCTAACTATTAACTAGATTTTAATGATGAAATCCTGCAGATTTTTTAAGTGACTTGCTTCAACTTTTTTTTCTCATATTGAAGACCAAAAAACCAAAAAATACATTATTGGATATGTCTAATACTACATATGCAGTAAAAAAGGTTAGAAAACTGAAGTAGTGTCAGATATGGACTCTTCAGCAATTTAATTTAAAGTGCTTAAATTCTGCCAGATTTGGACAGATAATAATGGAATTGGTAAGTTTGCAAGGCTGATGTGAGTACTGAAAACCTGCATGAATTAGGTGCCACTGGAGAGCTTGCTGCAGATATTATCCAGCACCTTCATAAGGAGTGAGATGTACTTTGCATTGCCATGAATTTCTACAGGATTCTGAATTTGATTTTTTCCCTTTAGTCATTGTACTAAGGTAGAGTTTAATACCTTTGTACATTATTTGTCTACTATGACAGATTTTGCCTTGACAGATTATTTTGCCTAGTGCCACTTTTTCTTTTATAATACTTTTATACTTCTTTGATTTCTGTTACCTTACTAGAGGTGTTTATGTTATGGTAATGTATCTAACTGCTAACACTAGTTCTTCATCATTTTCACTAGAGAATATTAATACACTTCTGGGAAAACTTATTTAATGGCTTTAGGCATTTTAAGAATGCAGAAATAATTTCAGAATAAAATAACTTTAAAAAATGACTGGAGTGCATGTGTAATTAATACTATTTTTCTCATCTGAGAGAAGGATTGGTCCTGAGAATGTAATTGCAGTTTATGTATTAGTAAATTCCATTTTTCTCTCGGACTGAGGGGAATCCTTTCATTTTGCAAAGATGATGAGCAGTTAAATTGAGTAAGGAGATAATAGATAAGATATTTCAATATTATATTCATATCTCTCTAGTATCCTTGTCAATACCAGCTTCTATCATTAGGGATACTTGCAAGGTGTTATATAAAGCAGTATTAGAAACATTTTCTTAGTGTAGTTTCCACAGGTCTTGAATTCTTCTGAAGGCTTGGTTTACTCCTGGAATTTTAAGAAAGACTAAAATTGTCTGAAAATGCCAATGCACAGGCTCAATTTTTTCCACTAATGTCAATGAAAGATTTTGTTCCACAGCTTGAATTCCCAAGGCTGTTGGGAGGTTTATGCTTATCAACAAGCTGACAGCATTCATTATTCTAAATATGTCTGTAAATGTAACCCCTCTGATAATAGGTGAATTCCTCAAATCAGTGTGGCAGAATCAGTTCGATGGATAAAATTTATAAGTTATAATTAAAGTTCAAGTTCAGAGTAAATTATTTCACACAGATGTTCATGAAGTAAGGGTATGGATTACTTTGTTATATAATCACCTGAAAAGTCTATTTTTTACAGACAGATATCTAGATTAGAATTTTTTTCATGATGTTCATCAATATTTCTCATTTAGGCAGATTCAATCCAAAGACTCCTTTAGGTCAGCTTGCTTTGCAATTTAGTTATTATCTAATCTTTTTTCAGCTATCAGTTCTGTTCTAATATTATTTTTGCCAAAATAAACACCACCATGTGGGATCTGATATGTGTTAAAGCAAGAACAGTATTTTACTTACATTTCACTCAATCCAGATAACAATTACTAATCAAAAGAAAATAGCACAAATTAAGAAGAAAATAGCCACAATTAAGAGGAAAAAATAGCTAAAATGTCTGTGAAGAAATGGGTTTCATTTTTTATATGAATAATTTTTCATATGAAAATTATTTTAATTCTACCTATAGATAACAATATTATAAAAATAATTTAGTTTTACTTATGAATTTGATCAGATGCAATCGTGAGGTGATACAACAACAACAACAGAAATAAAAGTAATAATTCAGTTTGGCCTCATGTTTTAAATATTGCAGAAAAAATACTTCCAGGAAAATCCCAATCTAAAAAGTATAACATGATCTAAGTAAAAGCTGCTACAGGAAGTGAAATTGTGGGCTCAAGTATCACTTTATTACATATTGCTGAGGATGGCAAGGGCGTCTAAATTCCAGCAATGCAGACAAAGCTGAGGCTGAGGCCCTTGACACAGCCTCTGCTATGGCTAAGATGATATATTATATATATGGTACAGCATAAAACAGACACACTGAGCTACCTCTGTATTTCCACAGAAATAAATGACTGCAAAGCACCATATCTTGTTCCCTTAAAGGCAAAAAGGAGAGAATGTAACAGTTTGAAGTGCAATTTTGCTTTTAAATGCGATGATATTAAAAAATCCCATGTTCTGTTGAGTCATTAGGAGGGACCAGTGTATACCTACAAATCCATGAGGGAATGGTCCTGACCCTTTACACTAACCAAGCTTTGCTGGGGGAATGAATTACTGATAGATTGCTAAATGCACCTGCTGCATCTAAATGTTTTGTGTTTTATCATTAAATTATGAAGCTGTGCTTTTCCTCTTGTCTGACATTTATTTCAAGCACATGTGATTCAAGCTTTCTAAGTCACAGATATTGGTTATGTGTGGCAGGCCCAGCTGCTCTGTACATATGAAATAAATTACATTTTGGGACGGTGGTCAGACCTTAACTGTGATGTGCTGATCATCAGATGTTGGTTTTGCTTTGGTTTTTCTTGATCAAAAAGGTCTGCAGTATATCTTAAACCATAAAAATCCTTTTTAGAGTATTCTTAAAGGTCTGAGATGATATTCCCAGCAGGATTCAAGCAGATGACATCTGAAGCACTGATGATAAGAAATTATTATGAAAATCCTTACTTACCAAAAACAGTGCCTCAGAAGAAAATCTGAAAATCTGACTGCTAAGGACTGCCTGAAATTTATACATCAGCAATTGCTTGAATACCAGGTATTTACATGCAATTCATCAGCAGTATTGTGTAATAATCCTGTGAACAGTATTTTTAATTCTTAATTGTAATTAGTTATGAGTTGATTTTGTATTTTACTGGAAGAGGTTTTTTTCCTTCATAACTTTGATGTAGATTATATTTTATATTTTTTAAAAAATATGTTCTTGAAAAGTTTGTTGGTTCTGTTTTTCCTCACAGAAAGATAACATTAATCTCACTGAAGTTGAAATTTGTACAGAAGGGAAATAGATTTTATTAGACCTATGATATAGCTAGAAAGAAAAAACCCTACATGGACAAGTGATTTTTTCTTTTTCTTTCCTATTATTTGTCATTTCAGTCTCTTAAACAAATCTTGTTTTTTATGATCTTAGGTAAAATTTATGTTTTATTTCTCAGTCACAACAAAGGATTCTAATCTTGAAACATTTATACCATCAATCTTAATTTAGAATACTTTAAATTAAATCCAGTGGCAACAAAGGAAAAAAATCAATAAAGATAAAAAATATTTCTTACTGATTGAAAAAATTAGAAACTGCTTTACTTCAAATCATTCAGGGAAACTGTGTGAAGGAAGATAGAAATATGTTATAAAATTAATTTCTTTATTACCTTGTTTCATTTTTTTTTCCTTCAAAAGCTTCCAGGTTTTGTTTTTATTTGAAAAAACTGGTCATAATTATATTGGAACTGTCTTGAGTCTCTGGAACTAGTTAAATCACAGAAGAAATATTAATTAAGATGTATTTACTTTCATTTATTTTATATTCAAACATATTTAGAATTATAAAATTCAGTCTGTGCATTACTACTTTAAGCTATTCATGCAAAACTGTCCAGCATTTTATGTCATCCTTACTTCTAAGTAGATTAATGCATCACCTGCACATATGTGGGCTGTAGTGAATATAATTTTGGAGAGCTGTTGACATTTGATCTGATATGATCCATATTAATATATATAAATAATAAAACTTCATTGTGAGTGTTCTACAGCTGCATCATTCTGTGTATGCACATACATCTAAGAGTTACTGTGTTTGGATGTGTATTTCTGGTTGCTCAGGTTGTCTAACTCATAAAGGTCATGACTCAAGGTGTTTGGCAGAATGACATTTGGAGGGAAAAGGAACTGGTTGTTATGGAAAGAAAAAACAGATAAACAGAAATGCAGAAGAAAGCACTAAATGTCAAGCACTTCAAAACCATGCCACTTTACATGTCTTTTATGTTAAAGTATTTCTATGCAAATTCTTAACACAGTTTGGAGAAGTGGCTCAACAGTAGACAAAGAGATAAGGTGTAATAAAAAATAGGTATTGGGGAAGACACTACATTTATTTTCATTACATGAGAAGACCTAAACCCCAAAATCAATGTTACCAATGACAGGGAGAAGAAGAGAGAGAAGAGAGTTGGCCACACGTCCTGCTCCCCTGCCAGGACATTAGCACTTGGCCAGTGCAGCAGGAACTGCAGCAGCAAGGTTTTCTCTGATTTTTCGACCAATGCATCACAGCGGAGGAACCAGAGGGATGAGATGCCAGACAGTCACTGGAATATGTGCTCTGTGTCAACCAGACTCTCTAAATTCATGCCTCCCCACCATGAACTGTTATAAGGGGAGAAGGGTTCAATACTTCCTTTTTTATTAGGTTTGAGCCCAAACCATACACAGCATTTGCTGCATGGGAGAATGCAAAGAACTCTGCACAAAAGCCCTGTTATTACACAGTAGAGCTAGAGGTGCTTTCCAAATGAGAGCACCTAGTCTGCTCTAAGTGGCACATTACCACATTTAAATTCAAAATTTATTTTATAATAGTATTACTATCGTGACTTGATATTAGCTGAATCTGAAGCGTAAAATCTTGGTTTCACTGGTAGCAATATGAATTTCATTATTGCCTTTACTGAGGCTAAATTAAATTTCAGCTGATGCATAGTGACTTGGTGAACCCACAATGATTTGTACCAGTTGAGGATTTGACCCAGATTTGCTGAGAGCTGTTGGGCTTTGCTCTATGGACACTTGCCCACTGGGAATAAGGTTAACCATTAGCTTACTTTACAGGCAGAACTGCATCCATCAAAAGGCCAGAACTCCCTGTCAGGACTAGCTCTAGGTGAATTTCAGAGACTGCTGTAAAAGTACCTTAATGAAATGCAGAAGACAATGCAGTATCCCATAAGCCACTTTACAGCAAAGGAGAATATATGACATTCATATCGAAGAACATATGATAGATTAACCTTTCCTCCATTATTGCTGTGGTTTTCTTTTTCTAATAGTTTCAGACACAAAGCTGAACATTACTTCATTGAGTTTTGAGGCCATATTTTAATAGTAACTTACTGTCCCAAGCCCTTTGTACAGATAATTTGATACCAAACAGATCCAGCATTTCTTTTAAGAATTCAACCTGACCTTTTGATAAACCTTGATCAGCACTTAGGAGTATGTTATATTTTCATCACTCCGAACAACTGGAGTGAGATGATCAAACTTGCTCAAATAAAAGGTATTCACTCCACTAACAGAAATTATTTCCTTGTCCAGAATATCTCTGATCCACTAAATGCAGAACTTTCAGCTCTTGCTGCTTACCATGTTCCTCCACTGGAACCATAAAGAACCACATGCAGCAATGCAGGAACAGCACTTCATTTCTAATAGTATGAATTTCCTGTGCCATTGCAGTATTTGCCCCATTTATCCTCTGAAGGGCACAATTGTGCTTTACCTAATTTCTTATTTATTAAAATGTCTTTTTAAAAAGGCATCTCAGCCTTTGGTGTTCATGGTTTTCTGGCTCTGACTGAATTATTAGTTGAAGGCTAAGTGCTGTAGATGGAGGCATTTAGTTTTTGAGGGTTAGACGCAAGGGAATAAAATCTTTGTAGGGGACATTACCTTGGTAAGCCATCTCCCCCATGTAGTTTCTGCCTTTGTTGTAGATATCCATAGTAGTCCCAAAAGTCCAGTAGAGTCACCATATAAGACACCTTCCAGGCCTTCCTGCAGGCTTTATGAGTGTCCAAGGCCAGCTGCAGCCCTCAAAGGAGAGCCTGAGGGCAGTTTTTGCACAGGTGGTATATACAGACTGTCTGAAAGTCTGCCTCTGGGCACCTCTGCTCACAATCTGGCATCTTCCCAAAACTCACTAACTGAAAGAGAGGCAGGATTTGTGGCACACTGTGCATTAGAAGTGCTCCTTCTCTGAAGGATGAAATCCATTTAATAAGTAAGAGAATATTTTTTTTTTTTCTTATTGGAATAAAGGACAAAAGGTATCCAAAAATGTGAACTATTTAATTTAATTAAACTACTAAGTGTACATCATAGCTCTTAAATATCAAAAGTAATGAAGACAAAACATACTGGGTAGTATCAGTCCATATTTATAAGTTACTTTTGGGCTCTGGTGTGCTACTGTAGGAATTGCAGTTGTGTGAACGGTAAAATAAAATGCCAGTGATCACAATCCAAAAGACTGGCTTTACTCCAAAGCATTGCAGCAGAAACAATGTTGTTGTTCTGTATTTGCAGAATAGAAAAACTTTGCAAAATCTTAAATGTCACTGCAAATGCTGAATTCTAATGTGCATTTCAATAACAGAACAGATAATTATGTACACAACAGGAAAAACAGTAGGGATACTAATGCTAAAGGAAGTAAGTGGAAAACATCATAAATGCAGGCAAAGGTAGGTCAGAAAGTGCTTCAGTATTTAACTGTGATATGCAGCTTCTTTGCACAATGTGTGCTTGAAGAGAGATTGACAAAAGGAATAATATAAATTCCAAATATAGACACTACATGTAGGTTTAAAAGATTATTATGAGTAGACCTATTAACCTGGCTGGAAAGGAATAAAAAATACAGCATGAAATAGCTGGAAATAGCATGTGGTGAAGTACTCTGAAAGAAACATGAAGAGACCAATTATCACTATACCCGCAACAAAATCTATAGAACAAGAGCAAGAACTATATTAGGCAATTCTTACATAATTATTTTATGTTGAAGTATATAAAGCTAGAAAGCTAGATGTTGGCTATAACAAGAGAATAAAGGAACACACCACATCAAAAACTTTTCAGTTTCATAGGAAATTTCACTTGACATACAGAAAGCACTGATGGATATGAATAATTAGACCAGAAGACATACATACAAAGGAGCTTACAAAGCAAAAACTTTAATTCCAACATGGGTTTCTATCTCATGTTGCAGCTATGATAGTTGTAATGTATAATATGGTTTCCATTTGAAGATACTGAGTCCTTCCAAAAGCAAAATCCATGAGCACTCCTAAATACTACAGAAAACAGATAAAAGGTCATGGAGTCTTAATGTAATAGATGGCTGCTATGGTGGTGCTATCCTTGACACTCAGGTAATAAGTAAGTAATCAACAGATTAATAGTTTTTACACATATTTCTTGGAAGGGTTGTCCAAGGTAAAGAAGCATTATTGTCCTTGTGCAAACAACAATCCAAAGCACAGACAGAACATCACATCTAATTACGGCTGCACAGTAAATCTGAAACATATCTGGGAACAGAGAATAAGGTTACTAACTCCCAGGCTCAGATTCTATCTGCACAAAAACATTACCCTTGACTGAGGTCATATCACTAAGTTACACTGTATGAAGAGAACTGGAATAGTAGCCATCAGACAACCATTATATTTGTACAGCACTCAAATTTATAGGATCTGGTTTAAATCTTCTTTATGGACTTGAAATGGTGAAGTTAGTGGAGTCCCAGTGGATCCTGTGAAAGTGCTGTTAGATCAGAACCTAGCATCATGACATATATGCTTGAGATAAAAAACAGCCTTCTAAAGTAATATAGGATGAAGGCATAATTTGTTGCAGAATGAATTCTCTCAGACAATACTTGGGATTGATTGGAATGATTCCAAAAAAGCAAAGCTTTTTATTCTGTGATAAAAACAAAAATCTGGCCATAAAGCTTTCATTAAGAATTTCACGATTATTTGTTATATAATTTAACATTCAATGCATTTTAATATCATGATCTTTGATACTCTTCTGTCAGGCATAAGTTAAACAGTAATGCAGCAAACCAAAAAAGGCTTTGAAACCAACAGCAAAACCTTATATGCACTTATTTCAAGTGTAAACCTCCACTTCAGTGTGCAGAACTTCTCAGACTGCACCTGCAGTCTAATGGAAAAAAAAAAAACAGGCTAAAGCAGGTTCAGCCAAGGCAAAGAACAGTCTGAAATTCAGCAAAGACAAAAGCAGTGTTTTTCCCTGCACCAGGGGAAAAACAATCCCCTGCACCAGGAGAGGCTGGGAGTGACCTGCTGGAAAGCAGCTCTGGGGAGAAGGACCTGGGGGTGCTGGTGGACACCCATCTGCCCATGAGCCAGCAGTGTGTCCTTGTGGCCAAGAAGGCCAGTGGGATCCTGGGGGGCATTAGGGAGAGCAATGCCAGCAGGGAGGTGATCCTGCCCCTCTGCTCAGCCCTGGTGAGGCCACATCAGGAGTGCTGTGTCCAGTTCTGGGATCCTCGGCACAGGTGAGATATGGAGCTCCTGGAGCTGGTCCAGTGGAGGGCAAGGAGGATGATTGAGGGACAGGAGCCCCTTATGAGGAAAGGCTGAGGTAGCTGGGCCTATTCAGCCTTTAGAAGAGACAGCTGAGAGAGAATTTCATCACTAAGTATCTGCAGGGAGGTGTCAAGAGGACAGAGCCAGGCTCTGCTTGGTGGTGCCAAGCAGTCGGACAAGAGGCAATGGGCAGAAACTGACGTACAGGAAGTTCCAGCTGAATAAGAGGAAGAACTTCTTTGCTGTGTGGGTGACCAAGCACTGGAACAGCTTGCCCAGAGAGGATGTGGAGTCTCCTTTACAGGAGATATTCAAGAACCATCTGGATGGAATTCTGTGCAATGTGCTCTGGGATGACCCTGCTGGAGCAGGGATATTGGACCACATGACCCACAGTGGTCCCTTCCATTCTGACCCGTTTTGTGATTCTGTAACAAATTCTGTAACAATTTTTTTCCTCAAGTAGTGGATGACACCAAGCTGATTTATGTAGTTGTTATGCTGCAGGGAAGGGATACCATCCAGAGGGACCTTGACAGGCTTGAGAGGTGGGCCTGCATGAACCTCATGAAATCCAACAAGGTCAAGTGCAGGGTCCTGCTCTTGGGTCAGGGCAATCACCAGCATAGAATGGGTGATGATAGGATTGAGAGCATCCCTGCAGGGGCTTGGGGATACTGTTAGATGAGAAACTGGACAGTAGTTGTGTATTGGTTTTGCATGGCAAGGTTTGGTAGCATGGAGAAGCAGGGGTGACTTCTGTGAGAAGACGCCAGAAGCTTTGCCATGTTGGAGAGACCCAAAGCCAGCTTGTTCCAAGATGGAGCTGCTGCTGCTCAAGGCAAGTCCATCAGTGACAGTAGAAGCATGTCTGGGATAACGTATCTGAGAAGGTGACTAAGCCTGCTGTGCAACAGCAGCCAGGAGATAGGAGAAGGAACATGTGAGAGAGACAGCCCTGCAGGCCCCGAGGTCAGGGAAGAGTTGTGGAGACAGGACACAGGGCAACAGTTTTAGATTGAAACAGGGTAGGTTTAGATTGGACATATGGAAAAAAAGTTGGTGGGAAGAAATTAGAACGAGTTTCCCAGGGAGTTGTGGGTGCTCCATCCTTGGAAAACTTCAAGGCCAGAGACAATGGGGTTTGAGCAAACTGGTGTAGTGGGTGGTGCCCCTGCCCATGGTGGGGGGTTGGTCTAAATAACCTTTTAAAGCCCTTTCCAGACAAAGCATTCCATGGTTCTATGAAGTGCTGACCTTAACACCACCAGAAATGTAATGGAGAAGTCTGAACCTTCTGTGAGTTTTTGGAACATATTTCAATAGCTTGATGATGAGACTGAAACAAAACTTATGTTACAGATCTTGTTCATCATCTGTTTCTCAAGAAAATGTCTTACTCTACTGCTCCCATGCTATAATTTTACTTTAATCAATAAACCCATATAAATTGCACTTCCTAGCGCTTCATATTATCTTGTCATAAATAACTTACAGGAAAGAAACTGTGTTACAATTTTTTTTCCC
This sequence comes from Urocynchramus pylzowi, assembly GCA_013397555.1. NCBI lineage: Eukaryota > Metazoa > Chordata > Aves > Passeriformes > Fringillidae > Urocynchramus > Urocynchramus pylzowi. The sequence goes on from VZRH01006025.1 coordinate 21,380, forward strand.
CACAATAAATCTGTCACCTTTCTCAACACTATCACACTGAAGTAAGGAGAGCCAAGAATGCATACATTAATTTATAAAACCCAACCATGCTAATTATGAATGATGAATGATGAGGCAATTTCTCTCTTTGTAGCCCAACTCCTTATTTGTTTTATGGAATCTCAATATACTTCTAAGATAAAATGCTGAAAATGAACTTCAGATTTAAAGCATCATTTTAGACTCTGAAGTTCTATTGAAAGATGTGACTGACTGCTTTTTTAAAACAATAAAATACCATTATCATTATGGTATGGTATATGAGCAAAATTCTTTCTGACTTTAAAATTCTGTTATTTCTTTCAAAAATAAATAAGGCAATAAAATAAAAAAATAAAACTCCCACTGTTTTGAACATTTTTATTTTCTTCCTAAATGGATGGTTGAAATGACAGCTTGCTTAATTGACACTTCTAAATTAACATAATCAGAAATATAACCATCCAACAAGAGAGGGATGGATTTTTAATCTAATTTTTAGTAATGACTGATTTTTCAAAACAAAAATAAGTAGCATTGTTTGGTTTGCTTCTTGCAGGTGAAATCATTGATGATCTGAAGTTTTAGGGTTTTAGATAGTTGGTTCAAATTTTTGAGTTCTGCATAAGAAAGTCCAGTTGTTTGAATTATATTTTGTATTTTTTTAAATATGGAGTTGCAATAGAAAGGATAGGAAAGAACTTATTATTTGACTTTCATATTTTACATTAAAAATATAAAATGTATTTAAAAAGCAGGAAAAATGTCTAATATAAAAGATTATCCTGTAGTGGGAATGTGGTGAGTTGACTTTGAGTAACTGCCAGACACCCACCCAGCTGCTCTCTCACTCCCATTCCTTAATAGGACAGGGAAATAAATAACCTCAAAACACTCGTGGGTGGAGATAAAGACAAGGAGATCACTCACCAATTAGTGTCACAAGCAAAACAAATTCCATTTTTGGAAAAATTAATTTAATTCCTTGACAATTAAAAGTTTAACCAGATGGTGAGATGAAAAATTAAACACCTTCCTCCCAGGCACTTTTTACCCCCAGATTCAACTTTGGTCCCTCATTTCCAAAGCCTTGACCTCCTCCCTCATCAGCTTTCCCAAGGAAGGTGGGGAATGGTGATGGAGACTGTGATCAGTACATAGTGGCTTCTGTCTGCTGCTTCTTCCTCTTCAGGCTTTTCCCTTGTTCCAGAACAGCTCCTCTCCATGGGCTGCAGTCCTTCAGGATAAAACCTGCTCCAGCATTGGGTCCTCTGTGGGCTGCAGTGTGAATATAAGGAACAGCATGGTTACACAGGCCACAAGGGAACGTGCTCCAGTACCTGGAGTACCTGTTTCCCTTCCTTTCTCTCTGATCTTGGTGTTTGCAGGATTATTTCTTATGATTTTTTTTTATTTTTTTCACTCTTCACTGCTGTGTGGTGTTTTGCTCTCCAAAAAACCAAACAGACAAAGGAGGAGGATGATATTGTTATGATCTGCAAGAATGTAAAATACTTCTGGAATGAAGAACAAAACAATCAGCTCTCCCTGCCTAGAGAGGATGGAAACTGAACTAATGGTTTTGAATTACAGCTTGGAAGATTTAAGACAGATATTAAGTGAAACTTTCTAGTAACATGGATCATGACAACACTCAAACAGATTGCCTGAAGAGATTTTAGAGTTTCAGTCCTTGGAAATCTCTAAGGACAGGTTAGGTAAGCATCTATCAGAGTTGACAGGTGCAGTTGATTTTGCCTGTGGGCAAAAGCATAGAGTAGAAGACCTCCTGAGGTCTCTTTCAGACTGTTTTTCTCTCTTTCTGTGATATGCACTGATTTAATCTACAAGTACACTCATGACTTCAACAAGGGTATTTATAAAAGAAAGTACTTCTCAGAAAGACATTTGCAGAGATGTCTGGTTTTTTTGACAGTAAATAGGAATGCATAAAAGGAGTAGAGCTCCTGGCTGAAAATGTAACCCACAATTATTTTTCAGATAAAAAAATAACTTGTATAGATTTTCTCAAGACTACAGGTGACAGTTGAGTTTGAATTTTTAAGGTGTGCATAGAAAGCCATGCTGCCTCCCACACCATTATAACCAGAGCAAAATACTGAAACACATTAAAGCTTCTATATATCTACAACATATGACTTTTATAGAGATAAAAACTTTAGTAATGAGCACTTAACTTACATTCAGAAGATGGTACATCTTTGCCTGAGTAACTGCCCACACTTTATCTGCATGGAAATCTCTAAGGATAGGTTAGGTAAGCATATATCAGAGTTGGCAGGTACAGCTGATTCTGCCCGTGGGCAAAAGTATGGGGTTGATGGCCTCCTGAAGTCTCTTTCAGATTGTTTTCTCTCATTTTGTGACAGGCAGTGATTTAGCCTGCAAGGACTCTCTTGACTTCAATAGAACTTCCTTGTTATAAGAAACTTGGAGTTCTTTCACTGTGTAATCTGACCAAATACCTGCAGTTACAGACATTAGCACATCTACACCTGAGGTTTCCTATGCAATCAGTGGAGAGGAACAGGCACATTGTTCAGCTTACTTATTTTCAATGCTGCCTTTAGGATGAGATGAGTTCTGCCCTGGATGTATTTCTTTGTTTCCAATGACCATGAAGAAAACAAGAAATGAGCAGCTGAAAAATAGACATATGCATTAAACAAGTAACTAAATGAATATCACTCTTCCTTGGATAGATTTTTCACATTGTATATCATCACTTCTCTTCATACAGCTCCTGTGGAATAGAAAGAACTTTTGGCTTCTTTGTGAAGATGCGGAAATGAAGCACAGGACAGTTAAAAGAATTGCTCAAGGTCACAGCACAAAACTCATCAGAAGAGAAGCCTAAGTTTGTTAAGTCTCTGACTGCTCCACAGAATTTTTTTTTCGGTAACAAAAATGAATTTTTTAGCAAAACGTGTTTCTAAGATAGTCATCATCACAAGTCTGTCACTTGCCACTCTTGATTTATCTCTCCATGTAGACACCAATTTCCTTAGCTAGATTATTAAATGAAAACAAGAAAGAAAACAGGAAAAAGAAAATTGCGGTGTGTGAGGAGTGAGAGAACTTTCTAATTAGGATGCTGCAAAGCATTTGAAGATTGCATAATAGAAAATTGTCTGGTGGTAGAAGGATGGCAAATCTGCAAAAGTACATATCTTCAGAATGAGTATAATCTTACAAACATCCATGTGATAAAACATTCATTTTTTTTCTGACTTGGAAATGAATAAATTATCTTCCAGGTTAAAATGCATATAGAAACACATTTGTATTCAAGTGCTGTATGTGTATTCATACTGATATGACAAATATATGAGTAATATAAGAATTTCTTTAAACTAATTTCCATTAGTTTAATCTAAGGATGGATCCAGGTGTTTTCTTTGGGATCCAACTGTTTTCTTCAGAATACCTAGTAAAATTGAAACAGAAGTATGGAATACTAAAGTTGATAAATGCCTAGTGCTTAAGGTATTGATCAAGAAGAATTGCCAAGTATATTTGTATGGGTAAAATCATGGTTTATCTTCAGCTATGTGGCAAGTGGTACCAGTCCTACCAGAGAAGGTTCACTAAGCAAGTAATCTTTAAGAAATTTTTTTAGCTTCTAACTTTACACAAAATTCAATAGGCCTTGATTTCCACAGTTTGTTCATAAATATTTGAGGTAAAATCCTGGTCCCATTTGAGAAGAATAATAAAAACCCCTTGATGTGAAAAAAAGAAACGTTTTCTTCTTGGTTCATGCAGGGATTGGAGCTCTAGAAGCCAGTGTCTAAAATGTATATTTAGTTCTGGAAATGGAGAGCTGGGCAGAGAAAGGAGGAAAGACCTAAGAGGAGATAAAATAGATTTGCTACAGTGTAGGAAAAACATGCAACAAAGAATCTCTAGGACTAACAGAAGTACAGAAGTACTTTGTGACACACATTAAAGCCCTAGCTTCTTTTCCAGCTCCCATGACATTCTCCGAAACTATTTCTTCATACAGCCAGCCCTTACATTAAATTCATTATCTTATATTGGGGATAAATCTCACCTGGGATAATGTACCCTGCTTCTCAATACACAGAGACTTCAAAGAGCATTAGATTCCCATTTAAACTGGATCAGATGGGGATTATTAGATTCAAGGTTTTCTGCAGAAGGCCTCTTTATAACATGACTCTTACGTTGTCATGTACTTCATTTTACATCCATGTTTTATAACTTCTGTTTAAAAGTATATATTGAAGATACAGGACAACTAATGAGCAAAGGAATTTTAGATATTAATATATTATATGCCATACATCTCCATCTAAACCCCATGGTATTAAAATTGTAAGTTCAAGCATTCTAAACTAGGAATTACAAAAATCAAAATTGCAAAAATCAAAATGACCCTGACAATTATTTGTTTCCGTTTCTGAAGATCTTCATTTAGCTATGCAATCAAATCTCACTTGCATTTTCCACATCCTGAGGATTTCTCCCGCAGGTGGTGCACAAAAAACATGAAGACGAAGCTGTCATCTTCTATTGGAAAAATATGTACCTCAATTTTAAAAGAGCTGAATCATTCACTCAAATCTTTACACAAATATATCACAGGAATTTTGCAGAAATACTGTATTTCAGGCAACTGGCTCACTTCTCAGATTCAGTCACAGCAGTGTATGCCATTGTCACATAAGGACTAAATCCTCCTGAGTTCAGGGGAGCAACATGCAAAGAAAACTGTTGGATTAAGCCTTTTTTTCACCCAGAGATGGGGCAACTGAGAGGCGTTTTAAAAACTTTTATTGTATTTTTAGTCTCATGTGAAGGGTGAGACAATACAGGTGTTACAATTCACACTGTCACAATCAGAACTGAACTATTTCTCAATTACAATAAACTATAAGCATTTCTTGGCTTATCAGCTTTTGCCACACTGTGCTGTAAATGCTTTAAAGGCAATAATCTAAAATTACCCCTCGTGGATCCTACTACAATGTATCTTTCATAGTTCTATTTCTCTAAAGTATCTAGTCTTATTTGCAAGGCCATTTTGAAACTTATTTCTAGTTCCATTTCTCTCTCAACAATGACTGTTCTATTCCATGGCATATCTAAGTCAGCATTTCTTATCTCAAAGTTTGCATGCAGATGCACACTATGTGAACGTTCTGTCAGGCTTCGAGAATTCTCTCCAAATCCATTTCCCACAAAGAACTGATTAAATATTTCCAGTGTGATGCAGCAAATTGGCTGAAATGAAATGAAAACACTTCTCCAATAGTGGTTAAGACAGACATGTGACTCACTCAAACCTCACAGTTTTGGGCTACACCAGTAGATGTTTTTTATAGAAACTAAGAACCATACAGAGCATTATAACTTTCTGTGTCTTTAGGACAGTTTCCCTAGAGTTTCCTTCATGTCAAATGAAAGTATATGCCAAATACTCTGTGTGATTCTTGAAACCTTTCTTCAACGGTGACAAAATGGTGCTATTATTCAGCTGTTGCATAGATTTTTCATATGACCATTTCCAAGAAGTTTTTGGAGATAGAAAGACTGAGACAACATAGAAAGAAACTGTATGTCTGAATGTAAAAATAAATTGACTACTCGAAATTGAATACTTTAAAATAAAAAGCTTTCCTTAGATTGAAAATGGGAAGAAACTTTTTATTTCGTAATCTGATCCTGTCACTCACTTTCACATTGACTAGGCTTATTTTAAAATAGCTAGGTAAATTAGGAAATTTACTAGGTAAGTTAGGAAATTTACCCAGTTCTAAAAAAAAATCTTCAGTAAAATCCATAGGCTTATAGAATGGTTTAAGTCTCCTAAATTGTTGTGCACTGTTTTAACACAATGTAATTTGTCACTAAGAAGGGATCTAGCTTACTCAAAGTCATTAAATTTTTTTAGAAGAGGGTGAAAAATATCACCTTTGTGATGATAAGGTGATAAAGAAGGAAGGAAAACATAATAAAGAGCTCTCAAAAACTGTAATGTTCATGACGGCATTTTCTCTGTTAAAATACACAGGCTGAATTGAGTTTTGTTATTTTGTCAGGAATGCCCTGGGCTAGGAGGACTGAAATGAAAAGGAAGATTTGATGTCATTTCTAATGAACATAAATCATGATTTGAGTTTTTTTCTATTTGTAAAAATTAGGAACAATTTTTTTTTGCCTTGCAAAGCACCATATTTTCTCAAAATATAATTTCTAACAACCATGAAATACTATCTTTTAAGAAAATCACAGCCTGCTTTTCCTTTTTTTCTTCCTTTCCAGAGTTACCATGACAACCATAGAAATTTGGTAGGGATAAAACATTTGACAAGCACATTGTCTTTCTGCTTTTAAAGTCTTCATAGCAATATAGATGATCAGACAGGCCTCATTAAACAAGGCTGCACATTACACAAGTGTGAAAACCACACAAATAACCTCAGCAGGTCAGGAAAAATGGTACTTCCTGTCAAGACCATGGTATAAAACAACAACAGAATTTGTCATTGTGGTAACAAACAATAAAATGGTGATTTACTTTTTTATGTGAGCAGTGGGTAAGGAAGGATACCTTCAGCTAGGGTGAATAGACAGATACAAATGGGAAAAGGTGTCCAAAGAACAGTTCAACATCCAGCCCAGAGCAATATCAGTCCAACTTCTCAATCAAATTAGAGAAGTTTGAAGAGTAGTACAAAATCCAAACATTCTCTGAGGATCCTCATCTTGTTTCAGATCATCAAGACATCAGAAATGTCAGTCACCAATACATCTTTCCTAGATATTAACACTATTAAACAGCTTTTGATAAGACTAAGGACAGGCCTTTCAAATTCTTGGCAATCTAATTCAAATTGAAATTGTGGTACTTCAAAAAAGGGTTTCATTCTGATTTGGAACTAAAACTAAACCTTAAAAAAACCTCCTAGAAACAGAAATGAGGAAAACATATAATTTTGATGTGATTTTTACTTGGCTAAAATAAAAAAAAAACAAGCTGAAGTAATAATTTTTTTTTGTTAATTTGGTAGATTTGCAAAATTATCCTATGTGGGTTTTTTTTATAGTTATTAATTCATGGCATATCAGCAGCAGAATATTCACCTACAGCACTACTACTGGCATTTGACAGTAAGAAAAAATATTGAAATATTTTATTTTTCTTTAAATCAATCCCTAAACTGATTCTGGCATTTTTCAAACACTGGCCTCTTTTTTTTTTTTTTCTCCAGTGTAAAACACTTCATTACAAACCCGAGCAGGAGATTATTTAATGTAAGTACCTAACTGCTTCGTGTTTTCTTTTCAAAGCAGTCTTCACCTAGAAAATTTTAGTTAAAATTAAATCTTTAAAAAACATTTCCATTCTATGTAAGAGCATATTTTTCAATAACATACATTTACCTGAAAGAATTCAGGTCAGTTCAGCTGGCTGTAAATAACTATTTGTTTCTCTATTTAATTTGAGTATGCAGTGGCATCAATTCTGCACAAAATGTTAAAAACATTGGAATGTATGTTGTGGGAGAGCCACAACACTCTATCACTCCGACTACTTGAAACTCTGAACCAAATTTTCAGACTGTTTGTGTGGGGAAAAAAAAAAAAAAGGATTTTTTTTCTCTTAGCCAAGAGAAAATAAGAAGCTCCCATAACTGATAGTTCTTGCTAGTGAAGGCCTGATGAGTACCCAATATCTTAAGTATGTACACTGATACTGGACAAGCTGCCAAACTCCATCTCAATGACATTTGTAAAGGCAAATCAGACAAACCAATTGTGTTGCTTGAGACATACAGTTCAAAATTAGTCTTGGAGGTAATCAGAAAGTATTGTGATTACTAGTAACAGGGGATGCATATTTGGCATTTGACAGGCTCATTTCACACATCTAGCTAAGCCATAACTAATTACTTTTAGACAAATTAGACCATCACAGCCCATGGCTGGACAAGAACATGGCAAAAATCTGGTTGGATGGGCAGGGTCAGGGATGGGTGGCCAGTGGGGAGCACTCTTCGTGGCTGCCTGTGACAAGAGGATAGCATGGGGCTCTGCACTGGGACCTGTCAGGTTCAACAGCTTCTTCAGCGACCTGAGGTCATAATGGAGAGCACTTTCACCAAGGTTGCAAGTGACCGCGACCTCAAATTTATGAAAACAGTAAATGTGATGAAGGGCAGCACCATCATCCAAAGGGATTCAGGCAGGATGGAGGAAGGGCCCAACAGGAATCTCAAGAAATAAAACAAACATTGCACCTGAAAAGGAAAAATCCCAGGCACCAACACATGTTGAGGACTGACAAACTGGCACTGATCACTGAAGTATTTTCTTATAACAACATCATATTTGAGGACGTTGGAGGGTGCATATCAGTACTGATACTTAGGGGGATGTGTTTGCTCACATCCCCCTAAGTTCTGGTATGACAAGGAGTCATACAACTTTCACCAGACTCTGTTCTTCTGAGTGGTGCAAGGAAGAACACCACTGAAATTTATTATCGACTGAAAAGAGGCAAAGAAAGCAACTTTTCTGGAGTCCTTCAATACACTTAGGAGTTTTTCTCATATATGTCTCTCTGCACATGCAGTAGCACAGTTACATACTTAATAATTTTTATTACAATTAATAAAAGATTTGGTATACAGGCAAATAAATTGCTATGGATTTTTCTTCTATTAATTTCAAAACCAATTAACCTTGAAGAAAAGACTGTGAACAATAGTCTGAATTATTCTGTATTTAAAATCTTAGCACTTGCAACACAGAGCAGGAAAATCCATAAAAAACAAATTTGAAGGATCAGCTTCTTAATTATTGTCATTTTTCATTCTTTCACTTTTGGTGTTATTTTAAGTTGAAGGACAGAGTACACAAACAGCAACCTCTCAAGCACGTCAAAAGGTTTCCTCCTAATTCAAGGGAACACAATGTTTATATATATCATGCCTTTCTTTTAACTATTTTGTGTTCAAAAAATGTTACTGCAGACATTGAACAGGAATATTAAGACTTCATTATTATTAGCTAGGTATGTTTAAAAAGGATCAATTAATTATGTTGCAATTACATGTGGAATGATGTTTTCTTAAATAATTTGCAAATAAATCTTAAAGTATAAATGATATTAAAATTATATATTGATCTGAGTTGACAACTGATACATGTTGTGTAATAGGCTAGGTGGTTGTTTAGGACTGAGGCTAATTAAAAAGTATTATTACAATTGTTCAAGCTCCACACACATCCATTGATGGATTTCAAGCCCAAGAGGGTTTTTACCTCGATAGGTCTGTCTCTCCCTGGCAAAAGCAATTATGGAAAGTACAGTAACAAATTAAATTGATAAATGCATGGAAACAATTTTCATACACATATAAAAAGTGAATCTGATTTTGTCTTTTTAGGTGATTATAAATCTGATTGGCAAAGGCAATGTCAAAAGCATGTCACTTGTCTTATTATGTGACTTTCTAACTGAAATGTGACATTCAGCAACAATCAGTGTAAAACATTTGTGTTATGCAGACTAGAAAAAATATCTTTATAATTGTACTCTCTCCAAAACTAATCGTAAATGAAAAATCATAAACAAATTAATGAGTTTAGCATTGTCTGCTCTGGACTCAGTGTTATTTAGTTTGTGTATTGGTGATTAGAAACATATAACAAAATCAATTTTTACAAAGTTTCCATGTGACATGATTATTGACTCAAGTGATAAATAATAAACACAAAATTCTGAATCACTCAGTGATCTGAATTCATTTTTAAACATCATGCATTTTAATGCTGCCATATGCAAGATTGTGCATCTAGGAATGACAGAAAGTAGGTCACATTCACAGACACAAATGTTTCTTGGAAAGCCTTTGTCTCTGAAAGCCTTTACCCTGAGACCTGGGGTCTGGTGAGTAACCAACTGAACATGAGCTCCCCGCAAAATACAGTGACTTAGACTAATGCAGCTCTTAACTGTATAAGTTGAAGACAAATAAGAGATTATAGATATCATATATCATCTGTATGGTATTATTGACTCCATTACTAGAATCAAAATGTCCAATCCTTAGGTATACACCCCAAGGCTGGAAAGTCTCTGAAAAAAATCAGATTTACAGAATCTGCAATACAGCAACACTTCACAAAGAAATTTCAGGTTGTTTCATTTATAAAAGAAGTTAATCGTGGTCTGCTGGGAAACCTCCCTTATATCCCAGATTTAGCTTTGGATACCTCTTGACCTATCTTCAGGTGGATTTCAATGTAAAAGGAAGTCTTCATCTATCCAAAAGGTGGAAAAAAAAGTGTTCAATGTCTAAACATTAATAAATACTGCAGCCAGACTAGAAATAAGGTGCACGTTCTTAATTTCAGACAATATAGAAAAAAATTTCCCTAAAGATGTGTTGTTTTTACATTGTTTTCTCTCCTGATACAAAGAGGGGTTCCTGTTTAAAAAGATGCACTAGTGCAGTCAGAAGGAAAGTAAGGCATATGCAAAACATAAGATGAAGAATTATGGACAAAGAATTCATTATGGATGAAGAATTATGAAGAAATCAGATCAAATGACTGAAGTGACAAGAAGCAGTTGGGAACACTCCAGTAAGATATATTTTTATTGGAAAACTTATTTTTGCAAACTAGTTGAAGACACAGATTTGGAATGAGTGAAGCCTTGGCTTTGCCCTATTCTGTGTGACCCTGAAGAAGATGAGAGTCCCTGGGAGGAAATAAGTATGTTCATTCAACTAATAGCAGTTTGCCTCTGACCTTTCTTTATTGGTGTCTCAAGAGCAATATTTCCCTAATTAATCTTATTTAGTCTTCTTTCTTTAGTGTTGTGCATGAAACCTTATTTAGGATCATCACTTGAGCACTATCTTTGAGTCTAAGGGGTTGATCCTCACATCTTGAAAATAAATTCATCTAAATCTGAATTTTTTGGCATAATGTCTCTAATATTCAGTCCTTTATATTCATCCATGCAGCTAAACTCCTATCACTGTCCATTGTGACTTCTTTCCTCTGCTCTTGATATAGTAAATATATCAAGATATAGCAAATATTCATTTGCCAGCAGCAGAGTAAAAGGTGCTTTCCAAGCCTTCTGTTTGAGTCATCTTGTTTCTCTGTATTTCTGAATTTGCTTCTCTTCTGTACTGCATGAAGACACAGAACATTAAGTTGTAGCTCAACACTGAAAAACTCAATCCTTCTTAGAGACAACTGATGATATCAGCAATTATTTTTCATTACCTAAATTTCAAAATAAGCACCTTTATGCTTTCTGTTATGTTTCTAATGCCTGGGAATAATCTCACTAAAACTATCCCGTCATTTTGCTTCAAACACTTCCACAGATCTGACTGCTCTTGTGTTTCTCAAACACACAATATGAGACTTACCACATATTCAAAATTACCTAATTGGTTTCCTGTTTCCTCAAAATCTTTGGGTAGACATCTCTTTCCTCTGCTTTTTACACAAATGATGAGATTTCCAGGACAGTGAATCCTCACTTCATCCTGCCATCCACTATGACTGATAACTGCACTACTAATACTCTTACAACCTATTCCTGATTTCCCTTGTTCAGGAGGAAACTGTGATGCAGAAAATTCCTATTGAATTGCTCCCAGGAGAAAGTATTATTATAAGGACTCAATCTATGAATGAAGAATATCAGCTTTACGAGACACAGAGATGGATTTCTGGAATTTACTCACAGGCTTGACCTAGAACTATGCAAAATTCTATTTCTCAAAAGGAGTTGGAGAAGGTCATTAACTTCAGGGATCAAATGAGGAAGGACTCATATAGACCACCCATAAGAATCCATGGGGAAAAAAGAGTTACTATGCAGTCCTTACCAAAGCAATGGAGTTGTATTCAAACCTTGAAGGAATGTTCAAAGCCATAAGAAAGTATTTCTCCTCCTCCCATTCACAGGCATGAGCGTTTGTCCTCAGATGGCATAATTTCTGGCACAAATTAATTTTTTCAATGTCTGTTCTGGCTTCCATTGTTTTACAAAAAGAAATGGTTTTGTGGAAACATCTTTCAAAATCCCTTAATTTTCCATGGTAATTTCCAATTTTCCCTTGAGCAGCAGAAAACTATAGGAAACATAGGCTGATTTCAAAGCTCAGAAAGAAGAATAAGGAACTGGTGTCTAGCAGAGTTCTAGTTATTACAATTTCTTTGGTGAATTGTTGCTAGCAAGAAAACAATCAAGAAATCATAGGTGACATGGCCATTTCCCAATATTTTATTAAGTTTTTAAGAGCAGTTAATACAGTTTAAAATAGACCTAATATTCCAACTAAATTTTTGCATATATTTTATATATTATTCCCTTCCTTGTGTATATCCTGAATTATTCAACTAAACATGCACTGTAAGTGAGACATATAAAAATCTCTTTAATCTCTGGCCATAAATTCATTAACAAAACAAATAGACCACTGATATTCAAAAGGCCCATATAGTTCAAACATAGTTGTGCTTCTGCATTAAATAAGTACTTCTAAAAAAAGTACCTGCAGACTGCAGTGAAGACCACTGCCAGCAATTATTTTTCAAGGCAAACATTTAAAGTGAACATTTTTATTTAAATTTCTTTTCCATTTGGGAAGTGTAACTGAAAATGCATTTGTTTGTAATTTTATCAATTACTGTATTGTTCAAGTCACAGACTGGTTGAGTTTGAAAGGCCATCTGGAAGTCATCTGGTCCAACTTCCCTGCCCAAGCAGGGACACTTACAGCCAGTTGACCAGGACCAGATCCAGACACCTTTGGAGTATCTTCAGGGATGGAGATGTCACAACTGCTCTGGGCAGCCTGCATCAGTGCTTGACCACTGTCACAGAAAAAAAAAAAAAAAGTGTTTCCTGATGTTCACAGGGAACCTCCTCAGTTTCAGTTTGTGTCCACTGCCTCTGGTCCTGTCACTGGACACCAGTGAAAAGAACTAGAGTCCCTTTGGATTTTATATACATTAAGGAGATCCCCCCTCAGCCTTCTCTTCTATAGCCCAAACAGCCTCAGCTGTCTTTGCCCTCCCTCATAGGAGAGATGCTCCAGTTTCTTCTGCATCTTCAGGGCCCTTACTGGACACTCTCCATATGTCTTTGTCTCTTGTGCTGACGGGGAGGAAAGGATGATCTGCTTGCAATACTTTACCCTATGCAGACAAGAATATTTTTCAGCCTTTTTTTTCTGTCAGGGCATTTTGCTGGCTCATACTGAACTCCACTAGGACCCACAGGACCTTTCCTGTCTCTGCTTTCCTGATGGGTGGTTCTCAGCATTTATATCTGTGTATGGAGCTGCTCCTCCCCAGGTATAGGAGCTTCTACTTCCCTTTGTTGAACTTCATGAGGTTCCTGACTGCCCTGTCATTTTTCCAACCTGTTGTAGTCTCTCTGGATGGAAGAACAATTCACTGGTGTATCAGCCACTCCTCCCTTTTTTGTGTCATCAGCAAACTTGTTCAGGGTACACCCTGCTCCACCAGCCAGGTCATTAAAGAAGATGTGAAGGATTAAGGAAGTGTGCCTGAAAAATGTATTTCTGGATTAACTGCTCCATCACCTTCCCAGGGATCAAAGTGAAGCTGCTTGGCCTGCAGTTCCCTGTGTTGTCCTCCTTCCCCTTTCTAAAGATAGGAGTCACATTTGCTTTCCTTGTCTTCGGGCATTTCTCCCAGTGAGTGATCAAAGATTACCAGAAGTGGCTTCACAATGACATCTGCCAGCTCTCTCAACACTTGTGGGTGCATCCTGTCAGGTTCCATGGACTTAATCATATCCAGTTGACTTTTATGTTCACTGACCTGATCCTCTTCTGACAAGGTGACATATTTCTTGCTTCAACCTTCCTCCTGTTCTTTGGAAATGACATTCTTGAAGGCTGATCACGATAATAAGGTCTGGGGCAAAGGCAACATTCAGTTTAATCAAGTCCCCTGTCTCATTAGGCAATGGTCCCATATTTTCCTTAGTCTTAGGTTTGTCTCTCATGTACTTATAGAAGCCTTTCTTGTTCTTGAAATCTCTGGGAAGATTCAATTCCATTTGAGCTTTAGCTTGATCCCTGGATTCGTAATATTTCTGTATTCTTCCCACTTACTGGTCCTTGCTTCCACCCTCTGTATGCTTCCATTATGTGTCTGAGCACTGCTAGGATCTTCTTGTTCATCCACAGAGTTCTCCTGGCATTTTTGCCTTCCTTTCTGTTCATGGGATAGACTGGTTTTGAGCTTGGTAAAGGTGATCCTTAAATATTATATGACTTTCTTGAGTCTCTCTTCCCTCCAAGGTCTCCTATGAGACCTTACCTCATAGAATTCTTCCAAACAGATCTTTGAAGAGGGCAAATCTGCTCAGCTGAAGTCCTGGGTTTTGAACTCAGTTTTCCTCTCCTCCTTTCCCTCAGGATTTTGAACATCTCATGGTGTCTGCCACCAAGAGTGCCCTTGACCTTCACATCCCAATGAGCATCTCCATGTTGGTATGAAGTCCAGCAGATCACTTGTTCTTGTTGCCTCCTCTATCTCTCAGAGGAGGAAGTTATCAACAACACACTCCAAGTGCCTGGATTGCTTATGCCTTGCTGTCTTGTCCCTCCAGCCAATGCTGGGTTGTTGAAGCTCCTCATGAGGACCAGGGCCTAAGAACTTGGGGCTGCTTCCATTTGTTTGTACAAGGTCTCATCCTCTTGCTTTTCCTAGTGAGGGGGCTTATGGCAGGCACTCACTGTAATGTCACCTTTATCTGTCCTCTCTTATGTGGTAATAAGGGTTAATCCTAACCCTTATGTGCTCATCTCCCTTCTCATCCATCCCCAGACTGAGCTCCACACACTCCAACTGCCCTCTCACATAATGGGCAACTCCCCCCTCCACACCCTGTCCTTCATAAAAGACAGACATGCTTCCATTGCAACACTTCAGTCATGGGAGCCATCCCACCATGTCTCCCTGACCCTGACAAGATCATGGCCCTGCAGCTGCAGAAGGATCCCTGACTCACTGTCTTTACTCCCTATACTGTCTCCATCAGTACATAGGCACTTTGGAGGGGCAGCCCTGCATGCTGAGCTCCTGAAGAGGATTTGGGGGGATTATGTTGTAGCCAGAGCTATGATCATTTTTGATGTAATGTAGTTAAAGCTAAAGACAATTTAATAATAAATGGCACATCAGGATGATTTAATACAATAAACTAAATCTGTGAGTTAGAATACAGTGGTTTATATGAAAACAATAAATTTTTTTAACATTAACAATACCCCTTTATTTTTTTTTTTGCTAGAAATTAGAACCTGATGTTGGCAGTTCCCTCTAGAGTAAGAAACAATTCTTTAGGCTGAAGCTATCTTAATTCAGAATCGATTAAACTCAACTCATTAACCAGAACTAAATCGGCACAATGCCCAGTGGCTCTCGCCTCGCAAAGCCAGCATGTGGCGCTGTCTCCTGTGAAAAAACAGCCCCCGGTTTGCAAAAAACCTCATTTGTACATCGTCAGACTCATCTGAAGCACAGGCAGGAAAATAATGCATATATTTTTAGCACAAAAATAATACTCTGCACTTCACAAAAATCTGTTGGCACTAATTCTACTACTTCTAATACAAAAAGACTATTTAATGTAACTGACAGAAAAGCAGTGAGCAAAACATATGAATGCATCCATGTGTCTATTTATCTGGTTAAAGACCATAATTATATTTACAGGTTGGTTGAAATGTATACATAATTTATTTCCAATTTTCTTTATTCTGTAGCCAAATTATTAACGCCTTTAAAATGAGTATATTTACAACCTTTGAGCATATCTACCCCTTTGGTCTAACAGATACTCAGTCCACAGTGGGTTTTAATTACCTACTAAATTCTTCAGCTACCGAGCCTGTTTCATAATCTCCACATAGGGGAACAGAACCTGTGTGACTACAGTTTTACTGCAAGTGAACAGCCAGTCTTTTGTGTGCTAACCAAGTCAGCCCTTACTTAGAAGGAATTTAGTGACTACACTGATGATCTCTGTAACCATGAACTTTCAAACAAAAGCAACTGAGTAAACTGTGTATTCACTAACTTTTTAATCATTAAGGGCTCCATGCCCTTTGCTACCAGACTTTTTAAAACAAATGAAACAGGATTCACACCCTTTTACTTAAAGCTGGAGTTCATAATATATGAAATAAAAGGCACTAGTAGTAACATAGAGGGGATAGATTAACTGAATTTTCTGGCTTTTCTAGATTTGCATCTGATTTACAGAAAATTACATATTTTTTCAGGCAGTTCTTATTATCTATGGTAAAAGTTCAATGCATTCAGTGTACCTGTAAACACTATGAATCAGCAAAGCAATTTTCTTTTCATGACTCAAGGCAAAAAGTTGCAAAAGTTTTAGTCTAGGCTTAAGAAAAACTATTTGAAAGATTCAGCTAGAAACTGGGAATTCCTGAACTTAATACTGAGGCCTGAATGGGGTCACCTCTATTTGCCATAAAGTTGCTAAGACTGTGGGTTTATTTCTGTGTTGTTCTGTCATGTGCTGTTTTTACTTTGTAAATATAGAGATACTGGATCAGGCAAAGAAACCAGTTTTCTAGTGGTGAGTTATCAGTCAGAATCAGGAAAAGCATTTGTGAATCCCTTATGATCTCTGCTCACTACAAGAGGAAAGGTAACCATTCCAGCTGCAAAAATGAGGAAGCTACACAGAATTGACAGAATGCACAGAATGACTAGGTTGGAAGAGACCTTCAAGATCATCAAGCCCAACCATGCCCCTACAGGAGGTGTAGCTGAGATGGTCTCCTTTGTTTAACCAGGGCATTTCCAAAATATCTGTCAGAGGAGGGTAAACAGTGCAAACAGCAGGGCACCTTCTGTGCCAGGATGTGGCAGGTGACCTCACCTTTTGGCAGCTGCACTCCCTCAAGCATTCAAGGGCACAAACTGTCATCTCTTTTGGTAGCACTGGCAGGACTGACTCTGGCCTTCTGGCTTTTCTCAAGTGAAGATTTCTGACAGCTGACAAGAGAGACTACAAGCTGCAAAGTAACATCTAAATAACATCTAAATAACATACTTCTGACAAGAAATCTTTTCTTAATCTGTGCCTTAATTTTGTGGTAAGGCAGTAAAACTATAGCTAGAATCTACAGGTAGAATTTGACAAGTGATTTCCTAGTTGGGATGTAGCAGACCTTTTTATACTTTGAATTTCTGATCTATAAGTGCACAAAAGGTGTATGCGTATAGCCTGGCGAGAATAATAACATTGGGGAATATGTTTTTATTTCACATTTGTATACATAAGAACATTCATAGAAAAATTATAGCTATGTAAAATTAGTACCAGCCAGAATGGTTGAAGATCTGGCTGACTTTTATGAGATTTTAGAGGACTTTCCTAGTGAACACTTAACTTATACTAGAACTTGTTCCAGTAAAGATGCCTCCTGAAGTCTTTTTAATACAGGGTTTGATAACCACACTAAACTACTATTTATAGTCGTAACTGACCTGTTAGTATTAACTCCTGAAATGGCCTAAAAGTTACTTATTTCAGCTCATACAACCGTGGGATTTTCAAGTTGAGGAGGCTCGATCCACAGGCTCTGGTGAGGAGTGATCCACTTGCTCTTTCTGGCAGCACATACTTGAGACGGGAGGAGTCCACGCAGCAGGCACAGGGAGAGGAATGTGTAGGTAACCTCTGTGCTACATACTGCGGCACAGGCTGCGGCCCTGGAGCTGTGTGAGGGAAAGGATGTTAGGCGGGTATTTACTGTATGGGGGCCATTTTACAGCTCAAGGAGCTGTTTTAATCTTTGCAGTTATTACACAGAGATATTTGGACTAATGACCTGTAGATTTTCATTTTTAAATAACTCTTCAGAGGAGCCTGTATGTGTTTCACCTTGGGACAAGCGCTCACCGCAGTGCTACTCTATAAGACACACCGAGTTTCAAAAAGCGATTTCCCTCCGTTCTTGTTTCGTCGTCCTTTAAAAAATTTATTTTTAAAAAAATTCCGGCTACCAGCGGCCCTGGCGCCCAGCCACCCCCACGCAGCCCGCCTGTGTGCAGGGACAGGGCGTGAGGCTCCGCGGCCGCCCGCGCCCCGCAGGTGGCGGCGTGCGGGAAAGGTCCGGC
>VZRH01006025.1:41085-241534 GCA_013397555.1 Urocynchramus pylzowi
AAAAAAAAAGACTGTTAAATGAGAGCTGAGTGTGTGAGTTGTAAGGGGCTGCAGGAAGTTGGTTGTTGGGTGCCTGCAATCGTGTTTGGGTTGAAGAGAGCGGGTTTGCGACCCGAGCCGACTGGAGAAGGAGCTGCCCTGCCCTGCCCTGGCCTGGCCTGGCCTGGCCTGGCCGCTGCTCGGCGGGGCTCGGCCGGGGGCGGCGGAGCGCCCGCTGTCAGCGTGGTCCCTGCATCCCGGGATGGCCTGAAAGGAGGATACCCATTCATATGGTTCATTGTCCCGAAGAGCGGTTAGTATTTTTTATTGCGTTGTCAAGCGGCTGTAACTTACTCGTTTTACAGTTTCAGTGGCTAAAGGGGCAGTTTAGATCAAGCCAATTCATAGTGAAAGGCTTTTTTTTTTCTTTTTTTGTGTGTTTTCTTGGCAAGATTTCTTTTTCAACGTGAAACTGCTGACAGAATGCACACCACACTGCAAAACAATCGTGATTACATTTTAATTAGCTAGAGTGAAATAAGTAGGGAATTACTCAGTTAGGATTTGATAACTGGCTGTTTTTTTGTAATCAATTGAAAATCTCAGAGTTTTAACCCCAACCTGCTAAAGCACGTGGTAATTTATCTTAATTACTAGGGATTAAACTCCTGTTAGACATGAAACGACTGTAATGTTTGGAAGATAAAGTGCTCTCGTTCATAAAAGTCAAGCTCTCCATTGTCTTATAATGAGGAAAAGGAGGAGAGTTTTAAAGTACATCAAGCATCCAGTGTTCTCACAGGAGACTGATAAAACAGTGTGGGCTGTAGGATGTGCAAGTTTGGGCCAGATTATTCCATGTGGGCTAAAGGGTATGATGTTCCATTCCTTTCTCTTCTCCCTCCTTCTAGCCATTTCCCTTCCCTTTTCATCTCAACTGGCAGCAATTTCTGGAGTTCTTTTCATTTCAGATGCCCACTTATCTTGTAATCTGATTCAACCTTTGAAGCAAACTAAACACTACCTCTTCCCAGTCAGAGCAGGAAGGAACTCTAGTACTAGTCTCCCAGTTAGGCAAGAATTGAAAGACTGACCCACTCATTTCTCAGCCCTGCTTTAGATACAGCCTCAGTGGCTGGGGTTAGGGACACAGCAGCTGGACATGCTTTGCAAGAGATGATGTCCCCAAAACTTCCAGAGACTTAATTTCACATAGTTTATGGTAATAAAATCACATTTCTAACAGCTTTTAAAAGAGAATGAGGTAGTATGAATAGGAAGTCTGGGTTAATTCTATACCTTCTGGCTCTTGAATGGCAGCTAATATTTTTCCAGCTTTTAAATGTTCACAAGGGATTTAATTCATTTCCCCCCCCCGAGAAGTTTCACCCATTTTTCTTTACTTACTTACTTTACTTTTACTTACTTTTAAAAGTTTCAAGAGGTGCATTCTTTCTAAAAAAACTATTTGTTAATTTACATTTGGGAAGCAATTCTAAGCCTATTTTAAATGTACATTGTCAGTAGAAATTATTTTAACTGAAGCATAGGTCAAATAATTGATTTTTTTTCCATGTAGACTATTGATGTGGGCTAGAAGAAGAATCAGTTACCTAAATCAAAAATCTTTGCTCTCCAGAATGCTTGTTGAAGGGGCACGGATACCTGCTTATTCCTATAAAATCCCCATGGATAGGGGAGTTTTCCAGTTCTGGTGGTGTTGGGAAGGTCCATGTAGAGGTTATATCAGAGGATACATAAGATCATTATGAGAGCTATGCACCAGATGGGTCTTAGACCCAATGAAATGTGTGTGTTTATATCTGTGGCCTATTTCCAGGCCATGATTGTTCAAGAGAGCATGCTAGCACAAAGGCCTTTCATCCTAAGCAATCAAACAAAAAATTGTAATCAGGGGGGGTCATAGTGGATTCTTCTTTTATATAAAAACTTATTGATTACATGCTCATCCACAGTAGAGAATTATGTTGGAGTCCCTTCATTTAGAGATTAAACATATCTTTTCTATCTTACTGGAATGTGTTCAGCAGTGGGCTTTAATTGCTCTGAAATTTTGCAGATGAGAGAAAGCATTTTTATCCCAACTTGTGGGTTAGGCCCCTGGACAGCACCAAATGAAGCATTCATTGACCTGTGACCCGAAAGAGTAAGGGCGAAGAGAACTCATCTCTTCAGCCTTATGTTCAGAACATTTATTTTAAGCCATTTTGGGTGTTGACACTAGAGTTTTACTATGACTGTTGCAAAACATGTATGAGAGAGTAATGGGAGCATTCACTGGAACCTGTACATACTCTTGATAAAGCAGAATTCCTAGTGCTGTGCTTCTTTTTCAGACAAAATTCTCTCTAAAACACCTGAACAGGGAAGGATGGCAGTAAGCCATGAATGCTCTTCCAGTAAGCTAGAGCTTGACCATCAAATGGCCTGCTTAGGAGAAGGTGTAGATTTGAACCTTGAAGTCCTATATCATAATCAGTGTTGTGTGCATTTGGCTTTTCTCTAGAAGAGCATGCCTGGGTGTTAGTATGGTGCCCTTATAAGATGGGCAGGGTAATTCCTCCTCTGGTTTGAAATGGGAGAAAGGACTATGGTGTCTGGCTCCATAAGAAACACCAAGACTGTGAATCGGGTGTGGAAAAAGGCATACTATTTTGGGACAGAAGTTGTACAGTGATGTCATTGGATGTATTCTTTCCTCAACATATTCTTCTTAAGGCAGTTTCTGTCTCAGTGTTTTAGTTTCCAGGAGAAAGGTACAAATTTCAATTTGATGTATTCAAAGTTTGTTTGTGAATCTAGTTTTATAGTAATTTAGTGCAGTAGGTAAAGCCTACCTACCTACATGACCTCATGAAGATGAGGTCAGTTACTGCACAAGTTTTTGTTTTTTTGAAAAGGGTATGGATATAAACAGGGACCTCATACAGCCAGCTGGACAAGAGGCCTGCATGCTCATATTAGTTTTGGTAGGGCTTTTCTGCTTAACCTGTCTGTTTTAGTGGAGTGAGACTAAACTCTTTGCATTGCTATCTGAGGGTAGTTTTTCCCATTTGTGATATTAGTTGTGGATGAACTTGTTTTGTTTTGGGGGAACGGACATGGCAGTGACCTTTTTAATGTTTTGTTTTCAAGTTGAGTGAAAAAACAATTTGGATTTTAATCTCTATTGCCAGCCATCTGAGACATGTTTTAAAACTGTCATGATTAAAATTTTCTTTGTGAATAAGAACTTGAACCTCACTTTAACTACTTAGGCTAAAAATGTTACAGTGAGCAAACTTTACTTTGACGTGTAGACTCGTTGGTCTTTGTCTTAGCTGAGATCTGTTACAGACCTCTCAAGCTCAAGTGTCTTCCTGCTTAATATGTGCAACTTGATAATTTACTTTAGACAGAGGAGTGGTCAGTCTTGTTTACTGGGTCAAAAGCTGAGAGGGTGGTAGAACATGCCCTAGGAATTTGGGGTAGTTGCCGGTAAAATTGCCTGTGGTTGTGGTGTGGTGTGTTTGTGGTGTCACTGGAGAGGTTACAGCCATATGCTCACAGAGTATATGCTGAGGCTGAACAGCACCTCCTGGCAACTTGTTCTAGTGTTTAACCACCCTCACAGTAGTAAAGAGTTTTCTCATGTTCAGATGAAGTTTCCCACGTTTCAAATTTGGCCATCCCCTCTTGTTACTGAGCTTCACTGAGAAGAGTCTGGCTTCATTCTCTTTACTCTCTCCCATCAGGTACTTACAAACATTGATGAGAAACCATTGAGGCTTTTCTGTTACAGACTAACATTCCCAGTTCTTTTAGCCTCTTCTCATGTGAGAGCTGTTACTATCCCTTTTCTGGGCTCCCTCCACTTAGTCTGTTCTTTCCATGTAATGGGGAGCCCACTACTGGACCTAGCACTCCAGGTGTGGAGTGACTAGAACAGAGAACAGGATTGGCTACATTTTAAGGATATAATGCCTGCCAAACACTGTTACTCACTTTTAAATTCATTTTCATGATTTAGATTTCTTACATGAGTTCATATATGGCCATTTATGATTGTCAGTGCATTAAAACCACAATTGTAATGCTGAATCAATTTTTTCTATTCTTTTAGATATTGACACATCTCACTATAGGTTTAAATTATTTTGAGGTGGAAATCTTCAGTAGTAAATTGAATCTTAGCAAATCCATTTCTTTATTCATCAGGGGAAAGTCCAGGTATGTGGAGATGTACATGTGTTGTGTGATCCAGCATTGTGATTGCTGCTTGAACAGGCTCATGAGAGATTGTTTAAACTTGTTGAAATGGGCACTGGTTAGAAACATACAGGCAGCACCATGGATGACCTTGGTCACATAGGGATTCTGTGTTCATGTTGACTTTTTTGCGAAATGGATGAATTGTAGCTGAAAATTTTGATACAGCATAGACATCCCTCAAGTGGTAAGCCACTTTAGTGATATATGAAAGGAAATTAGAGAGGAATTGCCTCTTGTAAATGTGATTTAGTGTAAATCTAGTAGTAATATACTATGATTTAGTACTTAGGAATTAGTACTAAGCCAGATGAGCCAAGGCTAACTCAAAATTGTTTCTGAAAGTATGGAAAAATATTGTTTTAAGCTAGTAGAGCCATATGTTGCATAATGTTTAGTGGCTGTAAAAGGGACAAGTAAGGCCTTAGAAGTTTGTTATATTGAATGACTGATAATTATATGGTGGTAGGAGGTTGTTTTTAGTGTTGTAGAAGGACTCTTGCCTTTTAGGACAACTGAAGTTTTTGAAGAAAAACAGGCTATTCTTTTAAGTAAGTAATAAAAGGTTCTCAGATTTTATATCTGCAAGCAAATAATGTGCAAGTGATTACCTCTAGATAAGCAATACCAGATTTCACCTACAAGTCAGGAAGCTAGTTGTCCCAATGCCAGCACATCTGCCTTCAAATTGCCTGTAACTCAAAATGACTGCACCTGCAATAATCTGCAATGGGTCCCAGCTGGGAAAGTGGTGGCCAGGCTGGAAGTCCAGGATGCATGTCTCTCTGTGCTCTGCTGTAGAGAAGCTGGAAATCATGAAGAAACCACTTATTGTAACTGTCTCGAGTAATTCTGAAACTATAAATTGTTTTTCATTAGATCTTTTGAAAAGATATGTGGTTCTTCTGTAATGAGATGTGGTAGATACGTAGTGTCTTATTCCCAAAATGTTTCAGTTCCAATGGACAGGCTGCCCAGGCACTGAGTTTGCTTAGTTCTCTTGGGACCTGTTCACAACCTTTTGTAAATGTGAGGATGTGTGCCATCTGCTTTTGTTGCTGTTTCAGTACTCATCTCCTTTCCAAAAATAGCCCTTGTGTTAAATAATTGTGACTTTCATATGTCTTGCAAAGCACACTGCTCTTAATTTATTTCCACAGAAAAATGATAGCATTTGTCATTATTTTGTTCTTCTCAAAACTCACTAAAAGGCCCAGTCATTCTCCTGTTTTTAATGTTCATATGGCATATGATCTGGATAATTATTCTAGCATTTGGTGTGCCCTGATTATTAAGATCTGCGGTCGTGAACAAAAGGTACACAGGTATAACAGAACCTTGGGTAAAACCTGTGAAAATGCAAGGTTTGTTTTGAATAGCAGTGGTTACATCTGGTGCAAACAGCTGCATTGTTCACCATATTGTGTAATTGAGCCATAGTTACTGGTCTGGTATGAACCTCCCTGATTTCTGATTTGAACCTCCCTAAGTGGGAGTTCTAACTTTCTCATAACCAGACCCAAATCTCTTTGCCCTCAGTGGATGCTTGCATAGTTGATATGAGTGCAGGGGTTTGCACCGCCTGATCATGGCTTTCTAGCGGTTTTGATGACTCAGACTTGCTCATTGCTTTCCTAAATTAAAAGACTTGTCTGTGTCTCAAGTGTAAGTTTAAATGCAAATCAAGTGAACTGTATGAGAATGTAAGTGGATGGTGAGCAATTGTATTGAACAATGGGAGTTGGCAAGATATTTTTCTCACATTTACTTGTGTATTTCTTACGTATTAAGAAAAAAATTGCTTTATGTTTATGTTCGTAAAATTAAAATCACTTCTAATTTGGTAAATGTGCTGGATACCAGGTGCAATAAACCCAACAGGAATTAATAACAGGTTTTAAAGCAGATGTTTTAGGTATAGAAACTATTGGCAAAGAGTATTTTAAATGTCACAGTCATGTTGGTGAGGGGGAGGCAACGCTGCTTTTGAAAAGCATTAGAAAACTTCTGAAAGAAGAATGCTGTCAGTTCTAAAATGTAAATCCTTTTCCATTGGAAGATATAGCCACTTAATACAGAGCAAAAGGTTTTTCATATGGGTAGTGTTCATATTAAAACTATTACTAAAGCATTATTTGTTGTCAGAATATGGGTTGCCTCTGTGATTTACTAGTGCTCTGTACTTAATTTAAATGTATTTGATTTAGAAAGTGTTGTATAAGGAAAAAAACCCCAAAACATTAGGTTTCTGAGACAGCTTGAAAAGCAGACTGATTTTCCAGATGCTCATAGTTTTTCATTTGGTAAAGGGCATCTTCTGAAGACTGAGTGCTGAATTTGTGTTTACTGATTGATAGAGGTTGTTATTCACATTCTGACCTACCTCTCCACTGGCAATTCTATGTGAATTTTTACCCTGTCTGACTAGCTGGATTGGAGTGCATACCAACTTTTGTAAACAGGAAAAGAAAGTGCTGTATTTTAGCATCCATGTCTTTAAAGACTGAAAGTAGGTATAATGACCGAGTATCAGGAGCATCCTACAGAAGACAGACACATCTGTATTGATATTTAGTAGCTGGTGCCTAGCAAATGTAAACCTTGCACTAAAACTCCTTGCCTAGGAGTTTATACCAAAAATCTTCATTTTTTGATCTCTCCCACAGCTGAGCCTTATAAGGCTTTATACTTCAAAAACCTTTGAAGTCCATGAAAAGCCTTCTGTTGATTTCAGCTGGATCAGGTCCATGTATGAACACTAGGTCCATGTAGCCAACTAAGTAGAGTGCTGTGAACTTGGTGTCTCGGACCCAGTTGTATCCATTTTTCAGTCTTTTAATGGCCAAGAGGTCACAGGATGCAGAGATGGAGAACTGGGGGTGTTGAAAGGTAAGTGGACCCTTTAAACTTGAAAGTAGAGTACTGTTCTTTTCATCTCTGATTGAAAAGAATCACACATTCTTTCTATCCACTGAAAAGAATATCAGATATTTCCAGATTTGGGGAACAACCCCAGTCTAAAGCTTTAATCGAATTTCTGTTGTCTTCTGTGAACAACATTTTCACCAATGTGTCTTTCTAGACTGTCAAAGAGATGTGACATCAACATTATGTACATAATATGTAATTACATTCCTTTAAAAAAGAAGAGACTTGTCTTAAGCTTTCAAAGGACATGACTCCCCTGGTAAGCAGCTGGGATTGCTGAGGAGCACATGCCTTCAGAACTTGTAGGAGAAGCAGGAAAAGAGACAGAGTCTCAGAATGGAGAAAGGTGGAGATAGCAGGCTTACAATGCTGAAAGGAGAAATTATGTGAGAGTAGAGGGCACAGTAAAATTTCCTGTGACAAAATTAATTGAAATTAAGAAATTATGGAAGCAGAGAACAGATGTAATGGGTCTGTAGGAAGATTTGTTTGTAACTGTTTCTTGTGAACATGTTTAATTTCCGTCCTTTATCAGCTGCTTGAAATTTTACTTGGTTTAAAAAATGTAACTTTTCTTTTTTGAAACATAGTAAACATGTTTTGAAAATCCTTTTGTCTTCATTGAAGAGGTCAGTTACGGGAAAGGCTGCTATGAAAATTCACAATGAAGTTCTAGCTGACATTGTCTTTCATGTCAGAACTTAGACAAGCTTAAACCCTTGATTCAGTGCCACTGTAATTCCTCAAGTGGTCACAGCTGAAACTGCAAACCTGGCCAAGGTAGTGAAGCCTGTTTTCTCTGCCTGTGAGGGCTGCAATCTAGCTGTCATGGATCCTGTAATAAGATAATATGAGGGAAAAAGGATTGCTTTGGAGCAAATGTCTTGTGCCCAGACAGTCAGAAATTGAGGCTGATGGTGAAGATTGGATGAGAATAATGTACTCATTTAGTCTAGTGCAAACGTAGTTCAACTTTCCTTGCCATTCTTATGAGAATTCAGAAGCATAGTTCTGTTTTTCTTTTTTAAATATATTACTCTTTAGGGAAGTTATCTTCACAGTAATTTGTATTAAAAAAAAAGAAAAAGGAAAAGTAGTCTCAGTTCATGTACATGAATGTGATTTCTCAGCTAGTGATTTAGGCCATGAGCGTGGAGCAGTACGTCATTTGTGTTTAACCGATCGTGTTTTTTAACTGCTAATGACTGGAACATTCCAGTCAGGCCTCGGGGCTTTTTTGGACATAGACACTAAAAATTCATTTTTTTGACCTCGGTGCTGTAAGACTTTGGGTTTCCTTTGAATTTAGCACATGGCTGAACAGATATGTGAAGCAGCAAATAGTGAGGAAGGGGTGATAACAATGTATTATTATGATGATGATGATGTCTTAATACAGTGACTATTTGTCATTCTCTTCCCCAGAATTTGTATCCCTATATATAAACTATTTGAACTGTGTGGCTTTTTTTTTTTTTTTTTTTTTTTTGTTTAGGTGATGGTTGTAGCTCCTTTGAAAACAATAAAATCATGTTAATGTGTAACTACAACTAGACAATATGAATCACACCATTATCTGCCCTCATTTTAATTATTTACAAAGAGAGTATAATATGTTGACATTTAATTTGTACCTGGCAATTTTTGGAGGGGAACTGGAACTAAAAGAGCTTGAGGCTTTCTTCTGTTTTGAAATTTCCTTCTCTGCAGCTGTGAACTGAGATCAAGATTTAGCCAACCACTGGTCAGTCTGGATATGCAGTAGGTGGAAGAAACATTTGGACTTAGACAAACTGACACAAAGAAGTAAAAATAATCCAATTAATGAAGAGTGTGTCACTTCATATAGTACTTAGTAGCAGCAATGGGACATGTTTGTCATGATAGATAAGGAAAGAAGCTGTAGATTTTTACAGCTAGGAGCTTATTGCTGGGTTTTTTCTTTGAGTTAAAAAGTTGAATACACAATGTGAAAGACAGTAGCTTTCTGGTAAGTTTCATGGGTTTTCTGTCCAGTGGATCCTCACTGACCAAGTGGAGTAGAAATGCACACGTGCTGCACATGCAGCATATTAGGTCATCTTGTAAAAGATTTGGATTATTCATAGATTCACATCCATGTGTTTGAGCACTGGACAGCATCAAAGCCAGAATTTTCAGTAGCAGTTGTGGAAGAGCAAACAATTATTTCAAGTCTTCTTCCTGTGTTCCAAACTGTCCTTATGTAGAAAAAAAGAGCAGCAAAGTGAACTATACTTGAAAGTTAAGTTTAACCTCAGCTGTTTTCCAAATTGTAGAAAAGTGAACATTTACAGTTTCCTAAAGGATATGCTGGCTACCTTTGTTTTGGACTAGAAAACACTACTTGGTTAGTTTTAAAAACTGAAGAGCTTTGAAAACTAATGTAGGATAGGCTCATGTTGTTTACTTTAACTAGGGATCTTTCAGATTTTTGACAGATTTTTGATACTCATTGATTCTTCTATTTATATAATTAATAGCTTAAGACAGATTTTTATGGAGCTTTTGTTTCTGGCCTGAGTCTGATATCTACACTTGATAGTAATGTATCCAATGGTTTAAATGGAAATAAGCTCAGGCCAGTGAAAATATACTAGAAATATCTGTTTACAGTTTATAGATACAAAAACAAGGAAGTTCTCAGTATGCCGTTTAAAGAAGATTAACTTGAATTTGTTAAATGCCATCTTATTGTACCATGACATCTTTCTTTTCATTTCAGTGGTAGTAAATAACACAATGCCATTAGGACAAAGTAAAACTGAATTACCAGTTATATGCTAGATGTAAAGCACCTTTAAATATTTGTAGAAGAGAGTCTTTCAGATGACAAGGGAAGGTAGAAGCAATTTAATGTAACCAGAGCTAAGTACCTCTAAAGATAGTAGACAAATATTTTTAAAATATGAGATACTGCTGAGTTTCTGATTGTTACTCCATGCATCCAGGTGCCATGTGGGATTCCAAAGTATCCCTTTAAGTTTCATCAACAGGCATGGCTTTTTCTCTTAATAATGGGAGCAGATGTCAAATTTTTATGCCTCTAAGATGCTTAGTCATACCTAGGAGATCCATCTGGTATAGATCGAGCCTCAGTTAACTTGTTCTCACCCATGAACTTCCCACTGAGAAAGTAAATCGAGCAGAGCTCCTCAGTCCAATGAAAAAGAAACTTGAATATTAATCTACTTGTAGTATCAAAACCCCCTTCACTGTCTTTCTTAGCTGCTTTTCACAGGTGAGAAGGCTAGTAAAATGGAAGGAAACTTTATAATTGGGACAGAATTCCTGGCACATACCACCAGTTTCAGCAACTTTCTGAAAAGAGAACAACTGAAATATTTGTCAGTTCTGCAGAAAAAGGGGATTTAAGAAAGAGAAACAGAAGCTTAATATAAAATACCTGCTGATAGTACAAGTTATTGACAACTGGTATTAACTGCAGTTGTCCACATTTTATGAAAAGCTTAAGGATATATATTACAATGGTTTTCTTTTGTGGCTGTTGATTTAGATTAAAGATATAAAAGCAAATGCTGTGCTTCACAACTGGTGTGATCCTTGCAGTGGAATTCTGTGAGATTCCATTTCCAATTGTTTACATTAACTGAAGGTTTTAAAATGCTGTGGCTTGGGTAGGGACTTACTGTGCTTTGACATCTCTCATGTTACAAGCCTTTCAATAACTTCAATGCAAATTAACCTGATTTAATTTTTAGCACTTTCACCTGGTGCCAGGAAGGTCTGAAACATGATGGACCTGTCAGCAAATGCTTGTTCTGTATAACAGCTACATCTCTGGTAACCATATGTGTTAATGACAAATGCTTCAGTTCTGCTTTGAAGAGAGATTTATTTTCCTTTTATGGTATGTCTTCATTAGTTAGTTATAAGACTGTATTCTAAAAACCTGGCATATGAAGTGCTTCTGTGTTTGTGGGAAATTTTATGGCAATGCGAGGAAGCAACATAAATCTTCCACTGAAGATTGTCACTGAGGAAAGATCAGGTTAATACCCCTGTACCTTGAATTGTATGAGTACTTTTAGTATATTGTTATCAATAGAATTTAATGTTGATTTCTTCTCTTTCTCATCTGTCCTTTCACAGTCTTAGGTTGCTTGCAAGGTGGTCTAGAACACTGGACTGCAGCAATTGTGCCATGGAATATACATTTCTTGTAGCATGCAGTTCTTAAACTGGAAAAAAACCCTAAAAAAAATGGAAGAATCTGTTGTAACTTGCCTTGAAAGGCTGTTTCTCTCAGGAATATGCTGTCAGTGTTGCAGGGCCAAAGAGTCTCAGCTAGGATCAGGTTAGCAGATGTGTTAAGTTTCAAGTGGAAAGGGAAAGACTTACCCACCCTTCAGTGTGCTCCTTTGCTTTAGGCCTGTTTTTCATCCATTGTCACCACAATGTCATTGCAACTTCTGCTATTGTGGGATCTAGTACCATTCCTTAAAATAGGAAAGGAATAACAATGTGGTCTGCACACAAACACCAACAGGGTTTACAGATCTGGGAGCTGGGGAAAGGCAGCAGCACTGACTGGTCTGGAGAAGGGCATCATGGCTTGCTCCGCTTGCGTGACCCTGTTGGGAGAAGGACGTTCAGTAAGTGATGTGATGTGTGGTGTCTGAGCAGATGCTACTGGCATCTGTTTGCCTTTATGACAGGCTTAATTTGGCAGCCCTGTGTGTTGGCCTTCTGCAGAAGTGAGAGCTGGGTTGGGAAGGGACAGGCCAAGGACCAAAAAAATAGGAGCAATGGAGAGAAGAGTGTTAACCTGTCTGATGAGATTTTTGTTGAGTTGTGCTTTTGAGATGAAACAGTAAATTGTAGACTTATTAAACTGTACCCATTACATCTTTTATGTCTCTCTGCAACATCTACAGTGAAGGCAGCTGTATGGAAAGATTAATAATTAAAATAGATCAGGGAAATATTGCAATCTCAGATTGCAGATAGACTATTCTGTTTAAGTCCAAGGGTCATTTTTATTTGAAAAAATCTCTAATTCTTGAATGGCCACAACCATTTCGCAAATGTTTCTGGGAAATCCCAGGTCTGGTGAGGTGCACTTCCCTCACTGAGACAGGTCTTCTGTGGAAAATGGAACAAAAATCCCCAAAGAATCTTTACACAACTGTTAGACCTCCAAGGACTGCGTTAAGTTTTACACTTTTTACTTTTGAGAGCTTTTCTATGCACTTTAATAATTCCTCCAAAACATGATTTTGTATAAAAAATGTTACAAATATTAACAGGTCTCTGGAGCTACCAATGAATAGTTATGGTCAAATTTTAGACTGCATATTTCATCTGTAGGATTGTTATTTGTGCTAAGTTTTACTGCTGAGATTATACTTTACTACCTACTTTAAAAATATTAAAACATAATGAAACACAGTATTCATATTGGCAATTATGGTTATTGAGCTTATTGCCTTCAAAGAGGAAAAATTTTATAATAATACAACAAGACAATGGGATTAAGGAGATACTTATCACAAATATTTTATGTTGAGAAAGGTGCTTCATGGAATTCATATTTTCATTTGAGTTCCTTTAAAAGGGAAATGAAAATATATGTATCCATCAGCTTGTGGGGATGTGGCTGCTACTGTGGCTTGAAAAACATCTAGTGTCTTGCAAACTAGTAACACATGCCAAAGAGAAAGGAAATGCATTCCTGAAATTTATCATGTGAATTTCATGTGATTATATTGGAAATAAATAGTCTGTTAAGCCCAAGAATGTGAGTCTATAATTTGATGGTACCTGACTGAGTCATAGTAACATGGCTACTGAAGAGCTGCTAAGTTTGAAGGACAGGTGTGTATCCACACTCTTGCCAAAGTTACAAGTGTAGTATATAAAGATGTCCCTCTCATACATGCAAGAACAGAATAAGAGAGAATGCAGTGAAACACCACATGGCCAGTATGTGGTACAGTACAGTGCATTTAGCAGTTCTTGGAATCAGAAATTACTCCACGACAATGCAACATGCTTGGACTATTCCATGTTTATGTATGGTTAGACTATTTATAATGGACATTTTAGTTGATATAAAAATGCATGGTTGTTACACTTTTTGTGTGTGGTTAGTTTCTTAACGACATGAGACAACAGAACCTTAAACATTTTGCAAGTCCCGAAAGGAACGCTGCCCTGACTGACCCTGAAACAGTGTGGCTTTTGAGGAAAATTTAGTCTAATAGGAAGCACTGAATTACTACTCTTGTGTGTTTGAGAGATGTTAGAAATGTCTGAGATGCACCCACACATTAGTGTTTTAATGTGGATCAGAGTTTGCTTTGGGAGTGAGTCTCTTTAGTATCATGATCTCCTTTTCTTTCACATCATGGACCAGTCTGAGAGTTCATGCAATGGACTTTTTCTGGATTAACATAACTGGGAGAGATCAGCCAGGGGGATATAATGTGCTTTAAGCAACTAATGGGCATTGTGTCTGTGGGATCATTAGTTGAATTAGAATTAGTTTGAAGTTGAATTGGTATTAGTTTGAATAATTAGAATTAGTTGAAGGTAAGGGGAAGGTTGAAATATGTGTAGTGCATATATCAAGCCCATCAAGACCAGGCGTTTTGCTCAATAGATGTGTTTGTGGTTCACATGACTTCCTAAGGAGTTCCTGGGGATAAACATACCACATCACATGCTGTTGGGAGTCACCCAACTAACCAGTAATCTTATAATTATACAGAATAGTAATATGGACTATAGCTTTCAGTTATGAAATCAAATCAGCATTCAAAGCAGCACGCAAACATTTCTGAGGCATTGAATCTTACAGTATATTGAGAACCAGTTGTATTTTTTTCAAATACAAAGTAGGTTGTATATGTCTAGATTTATGTTGTATTTTACATAAGCAAAGATTACGTTTTTAGAATGCTTTTTGTTCTTTTTTGGTGTTAATTTCCCAAGGCTGCACTTCTGTCACATCCTTGAGCCAGCATATACTTTTATTATCTTATTATTTCATATGTATAGCAAATCAAGCTTGACACAACAGAAGAGGTGCATTAGCATTTTGAAAGGGTGCAAAAGCATATCTTTTGCTTTCCATATTAATAATATTAGACTAGTTTCTGTTCACTTCAACTGGATTAGTTAATCCCAAAAAAATGTTGGAAATTTGGCCTAAATATACTTTGAGATTCAATGTATAACTTCAAGTTAGTGTCAGTGTGCTTAATTCCTCCTGTTGCATGGAGATGTGAAGTTTATTTCATCGGGATTCTTTTACAGATTGGTAAAGACCTCTGCTAAACAGAATAAGACCTCAGTTGAGATCAGTCTTAGAAGTGGTAAGAGTGAAGTCTGTGAAACCACAAGAAGGCAGTCATAACTCACGAGTATGTGGAGACACAAGGATTCCTGTGCTCATTTGTTTTTACAGCTTGTGTTTATCTAGTAGTTTTTCTGTGTATTTGAGATGACAGTGCTCTAAAAAGAGGAAAGGTGTCCCATACTTAGAGATGCAAATTTAATCCAAGCAATGCATAGTCTATTTTTAAAACTACTGATTTCTGTTTCATTGGTAGTGGCCTCTGGATTTTGATGATTGTTTTTCTAGGAACTAATGATGACAGCCAGAGAACAAATAGTGTTGTGTCTCGTGATGTAGGTGATGGTTGGTGATTTACTTAATTTCTTTTTAAATTACTCTGGTCTAATTTTTTTTCTGTTTTTGGTGTATGTGAAGTTGTGTCTTTTAGTGCTTTGGTATGTAACAGGAATAAAGGTTGACTTTGTATAAACTGTTTAGGAAATATTGATGGAAAGTTTAGGTCAATATAGCTCTGTTTGTAGCCATCCATCTACAGGAGGACCCACCATATCTTGTGATAGGAGCTAGCACATTACAGATGATGGCAATGTCAATATAAATCTGAAAGAAAACCTGACTAAGACTTTCTGAAAAATTATTTGTGATATCCATTTTCTGGTGTTAAATCCAGGTGTTTAAAATTAGGTGGCAGCGTGAGTCACACTGTGACCCATGATAATTTAATTTTGGTTTATATTTGTGAACTGTCAGAGAATGAATTTTTAGGATGATCAGTTTTATAAGTATTTCTTACATTCAGTAATCTCTTTAACTTAATTACTTTGGGTTAACCAGTAACCAGCATTGACTTTTGTATGGTTTAAATATCTGTGGTATAGAAATGGCTTCCTCTAAGGGCATTATACATTTGATTTAGTTGTGAGGAATTGCAGTGGTTAGTTACAGTAACAGAGTAACTTCAGGTGTTTGTTCCAAAATGTGTTCTTGCCCTCAGCGCTTTTTTCAGGATACTGTTACTTGGTGGTTTTTTTTAAATTATTTTTTTTTTTTTAAGAATTGTATGTTGTTATAAGAGGAAATATATATGCATAATTAAGCTTAATACTGAATTTCTACATGTGTTTATATAACAGTCATAAAGTTATCAGATAGTAATATATTAAACAGAGTGACTAATATGGTGATAAGTCCTGTTTGATCTCCTACCTTTTCTCACATTAGAGTTCTATGCAGTATTTTTTTGTTGCTGTTTTTGTTTTGTTCTGGTAGGTTTTATAGGCTTTTTTGTTTTCTCTTGTTTAGATGATCTTTATTTGGTTTTGGTGTTGAAATTTTGCTTTGTGCTTTTGCTAACTAGAATAAAATCGAAGGACATTACTTATACATCAGGAATAAATGAAGATGTTATTATAGATCTTAAAGCACAGTCTTGTCAGTCTCAGCCTGGGCTGGCTCCCAGGGCATGGAGAGCAGGGCTGGGGGTGACCTCCTTGCAGGCTGTGGCCTCTCTGAGGGGGTGGGCAGAGCTGGGTGCTGGTAGCAGGGTCATCAACAGCCTCAGGCATGGCAAAACATGAGCCAGGGTCAGGGAATACCAGGGACAGCTGTGGGATGAGTGGGCTCATGGTGTGCTGGGAGAACTGGCTGAAGGACAGGGCTCAAGGGGTATAATCAATGAGGTCACATCTGGCTGGGCTCTGGTCATCACTGGTGCTCCTCAGGGTTCAGTTCTAGAGCCAGCTCTGTTCAATACATCTATCAGTGCTCTGGGTGCAGCAGGTGAACACACCATTAGAGAAATGATGATACCAGACTGGGAGGTGTTGGTGATTCTTCTGAGGGATAAGAAGCCTTGCATAGGGATCTAGATAGGTTAGAGCATTGGGCAATGATTAATGGAATGAAACTGAATGAGTAAAAAATGTTGGATTCTGCATAATGCTGGGCACAAGTACAAACTGGCAGAGGAGGAGTTGGAGAGCAGCCCTGCAGAAAAAGATCTGGTGTGACTGGTCAGCATCAGGCTGAGTAGGAATCAGCAGGGTGCCAAAGCAGCCAAGAAGGCAAATCACATCCTGGAGTGCATCAAACACAGCACCACCAGCTGCCCAAAATGGTGATTATCCCTCTGTATTCAGCATTGGTGCAGCCTCACCTGGAGTGCTGTGTGCAGTTCTGGGCCCCACAATTTAATAAGGATGTGAAAGTCCTTGAATGCTCCCAGAGGAGGGCAACAAAGCCAAGTGGCAGGGCTGGAAGATGTCCTGAGAAGCGTGGATGAGAACTTTGGGCTGGTCTAATTTGGATAGGAGGAGGCTGAAGGGTGACCTCATTGCTCTCTATCTGAAAAGGGGAAGTGGAGAGGAAGGTGCTGATCTCTTCTTCCTGGGATCTACTGACGGGACAGATGGGAACGGCTCAAAGCTACACAATAACATTCAATTTATTATTTGTTGATGCTTACTTTTTTCAGTTTCATTCTTTATTAGAACCATTATAAGGCAACAGAAATACCTCACTAAGGAATTATTTCTGTAAAATACAATGTACAATGAAATCAGAAACTATAGAAAGAGCAAAATGTACTCATTTAAGTTGTTTGTATTTCCTTCCTTTCTTTCCCAAACAGAAGCCAAGGAACCAGAATATTACTGCTATTTTGTTGTATTTTATGGGTGTTTTCATCTCATACTGTTCTTCTTTTATCCATGGCTTCTCCAGTGGATGGTCTTCAAACTTGACATACACTGGACAAGCATGTAGTAGAGACAGTGCTAAAAATGTGTTTGCATAAGTTGCCCTTGAAAGAGCCAGTCTTGTTTCTGAGGTGGACCTCGCTATTGAACTTCAGAACTTTCTCCTTTACACCTGCAGCTCCATGTTTCTCCTGTTCTTTTCTACAGAGTGGTTTGGTTTCACTGGTCAGGTTTTTGTCTTCACTCTAGCCTGTTGCTGAGTCATCTCAAACTACATAAGGGCTTAAATTTGCTGTGACTTGGTGAAATACTTCTGGGTTAGGTGATCATAGTGTTGTATAATATGGTGTCCTTTTTTTATTTTTATGCATTATTTTCAAAGAAAAATCTGTTCCTGTTATTTATATACAAAAGCATAACTAAATACCATAGACCAGGAGAGGTGGTATTGTGGTTCCCCTGCCCATACATTTACTACAAGTTTGTGTTTAATCTTGATAAAAGGGCTTTGAGAAATAAATTTATCTTTGGCATTTTCTATCTGTTGGTTTTGATATCTCTCCCCACTAAGTGTACAGACTTATCTGAAATGCATTCCCAAGTGCATACTTTTGTATTTGGGAGCTGGGATGCCTAGTTTGAATTTGTTGATTCCATTTTGCACCTTAGTTCCACACTTCAGAGCTGGGCCTGGGGACACATAACACTGACATAGATAAGTACCTGTAGTAATTTGTGTCATAGTGAACATGCAGTCATGAAATGCATGTTAAACACAAGTTATACTTTACTGTTACTTTTAACTTCATGCTGTTGAGATTTTTGAAAGGGTACAGAAAATGTATATTGGGAGCCTCTTTTTAAATTCATCATTGCAGCAGTTATTGATTTGTCTACTCAAATGTTCTGTTTTACTTCAGTGGGTACTGTTATTTGGAAGGTTTATTTCTATGCTTTTTTGTCATTTTGAAAAAATCAGTGAGGTCATCAGGAGAGGTCACTTCTGAGAGACAGTGGTTTCACACAAATGTGGATTGGAGATTGGGCAGAAGAGACTTCCAAAACTGATAATAGATGTGCAGCTACTGTCATAGCAGATGAAGTGGCTAGTTAATTTTCATAGGTCATGTCTGGCATTTCAAAAGAAGGGTTGTATCTCCTAAGATAATTATGGACAGAGGTGCAAATTAAGTAATTTTATACTGTTTTTTTTTTTTGCCGTTGCTCCAATTAAAGACAGTTTGTACTTGCTTGTGAATGTTTACAACTTTTTTCCCCCATGGGGCCCACTGTAGGTAGAAGATTGATTTTTCTTGCTTCTGTACATGTATTTTTTTCATAGAAGAGATGCTGCACAGCTTTCCTTTTTTGAAGGCACAGAATATAGATGTTTGTCTTAACTGTTTAGGATGAAGGGCATTTATAGTTTAACAAAGGAAATCAAGTGTGCACAAATACTTGCTGGAATGAATCTTGTAATATGATCTTGTAATCCTATGAGTCTTGTAATATTTATCTGTTATTTTGTTTTAGGTTTTTTTTTCCCCCCTCCTGTTTTTTGCTTTTGTAAGCTCTTTTTCTTGTACATGTCAAACAGCCCTGGTCTTTGAAGGTCTGATTCTTGAAGTTTGTCTACCATTTCCTTCCTGGCAGATTCAAAGTGTGTGGGGCTCAGATGGTGACCTGAGCTCCTCTAATCCATCTCCTATGTGCTGTTGGAGACTGCTTTAGTTTCCTCTGCCTGACATCTTTCATATGATGTGCCAGGTCTGGGAAGATGGGATGCTTGGAGTTCACCCTGTTGAGTGCAGCTTGCTGTCTTCAGTATGCAGATTAGGATGCTTCAAGGTTGCCCTTAAGGTACACTGTGCAAGGCTTATAAATGGGTAGGAAAAGTGGTATTTAGCTCTTCCTTGAGGCCATTTCTCCACTGCAGATTAAAGCCACCACTAAAGACGAAGTCAAAAGTCTCACCGGCATAAGTCAAGTCTGAATTGGGTTTGAAGAAAAACAGACATGAGGGAACTGAGAATGGAATGTGGGAGCATGTAAAATGCTACAGATAAAACACAAATTGCTGATTATTTGAAATTATGGTTTCTGCCAGGTACACTGGCATGAGCAGTAATCACAGCTGAATGTCTGTGATTAAATGTGTTAAGATGCAGCGTGGAGGAGAGCCTTCATTTAAAGTTTGTGTTTGCTCTGATACCTTGCTGTTCAAAGGAAGCCTGTAGAATTTGTTTTTCCTTATACAATGAAAGATCATTTGGATCATGTTAGCTTATATGAAGTTGAAGTTGCTAAACAATATTTTTACATTTTGATATACTTCCTTTTTAACTCAAGTACTAATAGGTTTCAGTAGAGAGATGAAAACAGTTGTAGATGTTGAAATTATCAAGTAGGGAAACCACACATCTGGGTATTTATGGCTTTATTGTCTCAAGTAACAGATATAATTTAAAAGCAGAGGTGCTTTTTCGAGTTCAGTGGAAAGTAGCAGCGTAGCTGAAACAAAGTGGTGAGCTGCTACTGATCTGTTATTGCAATCAGCTACTTCTGTCACATTTTATGTGAAGAAGAAAGGGGGATAAATTGAAACTAGCACATAAAATATTGTTTTAACATTGCTGCTGGCTAGATTTGTAAATGGAAATAATAAATCCTAATACAGCATTGAGAGTAATACTAAAGAATTCCCATTAGCTTATGTTATTTACAGCTGTTCTAAAGCTTTATTTCTTTTATTTATGCCTCTTTTTAAAGGGGTTGAACCTGAGATGGTGGTCACAGTTAGCTAATCTTATCCTAGTGAATCTGTTTTAGCCAAATTTTACTGTAATGACAGATAAAAATGGTACTATAAAATTAAGTAGTATTGCATGGTAATCTTCTGGAAGATAAAATAAATTTTCATAAAATATTGAAATTAAATGGTATGAACTGATTGTTTTAAAATGCTCCTAAATAACTGCAAATAAGTGGAAAGGAGTGAAAAAGAGTGGATATGTCTTTACTATCCCCATAGTTTCCTTGGTGATACAGGAGTAGAAATTGTTAGCATTTCAGCTCATATGAAAAAAAAGACATATATAAATTTTCTGAAGTTCAGATTGAGAGTTGTGGTGAAAGCCAAACCATTCTGTGATTCTGACTATGGAGATGGTTGAAGTCACTTACAAAATGATGGAAGTTGGAAGGGATCTTTAAAGGCCATCTAGTCCATCCCTCCTGCCCTGGCATCTTCCATGAGGTGTTCCAGTGATGGAGCATCCACTACTTCCTTTGGCACCCTGTTCCAGTATCTCACCCTTATAAAAAGTTTCTTCCCTAGATCCAGTCCAAATCTACCCTCTCTCAGTTTTCATCTGTTGCCCTTTGTTCTGTCCCTACAGGCCTTGGACTTTCTTGCCAAGCCTCCTTTATATAATGAAAGGCTGCCATAAGATCTCTCTGGAGCATTCTCTTTTCCAGGCTGAACAACCCCAAGTGTCTCAGCCTTTATTGAAAGGTGCTCTGATCCTCAGATCATTTTTGTGGCCCTTCCCTGTACCTGCTCCAATGGGTCCTTGACTTTCTTGTCCTGAGGATCCCAGAACTGCATGCTGTTCTCAATGTGTGGCTCGTGAGAGCAGATTAAAGGAGGATGATCCCTTCCCTTGACCTGCTGGCCACATCTTGAAAACTTTTGTGAATGTGTGACTACCCACTTGTATGAAGGCATGCAAAAACATGATCTTTTTAAACATTCATGAAGAGAGATCCTGCTTCAAATCATAGGATTCATAGTTGTGGTAGCAAATCACTACTATGAGATCAGAGCACAATGCTACAGTTTTGAAAAACTATTGTGGTTGTCTCTTACAATGATTCTAATGTATCTATTTCTCCTTCTCAAATGTATATTGATGAAATAATTTTTACTTTATCTGTGTGAGTTTTATACATAAAAAAGTTATGTATTGTTGTAGTTAAGAGCCACCTGGCAACTAAGCTTGACATGTGCTCACTCAGTTGATCCATGGGTGGGACTGGGGAGAGTATCAGATCAGTAAAGGCAGAAAAACCTCATGGGTTGTGATAAAGACAGTTTAATAGGTAAAGCAGAAGCCATGCACACAAGCAAAGCAAGAAGATATTTCACTGTTGCCCAGATGTTCAGCCATCCCCTTCATCATGCATAGTGGTGATTTGGGAAGACAAACACTATTACTCCAAATATCCATCCCTTCTTCCTCCTCCCCTTGGCATTATATGTTGAGTATGATACCATGTTGTATGGAATATCCCTTTGGTCAGTTGGGATCATCTGTGCCATCTGTGTCCCCTTCCAGCTCCTTGTGCACCCCCATCCCACCAGGGAGGGNCATCCCCTTCATCATGCATAGTGGTGATTTGGGAAGACAAACACTATTACTCCAAATATCCATCCCTTCTTCCTCCTCCCCTTGGCATTATATGTTGAGTATGATACCATGTTGTATGGAATATCCCTTTGGTCAGTTGGGATCATCTGTGCCATCTGTGTCCCCTTCCAACTCCTTGTGCACCCCCAGCCCTCCCTGGTGGGATGGGGCGAGGAGCAGAAAAGGGCTTGATGCTGTGTGTAAGCATTTGTAAGCACTGCTCAGCAGAAACTAAAACATCCCTGTGTTATCAAAACTGCTTCCAGCACAAATCCAAAGCATATCCTGTAGTAGTACTGTGAAGAAAATTATGCCAGATGAACCCAACATATGAAACATATGTATATTATTCTATCATTTGCATCACTCTTTAATTTTAAAAAAAAAAAAAAAAAGAGAGAGAGAAAAAAAGATATAGAGCTGCTATATTAGAACTTTGCATTCTGGCCTACCTGAATTCCTCCTCCTTGGAAACTGATTTCCAGATCTTTAATTGGTGCCAACAGTGACAGAATACTGCAGTCACATTCCCTGTGGGAGTACCTTGCCTAATTCCTATGAAAGGGTGTCCTTTTACTCCCTCATAGACTGACATTTGTAGCCCAATTCTGAACAACAGATTTACCAGAATCTTCAGCCACTCTGTTTCCAGAGTATGGATTTATAAATGATGGGAGAACTATGTGCATATAATGTCCTAAGTACATCAGCTTAGGATGTGTTGCAGGGTTTGTACCCCATTTCTCATGTTCAGTCATTTAGGTCTTACTGATGTTGTTTCAATCTTCCACTATACAGAAAGTAAATCATTATTTTGTTTCATCTTGTACCACTACAAACATACACTTCTGAGCTGTGAGTTTTTTCCAAATTTGACCTTTCAGAAACATCTCTAGAAGAACAGCAAGTTGCTGTTTGTCCCTGTGCCAGTTTCATACTTCTCTTTCTCTTCTCATCATGTTTTCTTTTCCTTTAGCTTAAATTATTGTTTTGCATGTTACACTGTATTGGTTGTTTTACTGCAGTCCAGATAAATCAGAGCTATACTGTTTCCTTATCTCAAAAATGCGCTTTATTATCAGAAATATAAGATAAAACTGGCACAGGTGTCTTTTGGGAAACTCATGTTGCACTTAATTGAATTTTCCATTTCCATAAAGGCTGTTCATTATCTTTGTTTGCCAGTCTATTTTAAGTGTTGGGCAATATGGAAATGCAACTAATGGACTTTTCTTTTCATGAATCACTACTAATCTATATCAATTTCTTAAATGCAAGTGTTACCTTTTGCCTACTACTTGCAATTCTAGACAACAAACGTTTACAAAAATGGACTGAAAGATGTCTTTGGTCAGTTTTCCACCAACCAAACTTGACTGCTGAAATGCTTTCCTATCTTTTTAATGTTCCCTTTACATTTGTGTGAGCCTTTAACTCCACAAAAGGGACTAGGAGTCAGGATTGGTACTTATGTTGTGGCACAACATCATTGTCTAAACAGAACTGAAAGGTGTATTCCATTTAAATATGTAAGGGTGAATATGTCTAGCCTGAAAGAAATATTGTCATTCACGTACATTTTCTTTGTCTTTCAGAACAATGGGTCACTTGCTTGGTGCCAGAATCATAAACAGTGTTCAAAGGTAAGTCCTATTTTTCCTCTCTCATTTATGTTACCTGTCAGCTTTCAGTCTCTTGTCTGTAGATTAAGTATTTTTCTTCTTAGCCTGTTTTCAGGAGTGTCTGTTTATATTTTATTTGGAAACCTCAACCTGTAATAAAATATCAAAAATTAAAACCAAGTGATTTACTCTTTCAGGACAAAGGAACTATGTAAGAGGATACATATCAAGCATAGTTAAACCAACATAATTCTGTCACTTTAAGAAAGTTTACACTGGCTAGAAACGGGTATCTCATTTGTGTTTTTTTCAGTATTTTTGGTCAGAAGAGAGTAAAACTGTCAATAACTTAAAAATCTTCCTCCAACAGCACCAGGCTATTTCAACATTCAACATTTCATTCAGTTTGAGTATTTAATTTTTATCTTGAACCCGAGTTTCTTGGAAAGGATTCTTGACACAAATCCCATTGGCTCTACTGATGCCCCTTTCCCATTCTAGCATCTAAACCCTGAAAGCCTAAAGGATAGATGGGCTAATTGTAAACTGATTCTCCTGTGCAAGGGCCTTTCTATGGTGCCTGGATGGAAGCAACAACAATTTGGGAACTTCAGTGGGTTTAGCTCAAGTAGAATTGCACATTTGTTGCTGACTGTTCTCATGGAAGCTGCATTCATTGGAAATTTGCCTAAATGTCCTAAAAATGTATTTCCACAATAATTTAAGCCTTTTTATTCATGAAGGTTGTACTTAAAATGGAATTAAATCTAAGTAGCATTGTTCTGTATTGCTTCAATAATGTAATCAATGTTGAATGCTGATGCTAACCCTTGATTTTAACACATGTTGATTTCTTGTGTACATTTAAAGAATGAGATTACACATTTGCTGATCTAGCTTCTGCTGACATAAAAGGGATTGGAAATGGACCAATTTTTTGACTGTTCTGTTGCAGGTAAATAAAACAAAGTTGATTTTATCAGTATTAAAATCCAGAGTGTAACAGTGTCAATATAGGAAAATAATGGAATGGAACATTTCCTATTAGCTGTGCCACACTAATAGGATTTCACTTCTGCAATGAAATCTTACAATTCTTAAAATTCTTCTTGAAAACCCCAAACAGATGTGCAAAGTATGTATTTCATGATAACTGAATTGCCTTTGCAGGAAAGCATGAGGGCCTTGTTCCACAATGATCCTGATACATTTTTTTAAAAATTTAGTTGCGAAGTCTACTGCAGTGAGAAATCAGAAAAGTTTTCTAATGGTTTGTGTCTGTCCAACAAAGAAGGAATCATACAAGAAAAGTAGTCCAGGTTTTAGAGCAGGGCAGAGGTTACAGGAATATCTCTCTTGAGTCACTCCCAAGTTTATTGAATCCACATAAGATGTATATAAGCTGATTTTACCTTGATTCAGTAATCAGTTGAATTGAATCAGTATCTTGAAACCAATGTAAGAATGCTACAAATTAATATTATATTGTATTACAAAATAATGATAGTTTAAGTTTTAAATTACTTAAAATGTGCTTTGCAGTCATGTTACCCTGTGTTTTTCTTTCTTTCATAGGAAATGTAATATATTTTCCTTAAGAAAGCAGCTTTGCCATATTTAGAAAATAAATAAATGTAAACTTGGCCAAATTGTTAGCCGAGCCAAACTTAAGCATAATGTTGTCTTTTCAGCATGGCTTTGGTTTTCTGTGTTTTGCAATGCAAAGTTAAACAATTGCTTTAGCTAACTAAAATTTTCAAAGTGACGCAGGGAACTCAGTTAACCTTTTAAAA
Organism: Urocynchramus pylzowi; assembly: GCA_013397555.1. NCBI lineage: Eukaryota > Metazoa > Chordata > Aves > Passeriformes > Fringillidae > Urocynchramus > Urocynchramus pylzowi. Next base: position 66,124 of record VZRH01006025.1, read on the forward strand.
ATGCAAATTCCTTTTACTTCTCAGCACCTTGGTGGAGGAGGTTTGTATGAGTGTGACAGATACTGGAAGATTCCACAAGGAATGGTGTGCTGCTCAACCTTACTACAACTAACATGGAAGGCCTTGTTGGAGATACAAAGGTTGGGGCCAGCTTTGGCTGCAGTGACCATGAGATTGTGGAATTCAGTATTGGGCAAGGAGGCAGGGCAGCAAGTAAGATAGTAAGCATGGACTTCAGGAGAGCAAGCTTTAGCCTCTTTAGAGGGTCTTCGTGGAAGAATCCCATGGGAACAGATCCTGTGGGGAAGAGGGGTCCAGGAGAGATAGTTGATCTTAAGGATCACTTCTGCAAAGCTCAAGAATGATGCATCCTGGTGAGCAAGAAATTGGGCAAAGTGGGCAAAAGACCTGTGTGGATGAATAAAGAACTCGTGTCATTTCTCCAACATAAGTAGGAAATACACAAGAGATGGAAGCAGGGTCAGGCCACGTGGAATGAATATAGAGAGGTTGTCAGAGTGAGTAGAAATTAGGCAAGGAAGGCCAAGACACATCTGGAATTAATGGAATGGGGACTGTGGTAACAGAGGACAAGGAGAAGGCAGAGTTGCTGAATGCCTTCCTTGCATCAGTCTTTACTGACAAGGCCAGCCTTCAGCAGTCTCTGACACAGGAGATCTGGGTAAAGGAGTCTTTATTGTAAGGAAAACTTTCCCTTGGTTAGGGAGAGTTGGGTTAGAGAACCCTTGAAATCCATGAGTCCATGGGCTCTGATGGGATGCACCCATGAGTTATGAGAGACCTGGTGAACACCATAAGTAGGCCAACCACAATCACTTTTGAAAGGTTGTGGCAATCGGGGAGTGCCTGAGGACTGGAAGAAAACAAATGTCACCCCAGCCTTCAGAAGAGGCAAGAAGGAAGACCTAGGGAATTTACCAACCAGTCAGCCTTATCTCAATCCTCGGAAAAGTGGTGGAGTGCCTCAGTCTGAAGTCCGTCTCCACATGGATGACACGTAGATTATCAGGAGTAGTCCTTGACCAACCTGACTGCCTTCTACAATGAAACAATTTACATGGGCAGATGGGGAAATGCAGTGGATATTTTCTACCTCAATTTCAGCAAGGCTTTTGACACTTTCTTGCAATGTCATCATAAACAAATTCAGGAAGGAAGGAAGGACTGGATGGATTGAGAACTGACTGGCAAATCGCACAGGGTCTGGCTGGGGCCTGTCACTTGTGGTATCCCCCAGGGTTCAGTACTGGGCCCAGTATTGTTTCTCTTGTTCATCAGTGACTTGAATGAGAGGGCAGATGCCTCCTCAGCAAGTTCAGTGACAACACAAAGCTGAGAGGAGTGGCCAATACCCCAGAGTGCTGTGCAGCCCTTCAGAAGGACCTCAGCAGAATTCCCTGAAATTCAGCAAAGGCAGGGTCCTGCAGCTGGGGAAGAACAACCCTCTGTGCCACTACAGGGTGGGGGCTGACCTGCTGGAAAGCAGCTCTGGGGAGAAGGACCTGGGGGTGCTGGTGGACACCCATCTGTCCATGAGCCAGCAGTGTGTCCTTGTGGCCAAGAAGGCCAGTGGGATCCTGGGGGGCATTAGGGAGAGCATTGGCAGCAGGGAGGTGATCCTGCCCCTCTGCTCAGCCCTGGTGAGGCCACATGAGGAGTGCTGGAGCAGGGAGGTTGGACCAGCTGACCCATTCTGGTTCCAGCCTTACCCATTTTGTGATTCTGTTAAATATCTCGGATGACTGTGAGCAGCAAAATATTCACCAATTATTTAAAATTAAATTTAATTTAGTAAGATCTCTGCAGAAGTCTGCTTTTCAAGATGAAGCACAAGAGAGGTCTTGTATGCTTGTCCTGTTTTGACACGTGTAATTTCAATGTTAAAATACTTTGTTATGATTCAGACAATTATAGGATTCTAACATAAATTGTCATTTTTGGTTGCTGTAGTTTCTGATTCATGGCCATCATGCACAACTCCTTCTCTACTGGCTCAGCATTGAAGCAGACTGAGGGATTTCTTTTTTTGATTCTTGTTAATTGACTGGTTGGCTTCCACTTTTGAGATAAAATTGGTATTGTGGTTGATGAAGTTTGTGAACTTCTTTGGAAAAAGATTTGAACCCAAAATTTCTTAGTCTAACTTCATTCATAGATCCATTGTTTTGTTTGAACTTATGCTTTTTGAGTTGCAGGTGATTCCTTTCCAAGGGGGCAGAGGGGCCAATATACTAGTCAGGCCCTATCCATAGGAAGGTCTGCTGCCTTCCTGGGGCCTGGGTAGGGATATCACTTGGAAACCTCCTAATCTGGAGTGGTCCTGGGTCTACTACTCGTTACTGATTTTCCACGTAGGGGATGATGAAGTGGCAACACGTAGTCCAAGGATGATCAAAAAGGACTTCAGGGCCTTGGAATGTTTGGTAAGGGACTCTGAGGTACAAGTTACTATTTCCTCTATACTTCCAGTTGAAGGCAGAAACAGGTGGGCTGAGTCTGTTACTGCATGGCTCTGTGGCTAGTATTACCACCAAAATTTTGGGGTTTTTTCACCATGGAGTAGTCTATGCAGCACCAGGCATGCTTGCACCAGTAAGGACTCACCTTTCTCAGGGAGGAGAGTTGCTGCTTAGGAACCAGAGGGGCCCATTGATAGAGCTTTAAACTAGTTGTGATAGGGGAGGGGTGCAGTAACAGGTTTGTGCCTGTGGGATGAGAAGTGAAGGTTAGAGGGACAGCGTGCGAGAGGACCCTCTGCCAGTGATTCTGAAATGTGCTGGCCACACTGGAATGCACTTGCAGTCTTATGGAGACAAGCCAGGGATTCCTAATGTAACAGAAACCAACATGGAAACACCAGAGAATTGTCTCAAAGGAATTAAGGGCTGTTCCTTTAGAAAGGCAGCTGGCTGACAGGCCACAGTGCATGAAGTGTGGCAGCAGACAGGAGGAGTTGGAAGCTACTGTGCTGCTAAAAAGCTGTGACCCTGTTGCCATTTTGGGACAAGGGAAATAGATTCAAACTGTGTTTGTATAGAGGCATTTCACATATACTCTTCAGCTTTCCACGTTCCCAGGAGCCACATAAATGTTTTCCACTAGCATTGACCCACTCATTAGAATTTATGCTACATGGTATAGAATTGTTCATGTACTGAGGTTCTATTCATATTTGATCTAGGTAATGAAAGTTAAAATATAGCATTTATTTTACTTTCCCAGTAGATTGCTGGCAGCCTGTCAGACTTGCTGAGTGATGCAAAGGTAGATTCATAAACAACAGCATGAAGAAGTAGAACTGCAACGTGGAGAGTCTGAAAAAGAAAGTGGGCTGGATTGAGCTGGGCTCAGTATTTCTTAACACAGTTGTTGGACCAGTACCTGGATCTCAGTCAGCTCTACTCATTCCTAGACACCACAGGGGTAAAAATTGTATCTAAGGAGAGAAACGGACAAACAGACACTCCCTTCTTTTTTTCTGCTTACAGGACTACATAAAACCCCAGTTCCTGTTGCCAACAGCTGGTTCAGCAGAGGAATTGAAAATAGAACCTCTGCAGAGGTTGTTGTCTGGTTGGGGAAAGACAGTTAAAGCTAGAAACGGATGGATCTAGTTTTCTTATGCATCTGACCTAAAGTCTTCTATCACAGCCAAGTGTTTGGCAAAATATTGCAAAAAATATTCATGCCTGTCATCTGCAGAGTATCTTTAAATAGTATTTTGACATGGGTTATGCCTGTAGGTAGGCAAATATAACCTATTATCCCTCCTTTTCCCCTCCAACTAATCATATTTGTTATGACATATCAAACTCTGAGTTACATAAGCGATTATTTTAAAACATATGAGTTACAGGTTATATACAGGATGAAGTAGTGTCTGTAACTTATAGACTTCATCTAAAACATAATTCAGCTTGTTTCCAACACAGGTAGTCAGTCAGCTATGCTACTGGAAGAGGTGCTTCTCCCATTTGATCATTTTGGTGGCCCACCTCTGGATCATCTCTAACAGGGGCACATATTTCTGTGCTGAGGACCCCAGAGCTGGAAGCAGCACTCCAGGTGGGGTCTCACTGGAGCAGAGTAGAGGGACAAAATCCCCTCCCTCAAACAGCTGATGACACTGCATTTGATGCAGCCCAGGATGAATTAGTGCAAGTGCACGCTGTGGGCTCATATCCAGCTTTTCACCCACCAGTACCCTTAAATTGTTCTCCACAGGGAAGCTCTCAATCCCTTCACCCCCCAGCCTGTATTGATTCAAAGGATTATTTCACCTAGGTCAGCACTTTGCACTGGGTCTTGTTGATCCTCATAAAATTCCCATGGGCCCACTTTTTAACTTGTCCAATTCCCTCTGGAAGGCATCAAGCATGTCAGTCACATCACACAGCTTGGTGTCATCTGCAGAGGGACTTGCTTAGGGCCCCCTCAGTCCTGCTATGCCACAGATGACAATAGTAAGCCATACTGATGCCCAGGGGTCTGGTGACCTCTGGGGAACACCAAACTCTGGATGAGACCAGTCAACTAGTTTCTCTTCTACCAAAGAGTTCAACTATCAAATCCATCTCTCTGATTTAGAGAGGGATGTTGTGAGAGACCCTGTTAAAGGCCTGGTTAAACCAAGCCGTGCCGTGTATCTCAAATCGCCTCCCTATCCTCCATGTGCCTTAGCATGGCCTCTAGAAGGATCTGTTCCATGATTTCCCAGCCACAGGGATGAGGCTGACAGGTTACTAGTTCCCAGAGTCCTTTTCTACCTTTTTCAAAAATGGGTGCAGTATTTCCCTTTTTCCAGCCACCTGGATCTTCACCTGTCTGCTATGACTTTTCAAATATTATGGCAACTACATCAGCCAATTCCCTCAGGTCTCTGGGATATATCTTGTCAGGTCCCATAGACCATGCATGTTCCAGTTCCTCTGGTGGTTATTGGCCTGATCTTTGGTTACAGGTGGAGCAACTCTGCTCCTCCAGTCCCTCTCTTGCAGCCCATCCACTCAGGAGGTATGGTGAAAAAAAGGTTGTCTTTGAAATCTGAGAGGAAAAATGTTGAATACCTCAGCCTTCTCCCTAACTCTATTTGACCATGTCCTTATTTGCTTGCCAGGATGGGTGTCCATACTTCCCCTGCCTGTGTATTCCTTCTTGCCCTTTACCTTGACCAGAAGGTCTCTGCTCATCTCTGCAGGTCTCTTGCTTTCCTTTCTTGTTTTTTTACACTTGGAGATTGAGAGTTCTTGTGCTTTATGGAACATGTCCTTAAAAATCTGCCAGCTCTTTTCTGCTCCCTTGTCCTTTAGAGCAGTTTCACAGGGAGTCCTGTTGACTAACATCTTGAAGAGCTGGAAGTTGACTTTCCTAATATTTAGGGTCCTGAACTTATTCTTTGCCTGACCCATATCCCTCAGGATGTAAACTTCACTAGTCCATGAACATTGCATCTCGGGCTCTAACCTTCATATCACTGATTAACTCACTTGGTTAAAGCATTACGATAACCATTATATTTGCTGATCAGTCTTTCCCTAACCACTATATGTGGATTTAAGAACTACTTGGTATCTGAAATACTATCAAAACCTGGCCTAAGAAAATAATCTGCAAGGCTGTCTCAAGTACTTCAAGGGTAGCAACTTTGCACCAGAGGTTTGCTCTTTTTGTAAATAGCAATAAACTGTTCTATGTTGTGTTTTGAATTCCTTCAATGACTTGACCTTTGCTCTTGGATTTAACTTTCACATCTTTACATAATTCCTGGGTTATGTTTTTTTGCCTCTCCTTAACTTAGCCTCTAAAAATTTTTATGTGATATTTTGTCTCTTTCTCTCCACTAGTGTCACTATTCTGTGTGCCTATCTATCTATTTCTTAATCTGTCAAAGACTCAGTGAGGTTGTTGGAAAACCCTTTTAAATCTTTTAATGAAGGTTGAGCAGGTTGTCCAAAATCACATCCAGTTGGATTTTGAGTATCTCCATATGTAAAGACCACAACCTCTCTTGGCAGCCTATCTCAGTGTTTACACAGTAAAAGAGTTTTGGTGTTTTTTTGATTTGTGCTTGTGGCCTCTTGTTTAGTCCATAGGCATGACATATAAGAGCCTGGCTGCCTCCTTTTCATTGCATCCTAATGGATATTTATAAACATAAATAAGATCCCTCTGAACCTTTTCTCCAGGCTTATCAGTCCCAGATATCCACACTTCTCTGTAAATGGCAGATGCTCCAGCCCCTTAACAGAATTCTTGGCCCAATGTATTCTTCTTTTCTACCTATGCTTTCTAAGCCCCAAATGACTCATTCCTACTGCCATTTGCAAAGCTCCTGTCTTTAAAATCCCATTGCCTTCCAGCAACCATTCTTGCTAAATTGGATGTAAATGCACAGCTTTTGCTGTTCCTGCTCCATTTTTCAGGTTTGTTTTTAGTGTGAGCTCCATAGTTCCAAGGCTGTTCTTCTCAAGTACTTGGAAGTGCTGAGCATATAACAGGTGCTTCCCTATAAAAACAACAGAGCTGTTTGCTGCTGAGAGTAACATGAAAGGGCAGAGTCCTGCATTGATACTGGCTTAGTGAAAAATGTATTTTAGACCTAAGGTGGGGGGCAAGGGGGATGAAATGACTGGGAAAGGCATTTCAAGAGTTTGTGAAGTAGACATAATTTATTTTTTTTTTTTTACAGCTCCTTACACAAGGATTTTTTTTTGTAGGCAGCTGAAAGTCGAGAGACCAGCAGGCATAATTTAGAGCTGCATGTGCTGTGGCATTTACAAGGACTGGAGATAAATGGGGATCATCATAACACACTGTGAATTGCAATACAACTTTCTTGTTCCCAGTGGCCAAGGCAGTGGTCCCTGATTGATTGATTCTGCAAGAAGGCTGAAAGGCTATTTCATGAGTTTTCAGAACGGAGAGGAAAAAGTGAAAATAAAGATAAACAATTTACGAATTCTGCAGATGAATAAACATACTGTTTGACTCTCAAAAAGAGTTTACTTTCTGTTTAGAATAATATCTACTCCCGAATTCCGTATATTCAAGCAATTGTTTCAGGCTTCCAGCTGAGCTCTTTCCAGAGATAATGCAGGTGGAAAGATGAGTTAATGGTTTAAACAATTAGAGATTTGATGCAGTCTTCCATCTGTCAAAGCCCACTGAAATGAAAGCTCACAGTTTTAATTTGTGCCTCCAGCATCTAACTCAGTCTGAAATGGTGTCAGCGATTTGCCCTGCCCACAGTAGTGTTATTCTTATGTTAAGCATTCTGTGCACACATGCTGAGAGACTTCTATCAAGCATATTAGTGAGCATTTGAGAGATCATTAGCCTGAAGTAGCTGAAACATTCTAGGTTTCTTAGCCAGGAAACTCACATCTCTGCTGGAAAGTGTGTTGAGCCACTGTTATTTACACAATAAAGCTAGAGCAGGATAGGGATAGCTTTGTAAAGTTTAGCAGGAATAGTGGTACTGTGATTTAAGTGGCACCCATAAAAGGGTGAGATAATGAATGTTTTGGTTTTCTATCTAAAAAGATGGTATGAATAAAAATTTCTTTCTTCATTTGCTAGACAGATTGTTTTTTTTTCATCTAGTAAAAGCTAAGGTAAAACCATTTAATAGAATTGGAGTTCATAAGAATTGATGAGATTATTGTTCTGCTAAATAGATAAAAATGTATGAGCATATAAGAAATAAGGCAGATGTGATACTTATTGTTTGCATTCTCATGGACTATTTGATTTTTTTATATTCATCTATAAAAAGGTAGAGGGAACTGAGGGAATCATAGTGGTTAGATGATTAAAGCTGTACTAGCTAATAAATAGGGTGACTGAAGTTTCTGGATATTTGTGTTTGGGGAAATAGAAGAAAGAGCTTTGTGATTCAGTGTTTATGTTTATACGAAAGCATTAGTGTATAAGTGTGTTGTGATTACAGGAATCCCTTTGTTCCTAAGGGCCTTGAGAACTGGCAAATAAACAGAATTGAAATCCAAACAGTATTCACAGTACTCTGTAATACTCCGATGTATTGCTCTATATTTGTAAATGTCAAGCTTTATATTTTGGGGTATTGAAAAAACAGTTGTGTTAGAACATGAAATAAGTGAACATGAAGTACATTTATGTTCTTTACAGTTGTTATATTGGATCACGTCAGTTGTTCTTCCAGTCTAACACGTGTGTTACCAGCTGGATACTCAATAGATAAGTAAACCTGTAGGTCTGGAATAACCTACTGCTAGGGAAAAAACCAAAACAAAACAAACTTAAACCCTGTTACTTGTTTTTGTGTGATACTGTGCAACCTAAAGGATACATCCTTTTCAGAACATTAGTTTTGGCTTCTCAGCTCTTGCTGCTTGCTGTTTGTGCACCTTAAATTTTTTTGCTTTGGAAGAACAGACCTCAGGACTTTATGGACGGTTTTTTACTCGGCCTTGACTCTGAATGATGCTGCTGATAACTTTCTATCTCTAGTAAAAATGGTTAGAATCAAGTTTATTTTTTCCTTTGTTAAAAGATTATCATGACTGCCAGAGCCCTTATGAGGGATAGGGAGGAAAGGATCAGATTGGTTTTATGTCCCTGTAGCCCAGGTTTTGTTAATGAGCTTCTCATTGATCTTCAGCATGGCTTTACAGAAAAGTTTGGTTCTTTGGAGCTTGTTCTTTTGGCCAGTTGTATCTGTTCTAAGGAGATAATCAACTCTGATCGCTGTGCTGTTTGAAATTTGAACTCCTGAATACTGAGCAAATCGAGCCAGTGCTGAGCATAACCAGCTGAAGATTAAGTAACCCTCTTTCACAGAGAAAGGACACAAAATTGTCATTAATGACTGAATTGTGCCAACACTGGCTTTGAGGGTTATAGCATAGCAGTCCCAAGTCTGTTTTCAGAAAAGCCAGTGCTGGCTTTAGACTTTAAATCTGCATACGCTGTGGTAAATAGAGACATACACTACAGCTAAAGGGAGAAATGTGTGCATGGGGGTGCTCACATATAAACACAACAGATATTATTGAAGCTGGCATGCTGAAGCACTAAATGCTTCTTTAACTTAGCTTTATCTGCTTCAGTGAGCACTCTTCAAAATCCAAGGACATTCAGACTGCAGAATCCTTTATTTAGAGGAATTTGAGCACAAAAATAAACCCTTCCTAGAACTTTTGAAATACCAATGCAGCTATTCAGTCTAATCAACTGTAAATTTTTGTCATCTAAAAAGCAGTTGATTAAGTAACATCTAACAGAAGGATGATTATCATTGGAGCAACACCGGTCAGACAGTAAAGACAGACGTTACTACTGAGACTAAGGAGAGTTAGCAATGAATCTTCTTGAAAACAAGTAACAGATTTATCTCCCAAAATCTATAGTTTTACCAGGTCTCTCACCACTCAGTTTGCTCAAAGCTTGTACATATTTTTTCCTCATCTTTCAATAACTTTGCATGCTATATGGGACATGAAAGTGTATTTGAGATTTTGATTTCCCAAATACATTCTTAGTTCCCAAAGCTCAGCTGCCTGAATTACTATTAGGAAATTTTAATAGCTTAAATAAGCCAGAGAATCTGTACAAAATTTATAAATTTACAGTTGAGATGAGAATCTTAGTTTTATCTTATTACATTATATTTCACTGACCTAATTAATTTGTAGTGCAAAACAGGCTGTAATAGTCTGTTCAGATGTATGGTCCTTTTCTCCTCTTGTGGGAGACAGTTGCAGAGTTAGGTCAAATACAGCAGCTCTAGTTAAGTGACAAAGACAAAATGTACTTGCATTGACCTTTAATGTAGTAATAAAATACATTCAAGCCACTGGAAAGGGACATATGTCTGTATCTTAACTGTGACTTGAAAAAGAGTTTTGCTTGACTAGACCCAGGGCATTATTCAAAACCCACTGAAGTAAGGAATACTGACTTTCAACAAGCTTTATACCCATCTATAAGTTAAGATTGTGCTTTTTCAAGTGACCTCCCTTGGAGTTTCTCCATTACTCTAATATTGAAGGAGATATAAAAGTGTGCTTAGGTAGATGGAGTTACTGTGCTGAGAGGGAGGCAGACAGGCAGGGATGCAAGTGGCTTTTTCTCCACACATTCACTGAAGTGTAAGGAAAGCATTAAATTGGAAGTGAGAGCTATGACTCTTTTCTGCTTTTGAGTGCCTGCAAAGAATTGCTGTCTGAGCACAGAGGCATGGTCTGTCCTTAAACAGAAATTGCAGGTTTTATTTTGTAACGCTAACTGTGATATTTAACCAGATGCTAAAGAGTTAATTGCCATTTAGCACTGACTGTATATTAGAATAACTCTCTGTGCACAACAGACAAAAATGCTTCTGAAAGGCTGCAGTGTTAAAGAGCGGGTTTTGTGCTATGAATTTTAAGTAGATCTCCTTATTGAGTTTCCTTAAAAAGTTCTGCTTAAAGTCAGTTCAGGGTATAGTCTCAGGTGAACGGGTCAGAAAGGTAATTGGTTCTGACAGTTTTTCCATAATATTCACATCTACTATATGGATTATAAGCATACATTCTGATCTTAGTAATATGAAATATTTTTAGCTATTTCTATAGCCTGAGGAATTTAAGTGGAAGCATATAACTGTACAGATAGGAGTCCCAATATGGAGATAGTGACAGGAGAATATTCAGGCCTTTTTTCTGATACCATAAATTTTCTGAAGTCTGCAATGGTTCTAAAAGCAACTTCCTGCAGTCTAATTTACATTTGGTTTGCATCCTCATTTTTAAACTAGTGAACAATTACTTGGAGTGTAAAGTGAAAGGGAAATTCATAGACATATTTATTGAATGTTGACATATGCATTTAATCCATATGGAAGATGTTCAATGTAAGGAGTTGCCCATGCAGGAATGCCAGCAGGATCCACTACACTGAAACAAAAGAAGTCATGGATAACTATTCAGCCTTGTTTTGATGCTTGTGTATGTGTGTACAAAATGGATTTCTTGTTTCAGGTAGGTATTTTCAGCTCATGTATTTAGAAATTAAAGGATTGCTGTAATTAAATCTGTAAAGGAACTTTTTTCCTGTGCAGTGTGAACCAGAAGACTGAGTTAGGAACAAGGACCTTTTCCCCAATATATCTAATATTCTGTTTGCTTTAAGTTGTAAAACCCATGGGTTCCAAAGAATGTTGGAGTTTGCAGCCCCTGAGTTTGAATAAAGAATACAGCTGACTATGTTTATTTTTCCCATAGACGTGATATTGTTATATCTAAAATCCATTAAATTTTAAAATCCACAGTAAATCACGGTATGAACAGGAAAAGAAAACTGAATTATAGCACTTGTGATTTGAACTGCACCCTCCAAAAATAGTAGAAATTTTCCAGAGCTAGGAATGAAGAATAAAATTTTCAAGTGGTTTCCTATTAGGAATGAAATATTTTCATTTTTTGGGTTTATGTAAAACATTTAGCTGTGTTGTTACTCACTGAACTTTGAGCACCCTCAGGAGGCAAATAGACTTAATTTTGTTTTATGTAAATATGGCCACCCTGTTAACCCTAGTAAACAACAAAATGTTGGTTAAACAGTAGTTACCACTTTATAATTTTTTTCAACTTCTGTTCAGTTGAAAAAATACAATTTTTTTCAAATTCTGTTCTTAAATCAGGCTTTAGCGTTACGTGGATTCTCGTGTGCTTTTCCTAAATCTGGAATTCTTTCAATTTGGCCTGAGAACACAATGCAGAGCACCAAACACATCCCTGGCCTGGTCCATGCAGTTTGCTGGGAGGAGAACTAACCAAGTTTGCTTGCAGGAATGCTCATGGGAGGTGTGGTCAGACCCAGCAGGCAGAGCTCAGTCTGGTTACACTTGTTAGCTTTTGTTTGGTTCTGGACCATATTGTTGAGTGATATCTGAGGATATCATTCACTCACCAGGAGGCAGGTCTAAAGCTCCTAAAGGGCCAGCAGCAAGGGAGGGAATTGCAGTTTTTTGGGTGAGATTTTTGAAATATTAGGATTTATATCTGTAAAGAAGCACTGTGAGAATAGAGCTGAGGAGTAACCATTTAAATCAATGAAGACACTACCAAACCTGTCTTTGCCACCTTGGAAGATCACTGGCTCAGCAAATATTTCTTAAAGAAACGTTGTTTTTTCAGAGAAACTCTCCAACATTGTTCCACTGCTGATCTATTCTGCTCATATATTATTCAGTGTTCTATTTTCCTTTCCTATTTATTGTTGAAGGTATCTGCATAATAGAAATACTGTGTTTCTTTAGAGTTCAGCTTCTCCTGCTTTAAAATTTCCTCATCCAAAGTCATGCTTCAATTTGTCAAATACAACTCCTATGATAATTGTAACCTATGTTTTTGGTGGGGCCACGATACAGATAATAATCCCCTTTTAATTGCTTATTTTCTTCAAAAGATGAATGAAATCTTTCTGTTTCATAACTGAATATTTTAAAATTAATCTATAGTTAAATAGCATATTTGAATAACAAATTAGGGGTTTTTTTTTAAAATACATTTAGTTGGTAGCTTTCTTGCCTCACTTTTTCCTTTCAATTTCTACCCCTCATATTAAATAAACCAAAACCAGAAAAACTAAATTGGTGTAGCTTTATTGTGGAAATACATTTTTTGTTAAGTAATAGTAGTGGTGCAAAAAATCACAACATGCACTTCATTCAAAGTAATATCCATCTGTGGGGAAATTATCAGATTTTCATGTTTTCTCAGTTTAATAAGTATTTGAAAGTATTGCAGATTGAGGACTTTAATTCCTTAAATGGCAAGTAAGTAGGTCATCATCATCTTCAGGGAAAGGCTTATTTGTCCTCATTATTCCTGGGGTCCAACATTATGCAAATTTACTTCATAATACACTTGAAAGTAGTTATTGTAAGGAAGTGGGTGTATCTATAGGCAGTACTTTAAAGATTTTTATCCTGAAAACAACTACAGCAAAATAGATTTGCAAACACTATTCATATACATGAATGTTTTTGATCACTAATAGGGGAAGATTGAATTAATTAGAAATGCAGCTTTTCTTCCCCCTTTTTACTGGTTCCATGGTAGAAAGATTGTCAGATATAATACTGATTTAAAAGGGTTAGTGACTTGTAAGTGCACTTAATGGCTATTTAAACTTCTACTTTTGGCTGATTAAATAAAAATTTTAAAGGACGCTAATGGTACTCTGTTAAAAAAAAAAAAAAAAAAAAAAGTAAGTGCACAGCAGGGTGGTGAAAGAGCAATGAACAGGCAGCATAGCAGTGTAGGCAGAGCACATACTTGCATCTTTACCAACAAATGTCAGCGACCATTCCTGCCCTCCAACAGGATCCTAGTGGAGGCTTTTTGCACCTCTGCCATATCACACCCTCCTCTTCTTTGAAAAATGAGTAGTGGTTTTAATGTCTAGCTCTTATTTAAAAAAAAAAAAAAAAAAAAATTTTTTAACTTNAGAGCACATACTTGCATCTTTACCAACAAATGTCAGCGACCATTCCTGCCCTCCAACAGGATCCTAGTGGAGGCTTTTTGCACCTCTGCCATATCACACCCTCCTCTTCTTTGAAAAATGAGTAGTGGTTTTAATGTCTAGCTCTTATTTAAAAAAAAAAAAAAAGAAGAGTTTTTCACCATGGAATTGAAGGAAGAAAGAAAGAAAATGCCATACCGTAATAATTTCAAAGTTTTTTTTACCCCCACAGTTGTCAGTTTTCTGGGTAGGTCAGTGCAATTCAAACAATTGTGTCTGTGGCAAGTGTATTTTATGTTTGCACAGAAACTCTCTTAATTGATCAGTTAGACTGGGGTGACGTTTTAAGTCCATTATAGTTTGGTTTTTTGAGGTTATTTTCCTGGGGAAAGGCTAAAAACCTCAATATTGTTGTACTTTTTATTTTGGTTTTATCAAATAGTGAGTTTAGGCAAAAGCTCTTGAGTGTGTTTTATTATGCTGTCATGGAAAGCTAGTGCATTTTTTCTTTATTGCTAACATTTGTTGGGTGATGACAGGTTATCAAACAGTACAGAGCTGTTTAACACCTTGGAAGAAGACAATAAAGAAACTGGTGACACTTGCTTAACAAGAAGCACAGTGTGTTTTGGGAAATCTGTCAGTGAGGAGACAGGCCTGTAAAGATGTCAGGCCTATTTTGACCTTTCTGCCCCTTGTTTGTATTCTACTGTTTCAGCTTTGCAAATGACTCCACATTTGGTACTTGAATTGAAAGTAGGCATCACATAACAAGGAAAGGACATGATTAAGTTTTAGAAATGTATTTTGAAATGAAAAAGATGGATACTCAGAAAATGATTATGCATTTTTTTCGTGGCTCCATAACTATTAGAGGAATTTTTTTTTTTTTTAATTTAAATGAATTATATATGTAGTTATTTTGGGATGGTCTGTCAAAGTGGTAGATGTTGCATTAAATCCAACTACTACTGAAGCATGGTACTGTGTGCCTACAGTAATCTGAGCTCCTCTGTAATGATGTATGACATTCACTTTGCCTCCTCAGTGCTATATTTTATCCAGCATTTGGATAACATGATATTCTGACCTTGTCTGATTGGTGATCTCATTTTCTGTGAATGTTGCAAGAACAGTAAACAAAGCCTGGAAGAATTGTCAAGCTGACAAGTTGTATTCCAATGTATCTTTTCAAGACAAAGTCACAGAAATTTATGTGTCTTGACACCTTTGTCTCTTGTATTAAGAAAGCTTTAACTAACTTCTCCTTGATTCTGTAGTCTACTATCTAAAAATGTCACATCTTATAAAAATAACAGGTAAGATAGTCTTTTAAGAAGAGACCTCAGAGAGATGGAATAAGTTAAGAAAAAAACAGCAGCAGCTAAATTGTGGAAGGAATTCCAAGACTAACAAGAGTGCCTCATCATAAGAGTGTGTAAAACATTTAAATGACAAGTCTGTATTAAAATTTATATATGGCTATCTGTAAATATGTTTTACAAGTATGTTGAGTAGGAGAACAGTTTTTTGCATGAATTCCACAGCCCTTTACAAATGTCAGCGATTGCAGGAATGCAGAAATGGTTTTGTTTTATTGTGTTTTCCTTTCACCTTCTTCTCTCACTCCCTCAAGAAACCTATAAAAGAGAAATGTTCTACTCTGTTGAAACCATATGGGGGTTTTGCATCTGGAAAATTAGAACCTAAATCTGTATGTAACTTACTTTGAGTTGAATACTGAGCTTGTTTAATTTGCATTATTTAAATTTATCTTTCGAACATATGAAAGATAAATAATTGGATCTAGAATTACATCTGGATAATGTAGTTGTATTTTAATTGCTTAAACTGGCTTTAGTAACTATTTTTGCTTTTAATGGGAAATTGCTATTGACTATACACGTCTTCAGCAGGTATTTATGAACAATAAGATCTTCAAGGGTGAGGGAAGTATATGGCTAAGTGTCAGTCTGAATAGAAAGTGGGATTACAGCATACTTCTACTGGGATTTGGGTGTAAGGTCTCTAATTTATTTATAACAAAGTTAAATCATCTTCTAGTTGAGCAGTTAAATACTGAGGACATCTCTTTTTGGAGTCGTCTTACGCTTCAGCCAATTGACAGAAGATAAGCTTCTGTACCCATCCCTCCCAGCACTTTGAAAGCGCAGTGGAGCTTATTATAAATGAATGACTCATACACAGGGTGGAACAAATGCACCATTGGTAGCCCACAGAGATAATAACACTGACCTCCGGTCATTTTACAAGGGAGCTCTCTCGTGTAGGTCGACTTCCCACTGCTTTAAACCCAACCTAAATAGACTATTCACAGGCAACTGGATTGACAGAGCAGAGATTTATATGCACAAGTGTAGGCATTAGCAGCGTGGTCTCTGCACATCGGGACATGAGAAGCAGTTGAAACGTCTGACCACTAAAAGCAGAGGGACATTTCTCTGTAAAGAAGTAGGTTTCTAAACTTTCTTCAGACTTGCGAAATATGGGTGGTAGGGCAGTCATAAAAGTCCACGCTTGCAGTGTCTGTTTATACAGAACTTCCAATAATGTGAAATGGTTTGGAAATAAGGGTTATGATAGCGCTGTCACTTCACAGGGAACATTGGAGTGGGTCATGATTTTAGGTTCTAAGTCAAAATATGCTCTATTTGCTTTCTCCTCTTCAATGCATATGTACACACAAGGTGAATAAGCAGAAATAATTTTGTAAAAGTATGAAGTTTAACATTTGTCAAATACCAGTTTTAGTAGGAGCTTGTGGTACTGAGTTTAAGCTTGAGAACACAAACGTGGTAATTTGTACTAACTCTAGTTAGTAATTTGTACTAACTAGACTTTTATACAAAAGATGCAAGTGTGTCAAATATCTTCATCTTTCAGCTGTGTTAGTGTTAATGAAATACAATTTGGCAGTAGAACTCATCCACCCAGTGTGTACTAGAAATTTAATTTGTGCCTTTCTGCAGAAGGAGATGTGTTCTCTTGCCTGATCTTAACAAAAGGTTATATTGAAAGGAATGATTTCAAAGCAGATGACAAATTACTGAAAAGACATTTTTATTGTACAATAGCATGCTCCCACAAAGAAAAACAAGGAGTGAGTGGGACACAAAACTGCTCCCCTCCAACATTCTCTAACACTAATTTAAGGAAAAACACATTAAGAGACAACCTTCAGTGGATTTATTCTTTTCATTTCTTTAGAAGAATCTTAACAGGTTCTTTTTTTTTTGCTTGGACCCTTCAGTAGAGAACATTAGGACATGCAATTAGATCTCCCAAAAAAAGTTGTTTTTTAAAAATTATTATTCCTGTTATATTCTATCTGCAGAATATGTGGCAAATACATTAATGATACTTGATGTATAGAGACAGAAATTATAAAAATGTATTGGAAATCAGTTTGAAAGAAAACTGTGAAACAAACAAGAGTTTCAGTCCAAGTGTAAATAAACCAGCCTGACCCCCTTAGACAGCCTTTATGGGGAATATAAGAATTTTCAGGTATTCCTAGATCTGATAATGTAATGATAAGGAAAACATATCATAATGTGATATGTTTTCAAGATGCTAATTCTCTAAATCTGTTCTGATGCCATAGTTCCTGACTTTTACTGAAAGCAGTGAAACTTTCCCTGCTTTTTTCACAAGTTTGTATGCTCTGAACTTCATTTAATGCCTGAGATTTGTAATGCAGTATGCAGATTGTCAATGCAGTATATATGTATCTAGATATTTATTTGAAAATAAGTAATTTTTATTCTCACAGAAGCGAGTGAATTGACATTGGCAGTGACATTTGGTTACCTGGCCCAGGAGGCTTTTGTTGAGATCTGAATCCAGAGGCCTTTGCTTGGTCACACCTCCCAGTGAACAAATCCAGCACAGCAATTTCCTGAGTCTTTTCTTACTTTGTATCCAGGTAAAATTTTGGTGAAACTCAAGAAACTGCAGTCATACAAAGTTTTCCTCCAGCAATTACATCCTTCAAATTGAAGATTTTGCACATGGGCTTCAAACTCCCAATTTTTCTATTTGGAAGTTGCAGGCTACAGCTGGGATAATACATATATTTTCATTCTTTGTGACTGGTTTATAGTGGATGTTTTTACCAAATATCAGATATTATACAGAATTCATATTTCAAGTCTGGTTGTCTTGTCCCATATCTGAGCTTTTAACAAATAACAAAGTTGAAACTGGTGTCTGGGAGAGATAGAACATTTTCCCTTGTATTTCTGCTGTGTTATCTATATGAACAACCATCTACCTAAGTAGAAATGCACAATTCTCAAAGATGCTAATCTGTCCTGCTTTCTAATTGCCATTTGTGCTTAAATTCTAATTTTAAAGGGCTGTGTGTTTGGAGAATGTTTTGATTCTTCAAGTATGTGGATTAGTCTTAACCTTTGTCATGACTTTGGTAGCATTTACAAGCGTGTGCCTTTGATCATTAGAGTTGCTGTGAAAAGGAAGAAAAGAAGCACAAACATTTGGCATTTTCTGCTTGCAGATGTCCTACACATCATCTCAACTCATATTTCAGCTTCCATTCTGTAGTGTCACTTCCCTGAAAAAATTTACCTGCATTTCCCTGAGTCCAGTATTTCATTCAGATAAGTAGAGGCATCCTTTTTCTTCCCAGAAGGGAAGAATTTTTGTTTGAAAAACTGTGATTTTTAGTTGGTTTTAAGTGCAGATTTAATTTTTTCTCTCTGTATCTGTTCTTCTTTTTGCTGCTTCACAAAATGTTGCTTTTATACTAGGGGGGACGATAGCCTATGGCACACTGAGAAAATTGTTCGGGACTTTTGTGTCTCTTTGAGCTTCTGAAATGAGTAAAACAAACTGCTCATCTTGGTAAATACATTAGTTCTTGTGGAGTTTTTGTCTGCTTGTTTCTTTAACATTACACAGTATTGTAAAACTCTTATTTTTTTTGCTTGCAACCCAGTTCGAAAGTCATCCTGATTTGCATTTTTGTTTTAGAGTATATGTTTTTATAAAGCATGGCCAGTCAAGCATAAGTCCAAAATGGTCATATTTCCTCTTGAATGTAATAAGGCTTCCAAAATAATGACAACCATCACGATATTCTGAGAGAAAATTTTTTTGAAATGAGACTGTGCAGTGAGAGGTTGCAGTGAAAAGCTAGAAATCTGTTAAATTTGTAATCATCCATCATAGATTTCCCCACTGGGGCCCCAGTTTAGAGATACATGTGCATGTTTTGTCTACTGTGTTTTTCAGATAAAAATCCAGTCCCCAGGGAAGTCAGTGTAATTTTCTCTGAAAGTGTCATTGTGGTAGCAGCACTGAAGTTCATTGAATTTGCAGTACCATCTTCGCACATAGTGTAATTCTGAAGCTAAACAGTGGTGCTCTACTTGGAGTAGTTCTTACTACTTCAGGACTTGCTTTCCTTTTTGATGCAGAAGTACTTACAGAGGATTACAGCCTGAGCTCCTAGAACCTATAGAGTGCTATTTGCAAGAATATCTAGATAAAATGTCTATTCATATATAAAACTCTATCTTACTGAAGAATTATGTCTGTCTAAAATACTAGGATGACATTAAAGTTGTTGTTGCTATTTATAAAATAGGTTAAATATCTGTTAGTGACTGATATATCTAGTTAGGCAGAATTACAAGAAAAAATTGCTAAATGCCTAATGTTCCTTTATTTATCTTTTTTGTCCAGTCTCTAATTCATGTCTGAAAGTGCATCCTCAAGTAGCACCTGTTCAGGCGTACCCACACTGAAGCATTCCCACATCATGGCCTTGGCCAACTCTTAAAACACAGCAGTTTGGTGGCTTTTTATGACAGCATCATTTAATTTATCTCTACTGTTACTTTTGCTGTGGTGCTTCTTTTCTATGGTGAAACAGACATTCTGTGAAGACTGAGCATATCTGTAATTGTAGGTACCTTTTTTGTCTATAGTGCTGTAGTCTTTTGTTGAATAATTTTAATTTGCATGGGAAACAAGGGAATTATTTCTTATGGAGCTTTTGTGCATGTAGCGATACAGGGTCCTAATATAATCAAAGAATGACCCTGCTCTGTAGCATAAAAGCATATACCATAGCAACACTCCTTTCTATATGGAACAACTAGGTGACTCTGCTTTGAGCAGAGGGAGTTGGACTAGATGCTTTCCAGAGGTTATTTCCTGCTTTAACTACACCATGAAGTAGCTATGGTATCATCTTGAAGTGCTGTACAAGTTAGAAAACAGACCCTCTGATGGTTTATAATATGTGCTTATTTGGACAATGCATTTCTTACCAGCCAAATTAAGGGATTTAAGATGAAAAATTGAAAAGAGGAGATATGAAACGTGAAACACAAAAGGAAGAGTAGGCAGATACTCTCTTCATTATCTGACATAAAAATGTCTATTTCCTTTGAAATGCAGATTTTGTTTAAAAGAGGAAAAATAAGAGAAGCTGCATTTAATTCATATTCAGGTTGATGTGAATATATTAAAGGAATGGATAAAACACCTTGGAGGAGGGGGATGTGCTAATTTTAGGCTTGCACAGGCTATTTTTTGAGCTGTAAGAAAGTATAATTTAATTCTTAGCAGTCTACATCAGTAAGGACTATTGCAGTTAGGAGTGACAGTTATTTGGTCACTTTATAATTGCAGGTGACTTTATTCACAAGGGGACACTGCTTGCACTTTTGGAATTCATAGTTGTAAGAGGAATACAGAAAAAAAATATGAATTACTTGAAACTGAGTTGTGATATGACCATATTTTTACAATTATAAAGAGTTATGCCAGTGTTAATTTGCACACTAGCTACCCTGCTAAATGATGTCCTTGTTTTTTGATTTACATTCACACTTATTTGTGAGAGGCCACCTTAAGTCCGTGGATGAGAAGTAAATCAATCACTTTTCTCTCCTTTGAAGCTTGTAATTTACCTTCAACCTGTTCTCTTACCATTCCTGTAGTTCAGTTGGCTGGGCTTTCTCACAGTGAGCATTCACTTAGCAATTGTTCAGAGCTCAGGTTAGTGCAGTGCCAACCAGGTAAATTCTCCTTCTAGCACAATACATACCTTTCCTTCAAGCTGGACTAGAGATTCTGGTTTGTGCACTGTGCTTTCTGGGATTCTTACAGTACCACTGAAGAGGCTTTTGTCCCCCAGCTGATTATCATTTCTTCCCACTCTGCACTGTCCCCACAATTACTGCATCTCCACTCTGCTGCTCCAATGAGCTCATCCTAACCTGTTTCAGTCAAAAGAAGTTAATCCAGACAAATGCACAGTTTTTGATAAGCAGCCTAATTTTGACTGGAAAAAGTCAAAAGACCCAGCTGCTGAGGAAATCTCAGGGTACAGTACTCTGTTCTGCAGAGAGCACAACAGAAGACAGAGGTGGGATATGAGGATCACTACAGCAACATCTGAATGTAGTACTTTAGGCTTGGGGATGTCTGTGCTCTCACCCAGGGATAGAAAATTATTTTAAATGGTGAGCTGCTTATAGGTGACTGTAACTCAGATAGGAGTAAGGTTCTTTTGCTTTACCTGCAGTTGAGAAATGCACATTCTTATTGCTGATAAACTTTAAGTTGTCTTGGCAAGTTCTGTGCTCTCTGTATTTTATAACTTCCCTGGGTCTGTAAAATGGAATAATATATACCTCCCATTCCTTGTAGAATGAAGTATTTCAGTGAACATAGGAAGCTTATACTGTCCAATGTCTTTTTTAGGAGTCTGCACCAGCTTAAGTCTGGTATGAATTTATGTAAATCAGCAATGAGAGACAGGAAAGAAAGAAATATGAGTACACAATGCATTAACAGAATAGCATCCAAGGGCAGCTCTGGTGGAAGGAAGGCTTAATTTCTTGTCAGATGTTAGTCCTAGTTTTATATTGCTTTTTGGTTTTTTTCTTTTTTTTTTCCCAAGTAAGAATAAGACAGGAAACTTATTTTTAGGCTACGCATGCAGGCATGCAGGGTGCTGGTCACTAGTGTTTTCTTGGATAATTATCACCACTGAATTCTATAATCATTTTTCATGGCAGCTGGTCTAGTACAAGGAAGAAAGAAAGAGTAGCAAATGACACGATAATGAAAAAGACTCATTATACTCTCTACCAAGAAAATCATGAACCTTTTTCACAGTTTCTTCTAATTATATCAGTGTTTACATTTTATTGTGCTAAGTAGGTGAAGGATTACACTAGCATATAAATGGCTTTCCCAAAGTGGAAGCTTTACTGGCATATTTATGGACTATTCCATGTTTTATAATGTAAGATATGTTCCTTTTTGGCTAGATTTGTATTTTGGATCAATTCTGGGTTTTTTTCCTTCTTTTGGATGATAACTGACACCATGATAAACTGATAGGAGTGAAAAAAATCTGCCATAGTTAGTTTTTCTATTTCCGGCACTACAACTAGGTAGATAAAGAGCTTGATTCTTCTTACATATCATCAACTGTTCTAATAGATTGTTTTAAATTAATGTCCTCTTAATAATACTTGAAAATTAATTTCAGTTTAAAATATATACCTGTCTGTCATGAACATTGACTGTTGATCGTAGTTAACTCCTACATGGCTGACAATAGACAGTGAACTTCTTGCAGTTTAGGGGTGTAATATCTTTTGATAACAGTTGACATAATGGAATAAGAAAATGACTAGTAGATTGGTGGCCTGCTTAGTATTTTTCCTAATTTCAGCTCTATATAAGTCCTTGCCATCCTGACTGAAAAGCTGTCACATGCTGCTGTGTAAATCATCTCAGTCTTTTTAGTGATGGTGGTATAGTTGATGATGGAGATGTGAAATGTTATGAAAGTATAATGTTTATTTCCTATATTGTGGCTCAGAATGTAAAAGATACAGCAATAAGGTTCATAGGAAATCAAATGCTTTACTTCTCTTCCCTGTGAAACTAAAACTTCTGCTCTATTTTACGTTGCTCTCCGGTGTTTTTTTAGCTTCAGTAAAAAACTGGCTTTCATTTTCATATTTAAATCAACTGTAAGGAGCTACAGAGTGAGTCTAAGACAAATCTAATTTAGAGTTCAGATTGAATAATTTAATACTGAAGCATCCTGCATGTCAGCTGAGTGTGGGAAACAATCATAGCTAACTTTTTAAAATATGCAAGGTGGGGGCATGAAGCAAGCAATTTGGGTAAGCCCATAACGACCATTCTTCGAAGTTTCTTTGAAAGCAAAACAGGTCTGGCTGGATATTATTTAAGCTGTAAATTGTTCTAATGTGTCTTACAATTACAATGAGAAAAGAATTGACATCAGAAACCATCTGTAGCAGCTCTTTTGCTTTTGGAGTTAGCATAGAAGGGCGGTTACATAATGAAATAATCTTCAAAGTTGTCTGCCAAGTCTTTGATCTGTGGATCTTGCTTTTTCCTAGATGGCATGTCTCCTAAAATTATGACAATATGCAAAACATATTGTATGACTCAGAAAATAAGAAGCGAAGTTAATGTATTGTTGTTTCAGTCTGAGAGTATTTATACTAAATTTGACTTAAAAATTTCTTTACATGATTTTCCATGTTTTTTTCACTCAACAGACAGAATTAATGCAACAGCAGTTTGCCTGCCTAACCAAATATGCAATATGACAAATTCAAAATAAAAATACAGATGAAACTTATGTGCCTTGTGATGCGAAAAAGCACTGTAGCTGTGACAAAGTGACACCTTCAAACTTTTGGGGAGAAATTCTTTCTGTGTTCTAAATCCCAGACTAGGACATTAATTTGTTCTCAAGGCTGATATAATACTTGAATCTGTTACAATGTGCTCGGGAAATTATTTGAAGCACTCTACCCTTCAGAGGAAAATATTTCATCTGGGAAAGGCAGAGAACAGCGGAGTTTTCTGGAGTGTTGTTCCCCATGTGGAGTCAGCTCTCTTCCCTGAGACTCCAGAGTCTCTTTGCAGACACACACAGGTAGCTCTGTTTCTTGGCATACACTTCCTTCTTGCAGGAGGCTTCTATTGCTGTGTAATGTCAGATTCCCTGCATCCCATAAATCTTGTTACCAAGTACTTCCAACCAGGCAGATACGGTTGGAGAAGCTGATGGGTGGGCAGGAATGTTGGGTGAGGGCATCAAGCTAGAGGGGCAGGCTTGAGGGGAAAGAGGGAGGGAAAGAAGACTTAAGGTGAAGGCCAGACTGGTGGGCATCTCTTCTGTCACAGTAACTTGATGAATCTATTGTTTCACTCTTCTGCTTCTTGAGTGCAAATCAAGAGAAGTCATCTATTGCCCAAATCATAAGCAGACTTCATGGGGGAAATCACGTTTTGAATTCTTTGAGAGCTATTCTTCAGGAGCTTCTTCAGGACTTTTACAGAAATATGGTGCAGTGCAGAAGTACTAATACCACATACTGCTTCCATCATATCATCTCTACTTATTTTAGACTTTCAAAGACAACCAAACATGGGAAAATACACACTGTTGCGCATGTGCTTTTCAGTTTTTGTAATAGGAAATTCCTGTTAAATTTTTAAAAATCTCATTGCTTGCTATATACCATTAATCCTCATAAAAATGTAATTGCATGTAATTTATGCACATTCAGTACTAGACACAACTTAATAATATAATTAATCAGTGTATCAACCTAAATTTTTCTGCATCTGTTGTTGGAATCAACATATTGCAGAAGCTATACTTATAATCTGTACATATGTACAGACAAACATTTTGAAGAGGAGTCTGGTGTGTTTCAAATTTACATAAGATTATTTTTCTCAACATCTTTTCCTGTTTATTAAACTATAATGACATTACATCATTCAGAGTCAAAGTAAGGAACTGTTGTAAATATAGATTAAGATTTCATCAGATATTATCAATAAACCTAGTCTAAATTGAATGTCTGGGAATAATTCCAACTTTTTTCAAATCATACAACCATCTTATAATATATCAGAGAAAAATAACAGGAAACAAGAAAATGTAAACTCATAAGTTAGGTTTTCAACAGGTCTTGGAATTTTCAAGTGCCAAACATGTTTTGTATGCTTAGAATCTTTTGACCAAAATCCTTTTTGAATTACAAATTATTTTCAGCCTGAAAGCCTGTTATTAGGGAAATGCACCCTGTGAATGCTAATTTGGATCTACTTTAGCAATTAAGAACTGTAGTTTGAGCTGGACACATTTTCTGTGAGCAGTTCTTTATTATAAATGTGTGAATGCAACACCTAAAAGTTATGCTAATCAAGTTACTATCAGGTTTAACAGACAATGTTGGTAATTAAACACAATATTTTTGAAACTATAAGGTAAAAAGGTCTAGAAACTAGTACAGTTGCAAAGTTGTCACAGAAATGTGTGTATTCTGTATTGTTAAGAAGCTTCAGCAGACAAAGTTCACTGTTAAATCCTGTGCAATAATTTAGGTACTTGTTGAAAGTTATAGACAAGATCTATGAGGACACAAGATTATTAAAATCACAGTTTTATAGACATTTTTGCAATAAAATATAAACATTTGCATACAATATTTATTGCTTTAAAATTGCTGAAGTTTAGTAAACAAGGTTTTGAATGGTTCATATTTTGACATTATGCTGAAAATAGGCTCATCTCTGGAAAAAAATAATCTACTAATCCTTCACTGATAAAATGTAAAACTAATTGCACTGGAAAGAAATGGTAGGACAGAATTGCAACTTTTCTTTAGAGGGCAAGCTGTTTCACACCTGGAGTAATCAAATGCATAAAGAGACGTGAACAATGTTAAACTTTTTCTTTAGAAGCTGCTGATGAAAAAATACAAACTTGGATAAGTGTTTGCAAAAAATTAATTCATTCAAACAACAGGGATGGTAAATGTGTGGGGAAAAAAAGACCTTTTGTGATTAATAGTCTCAGTTTTCAACTATCTATTATCATGATGTGTATGATATGATCAGAAGTTATCTTTCAAGACTCAATTAAAACAATTATAGCTGTATTGAAAGCCTGCTGAAATAAATGCAGATATCATTGATGTCAGTTGACTTTGATTCTAAGCCTTATTGGCTACTTGTGATTATCTTTTTCAGTTTTAAAAATCTTATTTCTTATGGTAGAGTTTTCGGAATGCAATTCCTTGCCCTTCCTCTGATTGTTTTTCATTTTGCCACTGGTATATCTTTATTTCTTCTATTTTAAACTTTTCAGTGTTTGATAAAGATCTGTTCATTTACATTTTTGCTCTCTACCAAAGTATCAGTTTTAGGAAAGATAAGAGATATTTTTCTCTCTCCTTCAGACTGGATTCTTCATGTTGCTGAGAAGCACTTGAGAAACTTCTGAGCGTTTTTTAAAGAGAATTTCTGAAAACAGTTGCATATGCCTAAAACTCTTGTGAAGATGCTGAGCAAAGAGTGTGTAGTTGTCATGAAGGGTGAGATATTGTAGAGTGGTAAAAGGCAAGGACAGTTCACAGCTTGGCTGAGATTTGGAAATTCTTGCTGCAGACCATGGAGGCCAGAACTGAAACCTGGTAAATTCTCCAATTCCCATAACTTTTTGCTTTCAGAGGGGACATGAGAGATTAGAATAAAAAGCGTGACTTTGCTTCTTAATACAGGTGTCAGTTTGAAAATAAAGTAAGAAGGTGTGATATGTGCAATATATTATTGCAAACACTATTGTCCAGCCTTAAAGTGTATAAGCTTTTTGTCTGAATTAGTAGAAAATTAAGCAGTATAAAAATGATTTAATGAGTAAATTTTAATTTCTGTATGAAAATTTGATTATTAGACCAGTCATAAGCAGCATGGTGACATTTTTGAGTGTCTTCTTTGTGAGTACATTTTGTAACTCTCAGATTGCTCAAATTTATATGTCTGTATTTGAGAACTTGAGCAAAAATAGGGCATATCATGCTGTTTTATTTTAAAATACAATACTAATTTCTTTCAGGATTATGGCAGCAGTTCACATCTTCTAAATGCAGGAGAAAAAAGCATTAGTGCTTAATAAAAAAAAAAAAATATTTTATGTCCACTTTAAAATTCCAAATTATTTTTCAGTTTAGTAAAAGGAGGAGGAAAAAAGAAAATTTTCAAGACACAATTAATTTTGGGGTTTGCTGTCCATAAGGCTGTTTTCTGTATCAGTTGATGTGTGAAGGGAAAGTCTTCCCTTTCCTCAGCTCCTGGTCCCATCCCAGTGCTTTACATTGACTTGACAATGGGCAAGGTGGTCAGCTCACACATCTGGCTGGGAGCTGCTCGGGCAGAGGAGATGAGCAGAGGGAGGCTTCTCAGCACTGCCAGCCCAAAAGTGTGCTTAGTTTTTAAACAGAAGTACTAAAGAGCAAACACAATGGGCAGCCCAGACAGAGTGGGAGGACAGAAGCAGAGCTTCTGCCCACAGTTGATTTGGTTTATGCTGTTCTTGGAGCCACACCTGCTCATCTCTGCCAGCTGCTGGCTCACTCTGGTTGTAAAGGACAGTGGGAGTGAAGTGTCCTCTCACTTGCAGTACTCAACAACTGAGGGCGAGAATGCCATTTCTGGACTTCATCTTGACTAATACTTTTGTATGCCTCTAACTTGACCTTTGCTGTTTGCTTTGTAAAGACACCATCTCTCATTCCCAAACTGAATTAAAGGAGTTGGAAAACACTGTTGTTCTGTTTTCCCATCACTTGATTTGTGCTTGGTTGGAATGGCTCTACAAGAAGCAAGGCCCTGGAAGGCAAAGCTTGCTACAGGTCTTGTGCTGTGCATGATTTGCATAAAGTTGAATAAAGCTTTTGTAAGGCATTAGCATAATTTGGAGGGAGTGGTGGTGATGATGGTGGTGGAGTGTGTGGAACTAAACAAAAACCACTGAAAAGCTTTAGCATAACACACTCTGAAGCATATTTGTATATTGGGAGAGGATGGTAAGTATAGCATTATTTATATATGGGGAGAGGATGGTAAGTATTCTGGACTGATGATGTGTTCCTTGTGTAGACTTGGAAAGTAAATGCCACTGTTTAGTCTGCTTTTGCTTTCCTATGTGTTTGAAGGCATGTTTCAAACATGAAATGTCCCTATCTTCCATACTATGTATTCTGTTATATTAGTCAAAGTGATCCTTTTAAAGCTAAATTTCTGCTTACTTTTTTAAAAGAAATTTTGTTGTAAGGTAGTTGTCATTTAGAAAAAAAACCAGTAAAATGCTGTGATGAGGGAAATAGCTTTTGGACACTCATGTAGGAAATTTAATGATTGATTGTCCTTCTTGGGAATAACTGGAGCAGTTTGAGTTATTAATATGGCACATAACAACTTCAGAGTGTTTTTTTTTGTTGTGAGATATTACATGGAAGATTACAGAGTAAATGAAATTTAGTTCTACTATTACAGTGGGAAAGGGCAAAATTTGCCAAAAGTATCTATGAAGGAAATAAAATAAAGCTCTTAAAAGAAAGCCTTAGATTATAGTATTTACAGTGCAAGTCAGTTACATGAGAACAGTTAGGGCTAATAAATTAGCTTAAAATGCATTACAGATGAGGCTGGTATGTTTTTTCTCTTCAACTTCTTGGGTTGGATTTGTGCCTGAAGAGATATGGTGACATTTTTCCAGAACTGAGCTGTAGTGGTTTTTGGCTAGAAGTGTTGTACTTTAAAAAAAACTTTAATGGCCTTAACACCATACCTTTGTCATACTGCTGTCAGGTCCAGGAGAGGAGAGAAATATAGAATTTTATCAGCAGCTGGTTTGGCAGTGTAGAGCTTTTCAATACTCCTCTATCAAAATACTTACAGGGATGTAATTACAATGGCATAAAAGGGCTTTTACTGGCACAGACTATTTGAACTTAGCTGTAATAGGCTCTGCCTTTAAGAGCACATTTTATGGTATTGTAAGATTTGTCTAGATTAGAATTACTTTGTATGTATCATGTGTCTTAGTAACCAAAATAAAGCCTGAGATATACTCAAGAAGTTTAGATTTTCTAACACAGATGAAGTCCATCTCTGCCTACAGTGATGCTCCCTTGCTGGAAAAGCACTTACGTTGAAAATATCTTGATGTATTTGTTCATCTTTGTTGGTCATCTTCAGGCCTGGAAAGGACTGTGGTAGTTACACTGAGCAAGAAAATTCATGAAAGGAATGAGAAAGAAGTAAGTAAAGCTACTGTAATGGCCACAGTTTAGAATAATAGAATCTTTAAGCTACTTTTTAATGTCTGAAGGAAAATTACATTAATAGAAGGAAACTAAAAAGACATTATTTGAAGTGTCTTAAAAATTCAGGTATAGATTAGTCTGAGAGGTTAAAATTAAAAAGAGACGGATGTATTTGGACAGTGAGCTGTGACAGCTGTTACTGCTCTTGCCTTTTGTAAGAATATGACTAGAAAGGTTGTTTATGTAAGTGGCTTGGCCTAAATGTTGTTTCAGAATTTGTGCCAAATACATACATTATTCTTAAGATACTTTGAGCCAAAATCTGTCTCCTTGATTGCCTAGGCAGTTTCTACTAATTTTAATGAAGATTGCATGTTTTAATTGAAGCACAAAATTGGGTCTCAGATACTGAGGTTGTTTCTATATGAATGTGTAAGCAATTTTAGGATACTGGAAGAGCACATTTGTCAGATGCATGCAAACTTTTATAGCGTACCATTAGGCAATTGTAAAATGCAGAACAGAGGGATTATATTTCTTCAGTCAGGCATTATTCAGATGTTTTTAGTTGTCAAATCCTGAAATATTCTTCATTCTCATGTATCTAAAACCTCTAGTCAAAACTTCTTGAGCTGTTCTCTAAAAGGGTTGTTTTTTCCTGATTTGATTTGTAAGAATTAGCATTTACAATAAAGACTGTATATCCATGTTATGTTACAAGTAACTCTGTAAACATTTTCAGGGTACTAGCAGTTTTGTCTCTAGGCCATGATAATTTTTCATGGTGGTAGGAAACTTTAGTCTAACTGCCTTGAGGAGGTTAGTGAAAATAGAGAATTAGTTTTTATTATACATTATCAATTGATGCATTTATTCAGACAAATATAGGATGGTTACCCTAAGGTGCTTATATATTAACCTCCAGCAATTTGCCCAAAGAGGTACTGTGGAAAAATTAAAGGACAATGACAATTTGCTGGAATAAACAAAAACTAGTGTCTTGATGGTTCCATATATAGACCTAAACATATTTGAAATGTTACAGCAATATAAAATTGTATAAATTAAAATTTGGTTGAGGGAATAAATAGGAGTAAAATCATGTAACATGTAAAATCATGTGACTGGTGGTGAAACAGATCATATTTTATGTCTTGTACAGAAGTCTCTTCTTGAGAAGTTTTCTATGTACTTTTCTGAGTGTTCTTGTATTTAAGAAACAGAATACAGCTACAAGATTATAAATGTCTGCCTGAAATAGTTGTTACAGAAGCATTCTGTTTTCAGGAATATTCAGGAATATTACAGTTGCTGGGTAAGAAGTGGTTACTCAACACTGTAATTCCACCATGCCAGTCAAATCAACAATACTTGGACCACTGATAGGATTTGAAATTCAGACACCTGACTCTTGAATTCTATAGAGTTATTATGTGGTGGAGATATCCAGGCTGTTGTCAACAAGGATCAAGTTAGTAACCTCCAGAGAGAAAATTATCCTGCCCTGTGGGAAACAACGGGGTGTCACCCACAGAGTGGTTCTTCACATGGCATTGACTGCATTGATGAGATCCCCATCAGTTCAGTCCCTGCCTCACCTGCCTCTTGCAGCTGAGATATCTGAGACTGAATCCTGCAGAAGGGCCATAGTGTTTTTTACACATAAACACCTGGTTCCATTGGAGCCTCTTTAGAGCTCTGGAGCCATCCATGTGGGGCTGGCAGGTGTGAGATACCTAAGAAAAAGTGTTTGGCTTTCAGGAGTAGCAGCTGGAAGCTAGTTGCCATTATATTGGGTATAGGTATCTGTCAATGGGTAATGGTCCTTGGTACTTTCTTTCCTGATTTTGGTTTCAAAGGGAGAATTTAACTAATAAAAGAAAAACCCTTGAAGATTTAATTGAAAGAGCTGTAGAGAAAATAAAGCTATTAGAAAATAAATAAAAAAAAAAAAAGGTCATATCCTGACTGAGTAAAAAGCTGCAGTATTTGCTTACACATTAATTTACCCTCAAGGATGTACACTACTTCCAGATGACTTTACACAGAAGGGTTTGCAGGCCTGTTTTTTCATCTTCCCACCCCCTTTTCTATTTTCCTCATCAAGTGTGCCATTGTTTTCTTTTTTCCAATTGCCGGGAGTCCTCTAACCTGCCATCTTATCCCTGCTGCCCAACCTAACCCTGCTTTTATTGAGACATGTGGTAAAAAAAAAATAACCCAGTTAGAGCTGCTGCACCTCCAGAGCTCTCAAGTAAAGATTTTTCAGGATTGTCAAGTTTTGCAGTTTACAATGATAGTAACTACAGGCCAGCTCACAGCTACATGCCTTCATTGAGCATTCTGGTATTCTTATCCAGACATGCCTTGCTGTGAGATTTAGGATGCCTCTGAGCAATCAGAGGGAGTCAGTTCCTGAGATTGGTGGGCACCTTCAATCTGTGCTGATTTAATCTGGAATTATGACTTCTGGTTCAGACCCTTTGGCTGTAGTTCATTAACTAGTGTGCCTTTCCTTGCATATATTTGCATAAAAAGGCAAGCTATCCATTTCGTCTGC
This sequence comes from Urocynchramus pylzowi, assembly GCA_013397555.1. Taxonomy (NCBI): domain Eukaryota; kingdom Metazoa; phylum Chordata; class Aves; order Passeriformes; family Fringillidae; genus Urocynchramus; species Urocynchramus pylzowi. The sequence goes on from VZRH01006025.1 coordinate 97,372, forward strand.
CAGCATAGTGCTATGCAATGTGCTGCTTTCAAGGCAGTTGTTCTCTGGGGGTTTAATGCCAACTTGCTTCCATAATCTTACTCTCTGATTCCTCTGAGAACTTGTTCAAGAGTCCTGTTAAGATGAATGGCAGAAAACTAGGTGAAGCATTACATATCCCTAATGCCCACTTAATAGTTTTTGCTGTGCTACAGCATTGCCTTTATAATGATTATATTCTATTTCAAAAAGTCATAGAATCATTTAGCTTGGAAAGATCATCAAGTTCAAGTGTTAAAGATCATTTCATCATCTTTACATCTGCACACTATGATAGCTCACTTTATGATGTCTGGAAGTGTATTACTCTCAGTCTTTGCCTTTATGTATTGCAGTTCGTGACAGGAAGGATCAGTGTGTTTGAAAAACATTTGAAATCACTGGATAATTAATTAAAATACACAGCTTCCAAGTTAAAGTTAAAAAAACCCCATACCTATTGAGTCACAATTCTAGAGTAATTTTAGGAATTATGTGTGATACGTATCAGCTAAATTTCAAATATGTAGTGATGCCTGTTTGCTGCAGAGGTGAACCATAAAATTCATGTGCACTGAAAGCAGAGTATACTCCTGTGGTGCAGTCTGTGACAGTCTGGACAGCCAAATTGTCTTCTATTCTGCCTTGGAAGTAGAAATGCCCAGTAGAAATGTCCCAGACTATTGACAACGAAAATGTATCCGGCTCGATTCTTCCAGCACAAGGCTGAAGTTTGATTTAACAGTTTATGTTCTATGACAGTTTAATCAGAACTATTTATTTATTAACTCAGCTGCCAGTTTGTCCTGCTTACCTCTCAGCATCATAATGTTAACCTTTATTACTCAGCCTTGGAGGGAAAATCAGATATTAGTTGTTTTTTAGACTGTGGTTTTATGGCTGGCTTAAGCTGTTTTAGGTTCAGGCTCTCAGTTAAAAAGGGACTCCTCTCTTTTTACTTTTTGCCCAAGTCCCCAACCTAGACATCTGATTTTTATGAGACTACTGAGTGAATTGAATGGGGAAGTTTGCTTACCTAAAAACTGGTCAATTTTTCATCTAGAATGCCTCTTTTAGCACATTTACATCAAAAGAAGTAGGCTAGTAGGAGCTAGTCCCAGTTCAGGACTGCCCCTGTTTTGATGGCATTATGGATTTCGATTTGCTTATGCTCATCACATAACCATAACCTAAAACCCCATAATAATTAGAGATAAAGAAATTTAGTATGGATCTGTAGCCTTCCTTGCTCATGTGTAGCATGCATTGAAAAATAATAGAGAAGGCATTTTTTTAATAACTTGAAAAGATTTGAAACAAAATAGCTATTTTAGATTTAATTTTTCCCCCTCTACTAATATGTGAAACTATCTAACCTTTAAAGTATTTGCAAACAGTGTTTATTTTATGAATTATCATGTAAACTAAAAGAATCTTAGTAATTTCCTTGTTTCATTAGACTGTGTTAAGATACATGAAGAGATTATTGTGAAAGGATTCACATTGTCTCTTCACAAAAGATTCAATGAATACAATAGGTTTTCTAAACATGGGACAGAAAAACATTCCATGTATAGAGGGAATATATCTGAAAAAAGCCAAGATAAATATAGAAAACTTGTTAGAATTTCCTGTAACTTTTTGCTTTTTTCTTTCTGTTATACTTAATGGAATTATGGCTTCTACTTTTATAGAATTAGGCAATATTTCTATTACATAAAAAGAATGCAACTCTGAAAGTACCTGTAGGTGCACAATATTTGTTTGTTATTGCTGAACATCTTCACTGGTTTACTCTGAAATTTAAAAATATCCAAATTTATTGTCCTTAGATTTTTTTCCTTCCTCTCAGATATTTGTATCATCAGTCTACTTTAGGTTAATAGATTTTCATTAAAACAACAAGCATAACTTCTGAGTACAATGAAAACTTTCTAGAGTTACTATTATTAGAATGATTGGTCTATCAATGAGGTGGACAACAGATATATTTAAAACTATTTAGGCCAGGCAATAGAATGTGACTCACACGCTTCAGAGTAGGGGATTAATGTTTTTTTTTTCTAGACAACCTTCTTTTTAATTTTTCTGTTCCTTTTCCTCCCCCTTTTGCCATAATTGCATGAAGAGGCAGGCACAGATGCCTGCTGCCAGCGTGTGATGCCTAACCTGACCGTCAGAGCAGCCTCACAAAGGAAGGCTTTTCAGGTCCCCCAGTGAAACAACCACTGCATTTTATTGTGGCGTGAAATTAGAAGTGAAAAGCCCTATGGCTCTTACTGTTTAGTAATGCGGAATATGTCGTTTCTGATGGTGATGGTAGTGCTGGGAGGGAAATGGAAAGCCAGGGGAGAGAAACAAAGTAACGATTTAGACAAAGAGGGCCTCCCTTTTTTTTTGTCCTCTCTGATTGTTTGGTGGTCTATAAAACCATAGAACTGTGGTGGATACAAGCAAAAAGAACATTTAGTTGCGGCTCTCTCATTCAGAAATGTATGTGTGAATTTGCAGGGTGATGTATAAGGCGAGTCATCTGTTATCAGAAGAGTTCACTAGTTTAACTCATTTATAAAATGGCAACAAAAAAATTGACTTTGCTTGGAGAGAACAGCGCTCCTCTGACAGACACTTTAAGTTGCACAGCAAGATGGTGTTTATAACAAGACTGTGTGTGGCTTTCTGAAGCTGCCTTGTAACAGATTGGAAGGGGAAAGTGCCAGCTTGAAGAGGCTTTCCCTTGGCTGTTTAAAATTAAAAGAATGATGTTGTCTCAATGGAAATTCTTTACATATATAAAATGTCAAAATATTTATGCTCACTTTTACTTTAAAAGTATTATGTAATCACTAAAGCAAATGGTCAACTATTAGAAAATGAAAAGGCAGTTTATGAGAGAGACGTTTTAGTACATAAGATGGGCTTATTTTTTATAGAATCATAGAATCATTTATGTTGGAATAGACCTTTAGGGTCATCAAATACAACAGTAAAGTTATCCATGTGCTGAGCACTATCACTGCTGCTGGAAACAACTGGTGCAAGTTCATCCACAACTCTAATATCTGGAATGGAAAAGTTGTTACATTTTGCAGCCTTGGGTTGTTTGTTAGCAGTAAATATTACTGTTATTTTTATTCTATCTGCATGGAAGTGGTGGCAGGGAACAGTGGCCTAGAAACAGTAGGGACATACAGGTGGAAAGTTTCTTATTGTGTTGCTTACTGTGTAAGTTCCAGATGCAATCTTGGAGAAGCTTTAACAGCAGAAAGGGAAAGGTTGTCTGATCTATGACAGATTGGTGGAACATATGCAAACATGGAAAAGCAGTTTATTGGTAAACTGCACTGCAGGACTGCAGCCTGAAGAAAGTTTGGACAGAGAAGCAAAACTGCTAATATTGTTTAATTCATGGAGCTTATTTCATTGTTCATTAATACAGTAGCTACACTGCCAAAGAAGTCTGTATGTAAGCAATAGCACAGAAAGAAGCAGGAAGGCACTAAGCAATTAAAGCTATTACCATTATCAGAAGGAGGCTGTTACAGAGAGCTTCTTCATGTTTTTAAAGTGTATCACTCTTAGTTGGATTGAGAATAATTTATGCACTTTGCTGCAGTATATATTTTGTGTGTGCACTTGTGCTCCAGGCTTGACTTGCTGCTTCATAGCATTGTGCCAATACTGTGCCTTATATCTTGACAGGTGAAAACTCAGAATATGGAGATTTAGAATAAGGGCTAGGAAGGGGTTTGAAAAAAAACCCAAATTAATTGGCTGTGGATGCAGCACATAGAAGCAAGGTGACAGAAGGATAGGGAAACGATCTTTGAAACAACAGTGTGAATAGGGGTGATTAGTACAACAGTTTTAAGTCCACAGTAGGTTGGTAGATGAATCAAAGATGTGAAAAAAGAGAGTCTAAGAAAATATTATCTCTGTAGCAAAGAAGTGGTGGTGGAACAGCTATAGCACTGAGAAAGAGCCAAAATATTTGTACCTATTCTAAGCATTTCAAAAGAACTCCAGGAGGATCAGAAATGCTGCTAGGGCATACCCCTCCATGGGGGAAAGGTTGACATTCAAGTCTCTCTTCTAGAGAAGAACTCATTGCTTATACAAGAGGAAGCAACTTCAACAGGAGAAAGAAGGCTCCATCAAGTACTCTATGTTTAGGAGATTCATCTTGAATGTAGGAGATTTGAGTTCAATTCCCTGTTTCAAAATCAGAGAAAATAAGAGCTCAAATTGTTCTTTGGTGACTGTTAAACTTTGTGCTATGAGGCAGAAAAAGAGAAGAAAGTACATGTCCCGGTTTCATATGCTGGTACAAAACCTTGTAAACAAATTTTGACAAGAACTGGTCAGGAATGAACTAATGTTTGGGAGCCAACTTTCTGTTGACATTGATGGCCATGATTTTGACTTGGTAACAAAGAATAGAAACATAGAAAAGAGTCTTAGGATTATTCTGTCCTTTCAAACAAACACTTCTGCTGGCAAAATTTGACATGCCAGACAACTGAGCTATACAGATAGATACCAAGCTGTCAGAGTTGAAAGTTGTTTCCATTCTAAAAGGATTATGGTTGAAAGTGCTGCATTTCAGCTGAAGTGTGATGGTATGACTTCCCCTCTTTGTTTTTCTATTTTTTAATTTATTTTTTTAATAATAATTTACTTCTCAAATACTTAATGTCAAAACAGTTCCTTTTTCAACACTTTCAGTGATTCTTGCCTTCAGTTCGTGTACAATTTTTCTGGCACCTTTTACTTTCTGTTTAATTTTGGGAATTAACAACAAAAGCTACATGGACTTCCAGAATATTTGACCTGAAGTTCTTGGCAACAGTCTTGGTCTTTCTGGTGCCATAATTTTAGGAACAAAGCCTGTAATACTACTTTGTATATTTAAAGGTCTGACTGACTTAACTGATATACTGTGACTAGCCCCTTCCCTATCTCTGTTCCAGGAAATACTGGTACTGTTCCTAGTCAGATCCTATAGGTCAATAAGGCTTCCTTTATTTGCTTAGGGTATTGAAGGTATTCAGTAACTCAAATTGCTAACAGTTAATATTGTGGGACTGGCACCCTGATGTTGTGTACTGAAATGAACTGGGCAATTAAGAAAAATAAATGTTGCAAGCTCATGTTTTTATTAGATAACCAACAATTGGCTCTTCTGAATATTTCATTTACTCTAAGTCCTAATTTGATACTAGTAGGTTTGCATAACTGTGGAGAGTGGTAATGCCTGTCTGTGTGTGTGCTTTCTGTCCCTCCACACCCAAGTAAAATAAATACACACCAAATGCAGCTATTTGCTATAGCTACGCTGCTCAACTTTGTACCCAGTTGAATTTCTCAGAAATGTTCCATTCTGCTCTGAAATAATAATTTGAATGACCAGGCCACTTTCCAAAGTGCTGGTAACAGATAGGAGACGGATGCACCCAAAACTGCTGTAGGTTGTTTCACTAGCTGTGTTTCTAAGCCTTGTATGAGGCTGAGTGAGCAGAACTGTATGCAAGGTTTTGACCACATCTCTTTTAAAGGAGCAAAATAGAGCTTCAAAGAAATGTGTCAGTGCATTGTTCTTCTCTTACTTATCTGGTTATTATTTTGAACATTTTTTTTCCTATGTCCTTCAGAATTTTGTGATTGGAAAATACTTATAGGTATGTTCTGCATGGCTTGGTGATGTGAAGGTTGTAGTGGACTGCTATGAGACACTGACAGTTCCATCTGCAGAAACCCTTTCCTGTTTATTGAGAGCAGACTTCTTAGATGTGAAACCAGAAGTTAAAGTTTTTAATGCTGGCTGAGAAATGCAATTTTAAAAATTATTTCTTATCTAAACTATGTGATATGTCTTAAGTTCTGTATTTCACCTGCAGGTTGTATATGTCATCCTCCTTAGATAAGAATTATTAAAAATAAATCTCCGTTGCATATATAATATGTTTTGTGTCTCTGTTATACAGTTTTGTTATTCTTTTCATAAGGGATGTACCAAAATCTGCCAGGAAATACCCTCTTGACTAAGGTCAGTGCTGGATAGCTTACATTCCCTCTTATGTTTTGATGTTAGAACTCAAGACAAAATGCTGTATTCCTACAACCTAACCCTTGACACTTTTAATGCCAAGTTTCTTTGTATGAGGTCCCATGTGAATTAACCAGGGAAGTCTTTTGGGGTGTTCATCTCAGATTGATCCCAACCTGCAGGTGCACCCTTGTGTGGTGTGTTACAGTACAATGTGATGGTGGCCATGTGGCTGCTGCTCTTTGTCCCTATCAGTTCGTAATTGCTGCTGTAGGACCCTGGAGGTTTGTGTTTCGTTGTTTTACCTTACAGTTGTTGAGGATTCAGAATAGTTAAGGTAGCTGTAACTGCACCTCCAACAGACACACCATTCCCTTAATTTCTGTGCCAGCCATTTTGTTGTTTCCTTGTTCTGAGCAGTAGACTTCTAAAAAGTACAACACAATCATTATTAGCCCTGAAACATAAAATTAGACTATCTGAATGTTGGTTAGAAATGAAGGATTTTTCTTTTTCTTTATATATGTATATAAACATTTATTAATTAGAATAAAGTAGTACTTGCAGATGATAAATTCCATGTTAGCAACCTGTTCTGTATCACTTATCCTACCACAATCCACATCAGGATGTCATCGATACAGAACAACAAAAAACACATTTCTAGAAATCTAAAACTGCCTAACTATTTAAAACCTAAGACCTGGCTTTCATTCAAGACCAGCTCTACAATTAGCAATACTTTTAGACAGTATCAGCTGGATTCCCAGTGTACATGATAATGTCACAGAATAACCCCAACTGTAACTAATTTAATTAAGACTTGATCCTTGAATACAAAATCACTCCTTTTCACCAAATCGTGATGCTCACTGACCTATGGGAGAGAAAACAGGCAGCACAGACAGGGAACCATTCTCTGTCATTTAACCCTTTTGTTTATTCAGTTACAAGGGAAATATATTACTAGTGTAATTCTCATGAGAACCTTTTTAACATAAACAGAGGAGTAACTCCAGGTAGCCTCATGAAACTATTATTTTACACAAAAAGATTATGTTTCACAGTTGTTTCTATTAGGCTTTCAAAGTTTTGAAGATATGTAAACCTCTCCCAGTCTACATTGTGTAACTGAAGTTTAGGAGTTGGTTGTGGTTTAAACCAAGCTGACAGCTAAGCCCCACACAGCCTCTCAGTCAGTTCCCCCCATGATGGGACGGGGGTAGAGATTCAGAAGAGTAAAAGTGATAAAACTTATGGTTTGAGATAAACAGAGTTTTATGGGTAAAGTAGAAGTTGTGCATCTGAGCAAAGCAAAACAATGTATTCACTGCTTCCTAGGTGTTCAGCTATCTTCAGGAAAGCCAGGCTCCATCACATGTACCAGTGACTTGGGAGGACAAAGGCCATCCCTCTGAATGCCCTGCCCTTCTTTCCTCCCCCATCGTTGTGTGCTCAGCACGATGCCTTGTGGCATAGGATGGATATCCCTTGGATCAGTTGGGATCAACTGTTCCTGCTGTGTCCTCTCCCAACTCCTGCACCCCCAGCCCTCCCTGGTGGGATGGGGTGAGGAGCAGAAAAGGCCTTGTTGCTGTATGTAAGCATTTGTAATCACTCAGCAGTATCAAAAACATCCCTGTGTCATCAGCACTGCTTCCAGCACAAATCCAATACTAGTACTGTGAAGAAAATTGACTCTATCCCAGCTTAAACCAGCACAGAGCTAAAATGTCACACTGAGTTCTAGAAAGCTGATGACTAGTGCTCTGATGATTCATTCTGCTAATGAGGGAGGAGAGGGAAAAGAGAAAAGCAAGCGACTGACTCGGCGTAAAATGGATCTCACAAAATACTCAGAGGCTTCTTGAGCAGCATACATCAACCTACGAGCTAATATGACACCTACTGATTCTGCAGTTGAACCCTTCTCTTTGGGTTCATGGATTTTTTTTCAGCCTGAGTAACTGACTGATTTTTTAGGTCAGCTTTACTTCTAATAGTTTATTTTAAACAAGATAGATGTGTTCAGGGGGTGCCTGACCTGATAGGGTGTGTGAGCACCTGAAATTGCTGAAAGTGCTGCAATGCCTCATCTTTAGCACTTGGTCACAAGGAAAGGTGCCCACAAGCTGATTGCAATACCATGGTATACCATGAGCCACTCACATGGAGCAGTGCTCATGTGAAGCCTTTGAATCAGTCCAGCTGCCCAGCATGGGTTTTGGAAAGCATTGGGAGTGATCTCCAAAATGATCATGGGGCAATGAGATTCACCTACCTGCCTGTGTAGGATTCTTCACTCTTGAAATTCTCACTGCATATAGTCCTGTTTATCTGAGCTTTTAATTTTATAACATACAGTCACACCTGTGTTTTTCGGCGAAGAGATTTAAACTGCAGGTTAAAAAAAATAGAACAGAGATCTTTTATAAAGTGTGTCTAACTTCAGTTTCAGAACCAAACACTTCTTTCATTTTAATATGCAGAATGCAAGTAATTTGCTGTTAATCTTATACCCATCTAAAAGTTTAGGAGGACATGAATTAACACAGAAGAGACAAATGTGTAAATAGACTTTTATAAAATGAATTGACAAGAAATTATATACATTCCTCAAATGGGCAGCCAGAGTCCTAATATTTTTCACCAAGCTACCATGCTATTCATTGGTTTGAACTAGGTAAATGTGCAGCCATGCATTTACTGTTCTTCAGATATCTCACAGTCTGATTTTTGAGAATCAGAAAGATGTTTAAAAAACATCTTATAGATGGTTAAAAAACATCTTTAAAACATTAAAGATGTGTAAAAAAACCTAAATGTAAAGATAGTTATTTCTCTCTTGCTGCCTGTTTCTCTTTTACGTTGTGTTTACTGCCACTGTGCTCAGATTTCCAGATGCAAAATCACTTTTCTCATGGTTCCATTAGCTGCAATCGTATATTTAAAATGTATCCATCACAAAGTCATTCTCTCTAGGGCTGATGAACACTATATTCTTCTTTGACTCTGGGTGAATTCCTGACTTTGTTCTCTACTTAGTGTCTGATAGTGAGAAAATGCATTTTTTGGGTACTTTTTCTAATGCATGGCCAGTTATTGGGAGATTGTACAGTGAAAGCTCTTTTGTTTCTTTTTTTTTCCCCCAACCATCTAAGTTCCATTTAATTAAGTTCCATAGGACAGCAAAGCACTTATATTGTATATATATTGTAAACATAAGCCATTAATTTCTGACCTTGCTGTTGGGAGCAGTGGGAATGGTGAATGATAATGAAAAGGATAATTATATTCCAGCTGTAGTACTTAGATTTTATTGTTTTTACAACAGATTGCATATGTCTTGGTTTCTACTCTGATGAAGTAAAAAGCCTTTTTAGACAAAAATATTTTGGATAGTCTCTTCTACTCTGACAGAAATAACATTTTTGCTGTATAAATAGTTAAAAATATGTCATTTGAAGCCATTTAATTAAAATACGATATTGTAATAAATATATAGTAATTTAATAAATATGTATTTCAGTACTTAAATGATGTTTTGCAATTCATTAGATTCTGAAAAGTGCTGTGTTGGTGTAGTTCTCTTCCACTCAGGTCAAAGTCATCATTTCCTAAGCAAAAGTGTTAGTAGACTTATTTTGAAAACCCCTTTACTAACTAATGTAAATGGCATGCATCATATGCTAATCTCTTGATTGCTTTATTTATAGATTAAAAATTCGAACAGAAAAGAATTCTCTAACATGGCCCTTAAATACATATTTTTTTTAAAAAGATGAAATAAAAAATACAATCTAAAATATTTTAAAGCAATCACAACCCTTTTTCCTTGAATGAAACTGTATTTTCCACTTGTTTCTAATTTTATGCAGTCTAAATATCAGCAGGTCTGCAGTATTCTATTATGCAGAGATTTGTACCTGCGAGAGTGTGTGGATGTACACACACCCTCCCACCCCCCCAAATTTTGAGGGATGACAAATACTGGGATGCTTTCTATTAGTGATTGTTCTGGCTTTTGGTACAACTGCTTGGTACACAATAATCACTCTGCAGCAGTCTGGACGAAGAAAAAAAGCCTCCAACTTCCAGATTTAAGCGCTGGGTTTGATGAAACAAGCTCTTCGGAGGATTCGAGGTGTCAAGGCTGGTGTGACTGACACCCACGATGGCCAGACGAGTGCCACTGTCCCATGATGTTCAGTGCTGTGTCCCACATCTCATCCTGCCTCAGCAGTGCAGAGCCCACGTGTAGTGCCAGGGCAGGGTGGGTGGTGGCTCCAGGGGACCACCAAGGGGGTCGGCTGGGATGCTCCCTGTGCCACTGCCCTGCTGCCTGCTGGAGGTCTGCCATCTTCATGCCTAAGCTTGGCTTCTGTGGGCAGGTGGCTGTGTCTGAAAGGTATTTTTTATTAGATAAAGAAGAGCCCAAACCAGCTGCTGCTCTGCCCAGATTCCTCCTTATCCTGGATCAGATCACCAGGCAGTGGGAGGGATCTCAGGATCTCAGCTCATGTACATTTTAAGTCAAGGACTCAAAGGTGAGACCTGGATCCAAGCTTTCGATGTTTCTAGCTTCCCACTTCAGGGAAGCCTCATAGCAGATTAGCCAAGAGGATAAATGCACAGACCTGTGTTCTGGAGGTGTTCTCATCTTTGCTATTGCAGGGTTAATAACTGTTTCTTTAGCAAGACAGTTCCAACTGGCAGCTTTTTTGTCTGCTAGCAGCTGCTCTTCCCCCATTGGGGTGCCATGGTACAGCTCCACTAAAGGCAGGCAGTCAGCTTCTGCAGCTGCCTGTGGTGCCAGGCTAGCCCAGTGCTCTGAGGACTCCTCTTACAGCAGGAGTAGGGAGGTCATTTTTGTTTATGTGTTTAGGTAAGTGTTTGCCTTAACCAGAGTCTGTAAGAGTCTGTGCAGGCCTTATGACAGGCTCCATCATCTCTTTTCCGTGACATGTTCCGAGAGCAGTTGGACTGCAGGGTGCTGCTCTGCCCTGGTTCATTTTGCCCATCTTCCCCTGAAGATGCCCACTGTCTCTGCCTGCCCTGAGGCAGGAGCTGCTGGGGCCCAGTGAGAGCAGCCTGGGCTGTCCTGAGTGGCTTTTGAAACAGTGACAGCCTGATGAGGTGTCAGGTGCTGGAGCCTGACTTGCACTGGAGATAAAGACTGGTACAAACACCTTGAACAAACCTGGCAGTCTTGGGCAAAACTGACAAAGTCACACAATGGTCAAAATAGCTCTCATTTTCTGTTTAAACCACTTATACCTCAGTAATTTTTGGACTAAATTTATTGAATAGGAGAGTTGTAAAATGACATGACAGTGGAATTGAGCTCAAATGTGCAGTATCTATACCACAGGAGGAACAACATTGTGGAATTAATTGAATTTACTGACTTCAGTTACATTACTATCCTTCTTCAGTGACTTCAGTATCCTTCTAATTAATCTGTATACAACACATTGTGAATTTTGAAGAGCTAGAAACTAAGTCTAAAATATATAAAGAAAATGCTTAAAGAAAATGCTTAAGTGGTATTTTTTCCCTGAAATATGTAGCCTCTGTGACTAGGGGTTTTATTACATTTTAGGCTTTGTTGCTAGTAAGAAAAATGCTTAATTTTTAAAACACTATTGTTTTTACTACATTGATGATACAGGTGTACCACTGAGGTGCAGCCTATTTGTATTCATGTTTGATTTTTGATAGTATAAATGTATATTGATCCAATCTAATACTGTGCGTAAGAGAAAACTACCTAAATACTTCATTGCATGTCAAAGGCCTTTGGTTTTGGTACAATAAGTATCTTTCCACTATTACCAGAAGGAGTAGGTATCATTAGCTCCCAACAATGCTAGTCTTTTTCAACATTTTATGTTTAACAAAGGAAAAGGAAAAGTTGCTGGATGTGAATCTGAATTTATGTTTCAGCTGTTGTAAATGCTCTTAACAGTGTGATTTTTCTTCATGCTGTGTGAAGCTTAGCTCTGTATCTCAGCTCTTTGTAAGCCTCTGTTCTCTTCAACAGAGGTTGAAGGTGAAATAATGATAATATGGTACTTGAAATAAAGTGATTTTGCTAATATTCCAGTGAATATTATCTATTTACAGGGAAATAAACCTCTGCTGGGTTTACTCCATAGTCTGATGAAACAGTTTCTCACTTGGGAAGGCAATGTGCCTGTCTAAACTTTAGGCTGGTCAGTGAGGAAAGGATTTCACTTTCTGTAGTTTAGAGTAGTGCTTTTGACATTGTCTCTGTAATCCAGGAACATGGTGTTAGATGGTATTAAGACCTACATCCAGTAAGTTGGAAAGTAGGATGGCATAATAAACAAGTGAGTCAATTGCCTTGTACTGTAAGAAATGCTGAAAATATTTCTTGTAATCTAACCATGACTTCTCATGACCTTGTTCTGACACTGTGACTCAATGACACAATTTTATCCCCAGGAGAAGTGGATTATTAACTTCCTGTGGGCCGAAAAACTATAGAAGAAATAAGGTTATTTGTGGTTGTTTATTTCATTCTCTTTCTGACACTTCTCTGCCTCCTGATTCTTTCCAGTGCCTGGAGCCCTGCAAAGAGTCCTGGGACCTGAAGAAAAACCATTGCCAAAGCTTCTGTGAGGTAGGTCAGCCCAAGGGCACGCTTTCTCACTTTGTTCTAGCAGTCTCTTTAATTTAAATTATTAGCTTCAAGGAGACAGCTGAAAACCATGGTATTTTTGCAAAATTTGCCTTCATTTGAAAGGATACACATTTAACAATGCAGCCTTATTAATTTTGAGTTTAAAAAGGGTTTTTTTCTAACCAAAGTATTTATCTCGACTTGTAAAGACTCGATCCAGTTACACTTATGTAGCATTTCTCAGAAGGTGTTCTTACATCTTACATTTCTGACACTTGCCCTTCTATCTTTTCTGACCATGTGTAAGAAAGACAATCTTTGTTTAAAAGATAAAATGTTACTGTGTGGAAAACCCTTGTGCAGGATAGCTGGAATGGATGACTTTTCTCTATGTGAAAATCAGTCTGATTTATAAAAGAGTAGTTCTCCAGGAGTAACTGGATTGAAGTTCAGAAGACTAATATCAAAATGTGTAATTATTCAAGAACAAATGTTTTGAAAACTATTTTTGAACCATCTATCAGAATAATCTGTGAAGAAGCAAACCTGAATCAGTCAAACTAGAACAAAGAAGGAGATTTTTTTTTGGATTTGAAACATGGCTCTGAGTTGGTGGAAGTGATCTGTTGCAGTTCTTAAGTGTTTTTTGGTTCAAAATGAAAGTATCAGCTCAATAGAAAGTTGCCTTATTATAAAAAAGGCTCAAATATATTCAAGTCTATGAAAGTGAGTTCTTAGGAAGATTTTAATCTTTTCCTATTAAAAAAATAGCCTTACTTGATATAATGGTCTTACTGGTGCACTGATTTAATGCCTTCTCTTTACTATGGACACTTTTTTTTCAGGTATAAGAGAATGTACTACATTTAAATTATTTTAAGCATCATGAAGATGATTAGGAAAAGCTGTAATTTCAACTAGAAAAATGTTAGATGCAACAATGTGTTAATAGGGATTACTGAATTACTGATCTATGTAGTTACAACAGAAGACAAAATCAAGGTTTCTCATGAAAACCAAGCCTTGCAAGAGGTCTTTTACCCAGATTATTTGCTACTTTCTCATATACAAAATTCTAGAGTACTGTAAAAAAGCAGTTTCACTGGATCTAATTTGTGTTATTCTTGTATATCGCTCTTCACTCAGACAGTATGTTTCCAGATATGGGTGAAAATTTGTATAAAATTGGTTTAAAAGGAAAACATTTGTAGAACACTGTTCTATTGTAGTTAAAAACAGTGAGCATCCTTCTTTGATTAGTGTTTTGTGGTTAAAGCTAAATTTAGAACTTCAAAGGCCCATAATGAGGAGCAGCACATTTTGCAGCTAACTGAAAAATGAGCTGTGAAATAGGGTGAGGAGGAGAAGCCTTGAGGACGTATTATGCCTGAGGGAGCTATAACATTTTTAATTAAGTAGCTGCAAATTTGTGATGTTTTAGGATTTGAAATTAGCTTCAAACACAAAAGCCCGGGACCACTTTCCTTTATCTCAGACTCATGCATACTCCATAGACATTGATTGAGTGAAAGGAGGCTGTTTTCCTGTGAGAGTGTTTTCAATCTTTTTGCATTTTGTAAAAGATCTGGAAGCAACAATTTAGCTTTGTGTTTCTCAAAGTTCCTGCTTCATGTGTTACTTCTTATCTACCAAATGAGTGTACTACTGAGTGTTAAAGGGAACCTTATGTGTGAGGGACAATTTATCTGATTCCTTGTTTTTGTTTTGTTTTGTTTTTTTTTTCCGATAAATTTCGTCTCCTACTCATTTAGCTTTTTAACTGGTTAACCATGGCACCAGGTGCATTCCAGTGGGGGGAACAGCAGGAGTGCATGTCCAAGAATCACCTGGGTCTGTAGGAGACATAGAGACTGCTCATTTTTGCAGCATTTAGGCTGGTTAAAGCCTGTGACATCCAAATCCATGCCTGAAAGCTTGGTTCAAAATTCTGGACTGTTCTATGTGAACAGATGGGAGAGGGATACATTCCTGGGCCACAGGGACTCCAGAGAATAGTGTGTGAAACACCTGGGCCTCTGTAATAGCCAAGGCTTCCTCATTTCACCAGAAATATGAGAAGAGTAAAAACAAGAAAGTAAAACATTTGAATATGGACGACCCATATCCAACTTGGCTAGTTGGATATAGAGAGTGGGTTGTAACTCCTGTGTAGGCTTAGGAACCTGTAAATCAGATCTGTCAGGGTGGAAGGTTTTTGGTTGCTCTAGTGTGGCAGGGCCAGCTGCAGACAATGCCAGTTCCATGCTGCAGTCATTCTGAGGGAATCACTTTAGCTGGTTCTGCACCAAACTAAACAAGGAGGAGATGTAATTTCCATGTCACACACAATATTCTCTCAGGGTTGTAGAAGCTATTTTAAATACTGTTTTAAGTAGACCTTGCAAACCTCTGAGTATTACATATACTGTAAAATGTCTATGCATTGAAGCATCTTCTTAAATATCTAGATTTCTCAAGTAAGTAGCATTCACTTTGATCTTTAATCAATATATTTAAAGCTTATTTTAATTTTTATTTTCTGCTGATCATTTTATCATAAATGCAGTTCCAGTTCCATGAAGAATTATACAATTACTAATATGCTGGCAAGAACATAAAGATGCTGCAAAATCTTTTCTTAACCAACTTAGTTCAAATAGTATAATGAAACAAGATTTCCCTTATTTATCTAGAATGGCATTACATCAGATATTGCGGGGAAAGTGTTGTAAAGTACAGAGGAAAGAATGTGGGGTAGTCCAAAAACAGCAGACTGTCTGACCATTGCTTCCCCTTTGTTTTGGGAGTGTTTTTAATCTGTCATTGAGCAACTTTATAGCCAGGCAATGTGAGGACAACAAGGGAAAGCTGGCAGATGTAAACAACATTGTTCCATTAAATATGGTGGTCTTACTTGAGGGAATTCATCATTCTGTACTTGGAATGCTTTTTCAGAAGTGGCTTGAATATATAAATATTCAGGGATAGTCTTGCAAAAGCTGAAATTCGAATAATCCTTTAGGAGGTCTTGGAAAATTTATAACATTTTTTCTTTGATGGGGTTTGGTTGGTTTTTTTTTTTTTTTTTTTTTTTTTTGATTGTTCCTGTTGAAAACATACCCTTCTTCTGTTTTCCTTTTAGCCTCTTTTCCCCAAGAAGAATTATGAATGCCTAACTAGCTGTGAATTCCTTAAGTACATCCTGTCTGTGAAGCAAGGGGACTGCCCAGCACCTGAGAAGGCCAGTGGTTTTGCAGCTGCCTGTGTTGAAAGCTGTGAAGCTGATGTTGAATGTTCTGGAGTGAAGAAATGCTGTTCCAATGGATGTGGTCACACGTGCCAAATTCCAAAAAATCTGTACAAAGGTAGAGATTATTAATATGTACTCATACTGGGCTAACAACTTCAGGCCATAGTGAAGTCTCCTAGCAAACCAGGACTTCCATTTGCTGGGAGTTTGTATGGATGGGAAGAAAAAGGAGAGGTACCTGAGAGATGTAGCTGCACAGTGAAAGGGTGTAAAACCAGAGAGAAATGTTGCTGAAATTTCTGATTTTTCCCCCTTGTGAAGCCCATGTCTGGAAATCTTTGGAATGTAAATTTCTGGCTACTATGAGTCATTTTAAGCAGAACAAACTTTGCCAGTTTAGGTGAAATCTCACTTAATTTGATGCGGATGAGAGAGAATGCAGCAGGAAAATATTTAAAGATAAACAGTTCAGGTCCTATTAATCAGAAATAACATTTATGTCTACAAGCCAAGCAGATGGGTCTACCAAGTGGGAGCTGTGAAATAATCTGGTAAAAGAGAAATCAACGCAGAACAACATAGTGAAAGATTATAATATCTGCCTACAGATATATATTAATTAATTATTTGAGTCTAAGGCAATCTTATTTAAAAAAATTTAATTGATTTGAGTCCAGAGATTCTGTGAATAAACCTTTTCTTTGATATCCTTTGAAAAGAACATATAAGCATAGAAATTTTTTGCTCAGACAAATTCCAGATTTTAATTTACTGGAATTTAAAAAATCATTATACACAGAAATATTTGAAAAATGTTCTCCTAATTCAGAAAAATAAGCATTTGTGAAAAGAATATTCTTTTACCTCATGGTTGGTGTTTTTGTACAAGAATAAATTCTTCTTATGTCAGTGATACAAAATAAATATTATTCAGTTATTCACTTATTAATCAGATAACGTGGGCTCTCTGTGGGAGCCTAATCAGCAGAACCCTGATCTAGACTCCAAGCTCAGGTTTGAATCCATGGTTATTTCCAAATGTGGATGGAAACATGATAAAACAGGTAAAGAAGATGGTGAATTTCTTTTTAAGTTCATTATTTTAACTAAAATGTTAATAAATCTTTTTCAGTGTGTTCAGAAGGGAAACTCTTGTTTGCAGGATGCTTTAGAGCAGCCCCTTTAAAAGTATAAGGAATTAGTACACACCAGCACATAGCACCTTTCAAAATGGAAGTTATTAAAATGGATCACTTATTTTTTTCTTTTGTCTTATTGAGACAAATGACCAGAGTGGTAAACAGGCATTCATGTTGTCTGTGTAATAATTTACACGTACAAGCTCCATGCCACAACTGCAAAGCATTCTAGTAAATATAATAACTGAAAAAGGTAAAAACAAACAAACAAATAAAAGAAGATTAAATGCTCCTGGAGCTGACATGGCATATGATAGGATATGATACATTCTGTAACCACACACTGGAAGGTCTCTTCTGTTTGGCCTGATTAAATGGGAGCAGAACTAACCTTCCCTGACATCTTATCACCGATCTGCAGGAGGTGCTGGCTTGTAAGAGCATATATGTCTTGCAGAGGAAGGGCAAGCTCAATACCCTACTGCCTTCTCAGCTGATGAATTCAGCTAATTAGCCTCTTCAACCTGTCTTTCTGCAACAAAAGACAAATAGAAGTAGAGCAGGCTTGCTATTCATTTCCTCCAGGGGTAAATGACCTTCCTGTCACTAAGGAAGAGCAAACTCTGCAAGCATGACTAAGATCTAGTGAATAAGTTCAGTACTTATTCTTATCATTTTGACAGCACTCACAGCTTGAAAATGAGCTCAGATTGAATCTAAGAACCTGCAGAAGTTTCTGTAGTTTTACTGTTGATCAAACGCTGGAGATTAGTTACAACAGGAGACGTAAAAGTCCCATCTGATTTGCTGGATTACCAAACTGAATTTTCCCTCTAGTACTGACTGCTAAAGTCCAATCCTAAAAAAAAAAAGTTAATGTAAGTACACTGCCACCAAAGACATATATTGCAAATGTTTTTGGATTAATGTAATGAGTACATTTGCATCTCTGTTGGGAGTATTACTAATTGGTTATTTAGTCCTCACATATTTATGTCCCTTCAGTGGAGATACCAAATGTTCTCTCCTACTCTTCTATCACTGGCCTCATCCCCCTCTTCACACTGTCTCAACTAGTGAAGGACTTGAGAAAGTGTCTCTGCAAATCCGTGTAAAAAAAGGTAAATTGTGAAGGGAAGATTCAGGCATTCAAAGGGTCTGATGGTGTGGCAAAATTATAGTAGGATAACTGGGTTCAGATGGTCACCCACAGTGTAATGGCTGTTTTCATGCTTAAAGAAAAATAGTTTTGTATTATAAACACAGTGTACAGTTTTAAAAGTGTCCACCTCTGAGTCCTTGCAGAACTGTGTTTGCAATTGTATTGATGCCATGGACGTACCCTTTGCAAGGGCCTTCAATGGAAACATTTTGAATTCTGGGGGAACCAATGTTTAAGATAGAGGTTTTCATGACAGACCAGTGTGCAGCTACTTTTCATGGCACAGAGATGCATGTGCTGTTTGAAAAACACCTCTAGAATCATTTTTCCTGGACTCTGCTATTGCACACATGCAGTGATCAGTGATTTGAACTCTTTGATTAAGCACTGCAGACTTTGGACTAATGCAGACTTTGGAGCACTGCAGACTGAGGTCTGATTAGTTCCAGCACCAAAAAAGGGGCTGACCATTTACATAACAAAAGGCACATTGAAGAGTAATTGGATCTTCACATCTGGATATTAAACTGATGGTGCTGGTTCTACAGAAGTATTTTAAAGTGCACTTGTGCCGTGCTCTCATGGTTTGTGCTGCCATCCTCCATCTGCACACGATTACATAACACCAAGATACTTGCAATCAAGTGACTCCAACTGCCCCTAATGCAAAGCAGATGGAAGTTTTCTAAACATGCAAATTGTAGGATTATTGTGTATCATAACTAAAGAAGGATTTGCAAATGTGAAAATCGGAAGTCATGTTCATTATGTTAGTCTAAGACTTAAGGCTACTGAAGGATATCCAGGGTCTAAACTGCTGTGATAACCACATCTAGGTACAGTAATTTTTTTCAGATGGATTTTGTGTTTCTTGAAGGTCTACAAGACCATTTTCTTTTACTTTTAGGCACTTGTATGCTCAGATTTATAAGAACACCCCTAAAAATTTGTTCACCTGAGGAAATTTTGGTACTAAATCATCTGTGGCAGACTGAGTAGGAATCAATTTCTCTAACCAACACATACAGGTGGCCTTATGTGGACAGTCACTGAAACAACAAAACAACTAAAGTGCATATGATAACTTGCTTAGAAGGTTTATATGTCAATACAGACATCTTACTTGTGACATACCCTCAAGTGACAAAATGCTGCACACTCAAATATAAATATTCCTAATGTCTGTCTAGAGAAATGTATCTAACACTTGATTTGTTGATTTAATCAAAAGATGTCCAATTTGAAGAGTTGTTTTTTCCTTCCAGCTACTGCAGATGTTTTCAAAAAGGTGATATTACTGGCAGTATAACAACATAAATAACTGTCTTTTGGTGTCACTGTGTAATGAGAAATTACAGTAATATTTTAGAAATATATATTTTTCTCTGAAATGCAACAATTTGACATTATACATAACATATCTATTCCAAGATGTTTTGGAATTACCTTTCCTAGCTCTTTAGGGAAGAGTGGAGAGGGACACATCATGCAGTACAGCTGCAGCATGTGAATCAATAGGATCATGCAGCCATGGAGAAGCAAACAGCTTTCTTAAGTACATCAGACTAATGCAAGATGTATGAAATAATCACACTTCACTGGTCTGCACTGCTAAGAGCTTAGACACAGTCTGTGTCCAGTGGCTTGACTCTGGAGAAGGGCTTTTGGGCAACTGGAGAGTCTCCAGAGGCAACTGCAGGAGTGAACAGGGGTCTGAGAACACCGATTTTAAAGGGAAATGGAGTGCACTGTGGTTATTAGACTGAAGAAGAAAACCTTCAGAAGCATGATAACAGTCTTGTGGTACATGAAAAGCTTCTCCATAGGTAAAAGAAAGTATCTGTTCCCCATTATCCATGAAGGTCTTGGATCAGTGTCGAGTTTATGGTGTGCTGAGGAGACTGAACACGGCAGTGAGAAAGCTTTCTTGTAGAAAGGATAGAGAAGTAGTGAAATAGACAACTATGTGATGCTATGAAAATTTTGTTATTAGATGTGTTCATGGATAAATTGGATTAAAAACAGAACGTTAGGTAGAGCTGATTCTGCCTGGGAACAAAGGGATCTTTCTCCCGGTTGTTTTGGCAAATGTTCTCTGTAAAGTCAGTTTTAGATAACAACTTTAATGTCCTTCAGTTTTTTAATGAAATAAAGAAATAATTTAGAAGATTTTTTAGAAACAAATTTTAATGTTAACAGAGATGGGTTAGCTAGGAACACTTCTGAAACTTCCATGCTTATAATTCCTCCCTTTTTGGCATTTTCTCTGACAATCATTTTTTTCCAATTATTTTTTTACAGCTTCATCTACAAATGGCTTAAGCATATCTTGTAAATTACTCAAACATTTTTATCTGTGTGTTCCTACCACAGGCGTTCCACTGAAACCCCGGAAAGAATTAAAATTCATAGAACATCAGTCTGGAGACCTGGAGGTGAAGTGGTCTTCAAAGTTCAATATTTCCATTGAGCCTGTGATCTATGTCGTTCAGAGAAGGTGGAATCAAGGAATTCATCCAAGTGAAGATGATGCTACAATCTGGCAAACTGTGGCACAGGTCAGTTCTTTGTAAGCAATATGGATCCAGTCTCCAGAATGTCACAAATCTCTTGAAAAATATAGAATTATAGACCAAAATCTATTCAAGGAACTGCATTAGAGACAGTTCTTCTGTCCTTCTGAGTTTAATGGAACTAAATGCACAGTGTCCAAGGCATGGCTGGCATGGCTTGAGTCTTGTCAAAAGTTAAAAAATCCAGTTGGTGAAAAGGCTGTTATTTATCTTAAAAAAAAAAAAAATCAAAAAAACAGAGTGAAAAAAAAGGACTGAAACTTTTATTCTTTGTAAAGTTGTTTTTTTCAGGTGTGACCCTCCCAATTCAGAAAAGTCTATGATGTCATGCTCTTATCGCTCAGTGCAATCCAGACTGAAAATGTAAGATTCATGAGCAAATGTTTCTTAATGAGAAGCAGCCAACAGAGCATAAATTTTCACTTAATTCCTTCCCAGTTTCAATCTGTTTTTTACCATGTTGACAGTCCACCTGGATGGCAGAGTTCCAATCGTTTATCTTACTGCTTCACCCTTATCCCTGCTGAAAAGAAAAATAAAATCTGATTTTGAAAAGATCTGCAAAATATCATTATAGCTAGGAAAAAAAAGGAAAGAGAGAATAAGTAGAACCATCCGCAAAACAGAGTAAGGGATTTAAATTCTGTGACAATTTGTGCTCATTCTCAATTCAGATTGTGCTGGAAAATGCTGTCTTATAAAAACGTGAAGCTTGTGAGACTGAACACTCAGAAGTGAATTTCTTAGCTTCAGCGTGGTGCTAGAGGGAGCTGTCACTATGTTGTAATCTTGCTCAGAAAAAGCCCCCTGGAGCAGACCCTGGCAGGAAACCTTGCTTGTGCAAGCCCAAGAGAGCATGTCCAAAACTGATCAAGTCACAGTGGCTTATGATCTCTCACCTCAAGATCTGAGGTGCAGATCTTGAACCTGCATTCTCCGTTCCAGGAAACAACCTCCTGCCTTTGTTACAAGGAAAATACCAAGCAGCAAAAATGTGCCAGATCTGAATTATTCCTCACTGTTACCAAACCATGTGTATGTGATAGACTATAGAAGCTCAGCTGTTTTGGCTGGTGAATCTGGGCTGCAAAGGGAGCACAGTGCTCTGCTATTTCTCATCCTAGAAGCAGACCTCCTGCACATTTCTGGGAACATGCACTATAGATGCTCCACAGTAGCTGAGCATACATGAACCCCTGCCTTGCAGTGGATCTGCAGGAGAGTGTTCCTGTGCTAGAGCAATAAGAAGCCTGACAGCTGCCTTTCCTGGGGTCTGGTGAATGCAGGCAGAAGGGGCTGAGTTAATCACTGTGGCAGGAGAAGCCTCCTCCGACTGACATCTTTCTGACAACTTCACTGTCCCTTCTGCTTCACAGGAGACATGAATTTGATTGTGTGGTGGACCCCACTGGGAATGTCAGTTCAAAGCATGCTTCAGGATGCCTGACTGGCTTTGTGAACTGTGTATACCTTATGGGACATGCAGGCTGGGCACCCTTGAGGGGTGCTAGTAATCAGAATTTCTGTCTTTATAGAGTCGTGTACCTCCGTGGTGTTTGTAGTTTTAGACATCCCACCCGGCAATCAAATTTGTTCGGCCAAATGCGATAGAATTTATTTTGCAATATCAGCAGCAAGGATGGATATCCAGTTTGACTAAAGTGATTGTGTGCACAGCCTCCAGGCTTTCCTTGTCTGTGTAACTGAGATTTTTTTCTTGTATGATTCCAAAACTTTGAGGTATAAGCCCTTAATTATAGGCAAATGCTGAGAAGAGCTCAGCCATTTAGCTGAAAATTCCTAGAGTATCTCAGTCCAGGGGGTGCTTTAGATGCTCTGATTCTGGCTCTTGCCTTAAGTCTTCAACTTGAGGTAGAGACCATGTGAAAAGCAATCAAAGATCAAAAAGGCTGTGGGTGAGGATCTGAATTTCTCTATACTTATACCCATATGTAGCATTACCAAAGTTATTGTTAACATCTTCTTATAAGAAATTTCATAATATTTCATCAGAGTTACTCATCTAATATTTTTTGTCTGTCCAAGAACAAATGGGGTTATAATTTTCAATAACTTTAAGGGGTTTAAATTTCAAAAAAAAACCTTGCTGTATTCTATTGCCCTTAGAGGAGCTAATTTGCAAGTAATTTCTCATGTTTGACACAAATTTTTACTTTATATTAAAACAATAATTTTGAAAAAGTTTGTTTATTATTGTGCCATGTTTGTTGTGTCATCTTTATGTTTTCTTTTTAAGGAAGAAGGCTCAGTCTATTAGTATACTGTTTTGCTCTCCAATTACATAAGGAAAGCAAACACATTGAAAACAATTTTAGTTGTTTTTCACTGGAGGAAGGGATTTTTAATGTAGTTTTTTTACTGTGTATTTTGGGGAAAACTTGATATGATTAACCATTTGAGTAATTTCCATTGGTTAATATAAAAACTATGGTAACTAAGATGCTAGTTGGCCAAGCTGGCTGTGATGTAGAATGTCCTAAGTGTTATATGAAGTTTCCTACATTACTGTAATTTAAGATTTAGCCAGCTGAGCAGGACCTGCTGCATTATCCTATGGAAATACTGTGTGTCTTGTGAACAGACCATTCCATTTGGTACTGATTCTCTCTAAAAATAGTAGCATTACTGTTTACATTGGAAATTCAGCTATATAATCATATTACTATAATATAATAAAGTTAATTAAAACATGCCAGACCAGTTATTTTCAGACAGAATATGTCTGTGTTGTGTGAATGGATGTCATGTGTATGCACACACATACACATATGTGTATATACATATGGGCAGGCTATGATGAAGTACATTTATTAGTCTAGTCTGTTACTAAAACAAATAAGGGACAGTATTTACTGATAGCTTGATTTTGACAGACCTTAGTGCTTCACCTTACAATTGTCCAAAATCTGTGGACAGCTAGTCTGTTTCAAAAATAAAGCTTCTGAAATATCTCAAGTTCTGGTTCTGAGGATCACAGGGCAGTTCTCAGTCCATGACAGTGAGAAATACCTGCTGGAGGTATCTGCCAGTCCTGTACACTAAAGGTTTCTTTCTCCATCTCCCAGGGGGACTTGCTTTGGTAAGCAGTCTTAGAAAGTGCCCACCTTGTGTGGGATTGCATTCACATGAAGTAGGGCAGGTCTGCTGTCCTTTGTTAGAGTAGTAGATACAACACTGAGAATTTCTTTTGTATCAGAGGAAACATAAACTCAGTTTTTCTGATACCCTGGGTGGTATCCCTTCACTTTTTGAAATGCAAATTCTTTTATCACTGTGTTGTTTCCAAAGGTGTAGAGCTGTGAACTCAGCAGGGTAAGGCTGTACTCTCCTATTTCTGTTAAAATAGAACACCTTTGTGCTACAGAGAGGAGTCTGGGATTCATGGTGGGGAAAAATAGGGAATGAGCACAGTGAAGCAGTCCATTGATTACTGTAATCCTTGGATAGAGGAGAGTCCTCTGTACAAGTCTTTGCTGTGAAGAGTTCTTTGCACCAATTTTTAACATATATACATAACATATACACACTGTTTGGAGTGTTGACACAAGAATCCCACCTGAATGGTCAAACTGCTATGCTGCTGGGTCAGATATTCTCTTTCTTCTCCCTCCAGTCGTAGTAAATCCCACCTTTCCCTTACAAGAAATTCTAACTTTCAGCCTTTCTTTCTCCAAGGAACAGTTTTTAATGTAAATATATAACATGTTATAGTTCTGAATAGCATGCAACATCCAGGGTGCTAGGGAATATTTTCCCCTTGCCTCTCATACAAAGGATGTAATAGAAGATAGCTCATCCCTGCTCTGGGATGCTCTTGATCATTAGTCAGTTGTAGGAGCAGCAGAGGGAGATTTCTGTAGCCATGTTGAAGACAATAACAGATAATCCCCTTTTGAAGGACAGGATGAGGAGACTACTTACAAGAAAGGGCTCAGGATTTAAACAGTTAAGAGCTGGAAGAGGAATAGAACTGTCAGTGCTTCCTAAATGGAGCAGCTCTGGGCAAGTCTCAGCCAAATTCTCACAGAAAGCCCAACTTCCTTCTGTTTTCTGGCTACTGGATGTGGCCTGTTGTCCCTTGGACCTAAAATGAGCTCTTGAGAAGGAGTGTCAAGGTATTACGTGTATTGTCCAGCTTATGTCATTAAGATTACATGCTGCTCTTATATGAAGTTGTATCCTAATGTAATTTTTAGGGATTTTCCCTTGTCTTCATTGAACTTTGCATGATACTGAAGGTGGAAATGTTGGCCAGTTATTTTGTCTGAGGACTAATTTATTATTTTATTGCAAATAAACCACATGTTAGTGTAGTAACTACATATCCTCTGAACAGAGATAGACATAGCTGTCCCAGGAAAATCCTGGGAAGCTGTGTAGAAGCTGTGGGAAACTTAGAGGAAAAGAATTCAAACAATTATTATCTCTCTTTCTGTAACCATTGTTTATAGGTATGGTTTGCTAGAGTGTGCTATTGATAGCCACCGATGGTGTGAGAGGTTTTCACTCTAAGAACAATCAGGTTTTAGCTTAGTGAGTCACATTATAAAAGACACGCTGTTTCCTAATAAAGTTATTCTATTTGCCTTCTGATGACTGGAGTCATTCATTCCATCCCTGACTCAACAGTGTCATGTTAGGATTTGAAGCTACCTTCCAAACATTCATCTTATAAGTAAACAGGTGATTCAATGCCAAATAAAGGTAATGATTCTGTAATGATCTGAGTGGTGATCTTTTGTTTTTGTCTTTTATTTATGATTCTTAAAAATTCTATAAATTGTTGGTTTTTTCTTTCATATTCAGATAGAATTTTAGGTGTGTGGTGAAATTTAACCATTAGTTATTTGGTACCACCCAGCATAGGTTTTAGTGGGTTCAAATTATTGTGGAAAATATTGAAAGGACTCTGAATATTATGATCGAAGCTCCAAATATACTTAAGTAGTGAGAACTAACTAAACTAAAGCAATTAAACAACAAAAAAATATATATAAAGTACTAAAGTAGTGTAAGATATCTCAGCAGCATTTAGTTATTTCTAGAAATTTATTAATTCTATGTAAAAGATACTTAGAGGTGCCAAAGTGGTTTATATCACGATAGTTGGAGCTAGACCTCCTGCATGCCATTGAGCTTATCAGGAGCTTGGCCAACAAAATGAATGATGAAAATAATAGGCCCAAGGCATATTCATAAATTAAAATAATTTTGGAATTATGGATTGACAGTTTATTTGATTTTACATTATTTCATGGTTGCCATGGGAAACTGACACAACTGAAATACTTTATCAACAGAATAGCTGAGCTGATGCTAATGACAAATAACATTCCTTTGAGGAATTTGGGATTAAATTTATTCAGATTATGCTTGCCTTGTAACAAAGTTCAGGAAACATGTTTTTAAAAGCCCAGAAGACTGTAACTACTTATTTACAATTAAATATTGGTCCTGAATCTATTTTCAGTTTCAGCAATAGGAGAGCTGGCTGTTGGAAAAAATAAGACATTTGAGTGCTCCATAAAATAAAAAATCTCAAAAATTGGTTCAGGTAGGCTCTTTCTTCCCTGGGGCAAACCTTGGATAATTCACTCCACAAGTAACATAAAATTTAAAAAAGGAAAGGAGATGAGGTAGGCTGTTAGGACTGTTACCTCTGCTTAAGTTGAGAAGACAGTGGTCTGAATAGAGAGGGACTCTGAGTAGCAGCAATATGTGATGGGCTCACAGTCTACAACACTTAGCAGTCTGAGAGCAGTCAATAATATGGTTTAGAAAGGGTCTCTTTTCCTTACATGCACACACAAATTAGATTCTTGCTTCCCTAAATTTTGTTTGTCACCAAATGAAGAGACTAAGTGTATGATAACACCTATAGATTTTATTTATCAGGGCTCTGAAAAGGCCATTGCTGAAGAGCTAAAGCAAATTCCTCAGTTTCTGGTTATCTGAGTTATGTCAGCAGGTTTCTTACACAGATCTGAAAGGGAGCAAAAAGCACAAATTATGTTTTGCTTCTTTCTGGGAACTACTTAGCATCATTACAAGTAATGTTGAATTCTATACAGGGAAGGTGGCTTCTTGAAGTTGTATAAAACAGAGCTTGTAAAAAGAAATTGATGTAACTGCATTTTTAATGAGCTTGCATGTTTGGTCAGTAATGGTAATCAGTGATGATTGTATAATATATTTGGACATTTAGATGACATCTGGTTCAGGTTCATGTGTTCCTTTGATTAAAGAATTAAATCAAAATGTAGTAAACATAACATACTAAAGTAAATTGAAAACTGGGTAATTGAGAGGTAATTGTAAAAGTAAAGTTTCCAAGTGGATGTGTTTTTTTTATGTGTTTTACAAAAATGCTACATCTTCTGCAGCTGGAAATGATTCAGTGGTTACCAGGAGGCTGTGTTCAGTTCTGGTGTTTGTACCTTAGGGGAAAAAAGGAAAGAACGCAAAAGATAGCTCTTCAAAAGTTTAATGGAGTAAAAAAAAGAAGAAAACAGGGATCAGGATAAGAATGTGTAACTTACTACTGAAAGGGTTCAGAGTGTAGCTATGCTTATGCCATATTTCAGTGGTTCTCCCCTCAGGATTTGGAAATTGAACTCATGACACTGGCAATCTCAGTAGGTGTTGTTGGAGAAAAGGTCAGCTCCTGTGACCTGAGAAAAGTCTTCAGGGAAGAGTTAAGGCTGTAAGTGTCTTTTTGACATAAGCGCCAAAGATGCGAATAAGGCTTACATTCATTATCTAAGAATTTTGTGTTTCCTACGAACTAGAAAAAGTGGGTTCTCACAGCACTGGCTTTCATTAAGTATTTTGGACCCCTAATTCTCTGAGAATTGAGGAAATCAGTCCTGTTACCTGGGGCAACGAGTTTCCTGAAACATCAACACCTGAACAGTGAGACCCTAAACTCGTGAAGGTTGTGATAACTGCAAAACTAATTTTGTGAATTTGACAACACTTCACCTGTTTCCTAAAGGCTACTTATTCCAGAAGAGACCTGCAATGCACTGTAAAATTGGATGTTTTTATCATTTTGTTCACAGCTGTAAATGCTTTGCAGTGCAGGGTGACGGCTGGAGTCAGGTGAGGTGGTTGCATACAGCCTGTGTTGCTGGTGTGTGCTCAGCCAGACTGGTGGGTGTTGCAGAGCAGATGACAGGTAACCATGTCAGAACAACCAGTGTAAGTGTGACATTTTCCCCACCAGACTACGGAGGAGCGCGTTCGGCTGCCGGACATCCGAGCGAGCAGGTGGTACCAGTTCCGCGTGGCTGCCGTGAACGTGCACGGGACGAGGGGCTTCACAGCCCCCAGCAAGCACTTCCGTTCCTCCAGAGGTGAGTTGTCCCTCATGATGACTGGTACTCACCTTCCTCTCGCTCCCTCCTAGAGTGCAACTTGATCTGCTTGCTTTTGTGGCAGAAGGTTTTGAACAGGTGGATTTTTGAGTAGTTTTGCCACTGACTTTAGAAATGATGTGAGATTTGTTTGAAGTCAGCAAACAAATTAAAAGTTGAAGTGTCTTTTATCAGTATTAGTTATTATTCTTTTATCAGTAAGAGTCTCCATTAATAAAACTATTTTGAAACATTTTCCACATGATTGGTATCAAACTACATGACCCTGACCGTGAAATACAGAAGAACTTGATTTTCAGTGTGTTAATCCAAGAGGTTTATCTCTTTTTTTTTTTTTTTTTTTTAGTTATGAGAAATATGTTATTGTCATATGTTTAATAAAGTATTGGTATATTTTGTTGCCTGTATCTAAATAATTGTAGCAGCATTGTTTGATGGAACTTTGGACCCTCTTAATATAACTTTCCCTTTGCTAGAACTAATTGTAAGTGCTTAAGAGTAAAAAGGAGCATAAATGCAAAGCAGCATGTTTCTGTTCATTAGAAGGGCATTTCTGATGATCCACAAAGTATTGTAGGAATTTTTGTTGATAGTTCTGGTTTTGCAACCGTTTGGGCAATAAAATAACTTTGAAAATTATTTCTGTACCAGTAAATGGTCCGTGAGGGATGGAGGAGATAGAAACGGTTCTCCCATCCTGTGAAGTTCCTGGCATTCTCCCTGGTGTGCTTTTGACCAACATGAAGAAGAATTTTCCCAGATGACTCTTAGGCATAGTATAGGGGTTAGCCCAGGCCAGAAACTATTCCCATTAGACAGATGATCTGGATGTGGTCACCCTCTCTTAAAGGCAGTCAATAATGTGGGCATATCCAGACCATGCTAGTTGACTTTAGTGCTAAAGAATGGGATCCAGCACTCTTCACTCTAGTAATCAAGCAGTTTCTAATAGAAAGACTTGTTGTTATTTTAGTAGTGACAGAATCTTTACACTGGTATAACTTTGCATACTTTGAGGAATGTATTTCCTCCTCTTTCTGCAGACAGAATTATCTTGCAGTACAAGCAGTTGCCATCTTTGGGTTCCTGTGTTGGCTTTTAGCTTACTGTTTGGCCATTGTCAGTCCTAGAAAAAAATCCTTTTTGGAGGTGCATTTGTAGAGGCATGCAAATACTTTGCTGGTATGGAAGGTTTAATGTCTTACTGAATAACTATATGTTAGCCTTAATAATTTTTTTTTTTTGGTGCCCTAGCCGTATTTGTGGTGGGAAGGTTGGCTGGCATAGCTGTCCTGTTACTTCTGTGACCACAAACCTTTTCATGCATAGAAGAAGTATTATTTTAAGGACTATGATACTTAAGTAGCATACAATTTCAGAAACATAAAATAATACAGTTCCTTTGATCTGTGTTGGGTTTACTGTAAGAACTCTTCAGCAGCTGTACCTTTCTCTTTACTTCCTGAGCAGCACTTCTGCAGATACAGCAGTTTGTGTCTGAATCTGACACCAACTTTCTGTTAAATAGCGATCATTGACAGTTGTCTTATTGAATTTGTAAATATTTTCCAACTCTTCTTCTTGAAACCACTATTACTACAATTACAGAAAGGTATGTCATGGTAGCACTGAGGTTTTGGCTTGAACATGACATTTTCAGGCAGGATTTGTATTACTTTCAAAAAATTGGCCCCCTACTGAGTGTGCTAGCCATGCTCAAAATACAATCCTTGGTAATGAATATAAAAATTTCCATGGTAAGTCATCCTGAAGGTCTCTTTAACCCAGAATCTGACCCCAACCAGAGGTGGGTTTCTGGATAGCACTGTAAGATCAGGATAAGCACATTGGGCTATCTTTTCAGAATAGTCTCCCAGCTGGCAGTAATTTGTGTTTCAGGAACCTGTGGTTTCGAAATCATTACATGAATACCAGAGTCCTCTTGTGGTCACTGCAGCTACCCCTGAAGCACTTGCTCTCCTTGAGAACTGCTCACAGCTGTCTAGTGGAGATGGAGAGCACTTTTAGGACTTTGTGACAAGGGCAGTGGGAGTCTAGTACCTCTGCGTGATCTTACCTAATAAACCAAAATTTTGATAATGGCAGCGAGTATGTAGCCAACATTCTTCAAAAGGCTTCTGTAACTCTCAAAATAACTGTTTTCAAGTCTGAACTCCAGCCCTTGGCAGGGGATTGTGAATTGACAGACAAGCAGCAGGCAGTTCAGTTAGCTATCAGCTTCACAGCCCAAATCAGCCTATGCTGGCAGCTCATCTGGCCATTCTAGGGGCTGTGGAACTGCCAGTGGTTGTTGTAAAGATGTCAAGTTTGCCAGATGAAATGTGTAGTCACTCTAGGTGGCTCACATGAAGATGCTGCTAGGTGCTGACTGCTGGGAATGATACTGGCATGCTTCTGTTGGTGTCTTTGAGCCTCCATATCCCCAGGTGGGCAGTCAGAGTGGTCACAGTTACACTGTCACACTAACATTTAATTACTACTTTGGAGCTCAGTGGGAAATGACAGCCCCTGCCTGGTAGAGAGGCAAGAAACTGCTGCTCAATTGTGCCTATTTTTTTGAGTGCCAGCATCTACTGGCCCTTGCTGAGCTCCTACAGGCACATTTAACCTCCAGTTTGGAAAAGAAAAGTGGATTTTGGCACATCACCTTTGGAAGTTTGCTGCCTTTCTGTGCTGCCTTTGTGTGAAGCGTGGACAGAAATTCACATCAGTGTTTCACTTCACCCTGTTGTGCCAAGACCAAGAGAAGATTATTATCTTGGTCAAACTTAGCAGAAGGTTTCTTCAAAAATAAACCCTTTGATCAGGAAACATGACAGTAATTCCTAAGACAGTTTCTCACGCAAGATTCTGAACTTTTACCAATTGCTCATAAGTAATAATGAATAGAAAATTATTTGGGTTTGTTTTTTCCTTTAAAGGGGAACAAATATGATATTTAATCTGAATCTAGGAAGAAGTGTGGCACCACAAAGTCTCTGTCACTAAATATTTTAAGATGTTAAGAGGAATATTCAAAAACGTGCTGTAATTACTCAGAGAGAGAATTTTTGTCTGGTTACCACAATACTGTTTTATACTGTTTTGTCTTTTTGAAAATGCAAAAACATGCTCTCTAAGTAGACACAGCAAAATAAGGTTTTGTTTTATTCAAAATGATGTTAAATCTTCTGAGGTAATTTCCATTAACTTATTTATCACTAAATAAAACTCCTCATTTTCCCAAGTAATTTAATTTCTTAGTCATGAAAATGACAAAAACCAGGAGAACAGGAGTATCTCATCAAGCATTTCAACTTGCTTGAAAACTTCATCTAGTTGTGTTTTGAGGTCTGACCTACTGCAGCTTTGGATGCTCTTGTGCCATAAACATCTGAGGTGAAGGTTTATTTGCTGTTCTACACTGCCTCATGTGTTCACCTAGGATGAACATTAATTTGTTGGCATTAATTTGTAAATAGTAAATAAAGTGACACGGCTGAGAATTTTTGAAATATTCAAAGCTTAGGCAGACCTCTTTTTAAATGCTGTTTATTTATTTTTTATAAAGGAAACAAAGGGTTTGCATGTACTTGTCTGACATGACCCTTCACAGGGAATAAAGTGAAGCTTTGTTTTGCCAAAATGTGATTCCAAAATTACAAGAAACACAGGTTGGACTAGATCAGTCTGTTGTGGAGTGACTGGAAAATTAAGTGAATATTGCACCTAGAAAGTGGATTCTTTCATATAACTGGGACTGTGCACATGGACTTTTACATTGATACTCTCAACTAAAATGGATCAAAATTTTCTGCTATTTTGGCAGTGGTTTCCCCTTCTCTTTTCAGGGTTTTTTAATTTTGTGTACTTTCCTTTTATCTTTAATTGTGTGGTGACAGTTTTCAATAACAGCAATAAATAAAGGTAACTGAATACCTGACAGAACATTTTTGATCCATAAAGATACAAATATTCTTCTTTTTATATTTAGACTGTCTCTCTCCAAGCTGTTTCCTTTCTTCTGGAAGCAGGAGAGAACTGTTCCTACAATCCATAAATTATTCTCCTTGGATGAAAACTACCTGTGTTTTTCTTTCAGTAAGCAGGCACTGGATAGCTTAACCTAATTGATCAGAAGCTGCTTGGCAATAGTAATACAATTTTTAATTTGTTGCATTTGGTTCAGAGTTCTTGGGCTATTTTTTCCCCAGCTTTTTTATAATTTTTGATGAGAATGAACTCTCAGTAATAGAGATTTCAGTTAACTCTAGGAATCAGTGTTAGGCATTTCTATGTCATACATTATCTCACTGGTCTGTAGGTAGTTACTGTGCCTTTTCCAGAGACAAGAAGATTGACACAATGAGCCCAAACCATCTGACCCTTCCACCTCTGCTAAAGGTTTTTATCTTCACCATGAAGGCAATTGCCAGCATACACTGGATAGATTGTCAAGCAAAAGGAAGCAGACAACATTGTTTTCACAGCACATAAGTACCAGGCTGGATGTGATTTCATGCATACATTACTGAGCGTTAGAAAAACCAGAACAGACACCCACTCATGGCAATAAAATTCTTTCTGTTGCTCCTTTGAGACCAATGATTTTTTTATGGTATTGCACAGCTGGTTTATGTGTGCCATTTCCATCGGGCAGAGCCAGTCCTCCTGCTTACACCGTGGAACTGTTTAATGGTTGGAAACTTGTCTGTAGAGCAGCTTCAGCAGACTTTTAGAGTTGGAAGGTCTCATGTTTGAAAGATAGCAATGGGAGATCTATTTTAAGTCAGGAAAGATGCTCCATAAAAAACCTGTTTAAATTATTGTCACACTTGCTCTTACTTTTACAGCTCAGAATGAGAATTCTGATTCCAATGCCATTATTCCCCTCTCTGACACCTACTCCAAATCATTTACTGTTTTCACTACAGTTGCCACGTTGAAAGACAAAGTGGATGCACTGAAGCAGTGTGTGATGTGATTCATGTGTATAGCTAGTCCATACTGTTTTTTAAGGTTTTGAAAAGGTATTTGCAAATACTATTGATTTAAAGAATTTTGGAAAATATAAACTATTACTATGGTCACAAATACGAGTGTGGGAAGATGTTCATTTTGAAATGGTGATGATGTGAGTGTTTTCTTTCTTTCTTTTATTTGCAGCAAGAACTCCTCCCTTTTGGGAACTGGAGACAGAATTTTGCTTGTGATGGCTGAGTAGCCAGCAAGACAGGAATTTAAGTCCTTTGGGTATACTCAAGCCAAACACAATCCAGACAAATGGAGTACTTACCCCATGTGCTGGAACAGCAGCTTCAGCCTTGACCTAATGAAGCTATCATTTCTAGCAGTGAGAAGCGATTTACTTGTCAGGCTGCTGAGACCAGAATTTTTTAGGAGTTGAGGACAGCTGTCTGTGCCAAATTCTAGGATATATAGAATGACTTGTATTTTATTTGTGTGTTGTATAAACTGCAAAGGAAAAGCTGCAACTGCCATTGCTCTTGCTGCAAACCAAAGAATTTGATTTAACACTCAGATAAACTACTATACATAAAGTATCAGTACTTTGCATTCAAAAAACTGGCAGCAGTTTCCATTCCAGTAGTTTTACATCTGTGTATCTGAATTATACATGTGGGCAGTCAGTCAAAGGGATCACAGGTATATGAAGACTAACAGTAGAATGGCTATTAGCTTTATAGTCAGCAGAATGTCACTTTAGCTTTATAGTTAGGTTAACAAACACCTTATGTAGTCAGCTTTATGATTCAGTACCAGTTATTAGACCTTGAAGTATTTTAGCATGAGTTGTATAATGCTTTTAATATCTGCACAGACATAGGCATGACAGACCACCTTGCAGAAGCATGACTTTTCCATTCAGCAATGCAGAAAAAACCAACTAATTTGTTATGTGGTAACTGGCTGGCATGCATTGTAGAGGAGCATGCTCATAAACATGTCCCAGATTTTTTTTGTTTTCTGGGTTCTTGTTTCTTGGGAGGCCTAGGGGGTGTAGGGTTTTTTTTTTGAGTGCTTTCTTTGAATATGGGGTTTGGGTTATTTGTTTTTTCTTCCTGTTAACAGAGATCACATTATCTTACCCTGCTGTTCCTTTTCACTTGTCTGCTTTACTGGTAAAACAAAATTCTTTCAAATGAAGAAACAATTAATATTCTTGGGTTCTTAACTTACAAAATTATCATTCTGTCAGTTGTAATAGTGATGAGTGTCACAGAAATACATCAAAATAGATGAATAAATTATATAGAAGTATTGAAATACTTAGTATGGAATGGATCTTAATCTGATATAAAATGCTCACTGAGTGTCTTAATATTTCAGGTAATACATCCCAAATCCATGAAATATTTTACTGATACATCCATACAAAAAGACAGGGGTTTTTTTTCAGTTGGTTAAATGCAAAACTGTAATAAGTTTTGTTTATTTTTGGTATTTTATATCTTTATAGCTAATTATTTTCTTAATCTGTCTACTAGTTTTAATAAAGCTCTCATAGAAAATATGTTACTTTCAGTGTCTCACCTTTTCATGTCTGTTAGCTGCACATCTACTCCTGTCTGTCTTCTACCACCACCACTGTTCTTGTTCAAAGGCATTTTTATGGATGACATTTGAGAGGCTTGCAAAAGAGTCTTTGAAGAAAGAGGAACTCAGGAAAATATCTGCTATTGCTGTATTATTTCACATGTATATTCCTTCTAAGAGGATGTTCTTTCTATCCTTAACTATAATTACCCAATGATTTTAATGCAGTGTTTGTATTCTCACACAGCAAAGAAGAAACACTCATAGATTTTCTTTCAAATGTGGATCAGCATTTTGTCTGCTGCCTGGACTGTGTCTAGTGAGCACAGAAGAAATGCTACTGATGATGTTTTCAATAAGCTGTGCAATTATAGAAAGTACAGATATGCTGGTGGTGTAGAATTTAGAAGAAATGATGTATTGTTTTCAGTACACATGTAGTTCTTTCTATCTGCTTTCTTTTGCTGGAATGGACATATAAACATTTGAAAAGAAAAAATCTAAATTTCGTCATTAGTTTTTAGACCTACAAAAAATTGGTGATAAGAATTTCAAAATGTTTTTAGTCATGTAATACACTTTGTCCAAAGAAGCTACTTCATTTATCTTTTAATGTTTTTCAAAATGATTCTCTGTCTCTTGTAGATGCAGAATGAGGACAAACATGTTTTATAGGTTGAATTATTTTTGGTTATATCTGACCATTTGGAAAGATATATTCTCTGCAACACTTTTATTTTATCCCATATGTTTTGTATACATAATACATGATGCATAGCACTTCTGGGAGATAAACTGAATAATTCACCTACAGTAATATGATCATGTTGCACTTCAGGTTATAAATGTTTTATATCCCTAATATAATGTCATATAACACATAAAAGCCCCTAACATTTTAAATCAGTGGAGATGAATGCTTAATAAATGTCTTATATGTATGAATCATGTTTCTGTTTATATTTAGTTAACCAAAATTACATTTTATACCTATCTTTTAAATAATGGAAGTAAATGAAAAATTGTATGAGAGAACAGTACAAACTATTTAGCTAAATTTTTCTTTAATTCTGGAATAAATAGTTTAATATACTTTAAGATGGAGTGGTTGGCAACTTCACAGGTAAGGAAATAAGCATAACTGCGGTGCTTCTCCAAAGCCAGAAAACATAAACACAACTGACTTGCTAGTGGATTAAAAAACACAAGTGAGAAGTGAGGCATTCTTACTATTTGGAAATTATGTTAAATTTCCAGAATTCTTAAGTATGCTTTGTAACTTTTATGGCCAAAAGTTAGGCTGAATTATATGTGTGAGGAAACAGGGACATCTATTACTATTTAACTAAAATGGAATGTGTGAGGAAGCAGGAGTATCCATTGTTATTTCAGCAAAAGTCCTGTTTAATAACAGGAATAAGTAATTTTTTCACATCTGCTGATCTTTAAAAGGGAAATGCTATCTTTATTAATTCTGAATGTGTCTTTTTTTATAAGCTAAATGATAGAATTTTTCAGTGAGATCATTTGTCATAGGGTTTATCTAATGAATTAAGTATGCCTGGAATGTTTATTTAACAGCTCATTTACCAATTTAAAATAATGCAGGTGAACCATACAGTAAATGAATGTATGATGTCCCCTCCTCACTCCTCCAGTTTTATTTCTGGCAAATAAGTGATGGCTCGTATGGCTGTGCATTCGTAACATGTCCTAATTACTATGAATTTCCTTTACTCTTTTGATATTATTTTAATTTTTTTTTGAGTCTCACTGCTTACTTCTATGTACATTTTGGTTTTACACTTTTCTTGTGTTTTCATCAATTTTTGGCTGACACAGACATTTAAAAAAGGGTAGAAATTAAAAAGTCAGATTAAAAAGTAGGAGTTGGTAAACAGCAAACTGGACTTTCAGAAGCTTTGTTGCAAAATCTTCATTGATTCACATTACTTGGGACCAGGAGTGAATCCACAAGGAGGACCTTAAATTTAATATTGGAAAAGATTCAATATTTAATCTTATTCAAACTCTGACTGTTGTGTGTCCTTGACTCTAGAGTCAGCACAAAGACAACTGAAGGAATACTGTCTCAGTTGATATTGACCAGGAATTGAACCAGAATAGTGAAATAAATCAAAGGGGTAGCTAATTGCTTTTTGACATTCTAAAAAAACCCCTATAGATTTCTACCTCGGTGTAATGTATCATTAGGCTTTAATTACATTTAGTCTAAGGAAGTGTTTATGTCCCATGGTGGTAGATATCAATATTAGAATTTTGAAGAAAGATTCAATATGTCAAAAAATAATTTCATCATCTGAGAATTATCTAGCAATGAAAAAATATTCAGTGTTTCAGCCATACAGTTCTGTGATGACTCTACAAGGCCACTTGTAGAACCTGAATATTTTACACTCACTGTGTATTTAAAGTAGTGAGTGACAGAAGGAAAACTGATAGTCTGGTACATTTTGATAATGCTTCATAATGTTTGTGAACTATCAACAACACAGAATAATGACAGACTAGATGCTAACTCATAATTTTTATTTCAGTAGAGTTTGAATTTCTAGAATTTACAAGCCATATCAGTTAAAGGATGTCTTTGCCTGGATTTTCCTCAATGCATTTAGTGTTTAATCCAGCTCATGAATGCCTCATATCTTCACATGAGGTGAAGATAATCTTTACCTTAATGAAGATAATTTTTCCCTTAGAACATTTTCATTTTTTTCTAAATTCCAGATCCATCTGCTCCACCAGCTCCATCTAATATCAGGATTGCCAATATCAGTGCAAACAATGATGGGAGTGTAAATGCAATGATTACTTGGGATCTTCCAGAAGACCCTGATATCCCAGTGCACCACTACAAAGTCTTCTGGAGCTGGACGTACAGCAAATATGTAATTCCAGCAAAAAAAAAGAGAAGGAAGATTACTGATGGGGTAAGAAAGAAATCAGAAACTGGGACAGAAATATGGTTTATTTTTACACAAAATAGAGTGTAAATATAAAATGTGTGATAAGTTCCAATGATTTCAGCCACTGGTAAAGTAGTGGTCCTAATTTTTAATATCATGAAGCCCATAGAAAATTTTAACCTCTCAATCCTTTTCTTACACTGAACTCAGGGAGACAAGTAAACTTCTGCCTTGGAATAAAGGTAAATATAAGATTTTTCAAGAAAGATGAATGAAAAGTTAAATGCTGTTAGTCCTCTAAACTTAGGCTTATTCAATTAGTGCTTGTTAAAGTGTTTATTTTATTTAAAAAGCCTGACATTGTCTGTCACATTGTTCATTCACTATGCAAGTAAAACGTGATACAGTCGTAGAGTAATCATTAAATAGTCAGTCTGAGGGAAAATCATACACAAAACTCTTTAAATAAACTGCTGTACCAAAGATCTGGCAATATTTCCTTAGCAGTAAGTTCCTAGGAATTTCTTGAGTAATGTGTTAAATATTGCTTTACTGGAAAGCTTTTTGCTGTGATACCTTGAAGCATATTGCATGTTATTTTAAAGCAATTAATAGAAATAATTAGATAGAAATAACAGAAATCAGGTAGACATAACTTGATTCTCAGTGCTTTTGATAGTGAGGATTTGGTCCCATGTTCATGTTAACATTGTGTTTTGGCTCTGGCTGCCCATTGCACTGTGATGAATGACAGTCAGAGGGACACAATTCCCCCTCTGTCCCTCAGTCACCAAGCCCTGACAGAAATAAAGGCAGTGAAGGCTGAAATCATGCAAGTCAATTGGCACAGAAAGGAAGGTTATTTCTTTATTGTCCTTTAAAAAAATAGTTGTAGCAACGTAGGAGTAGGGTTGGACTGTGCTACATAGAAAAGTTCTTGTTCCTCAAGAAACCTGACATTTGGTAAAGACCTGCAGGAAAGAAGCTTCAGCCTAAAGATGACAGGGAGCTTTCTCTCTACCAGCTGGACAGTACATCAGAAACCCCAGAGAATTTTAAAATTGAGCTGGGTCTTTAATACCTTTCCAGAGGGTACTTCCTACATACAAATATTATTAAAACATTAGAACATTAGGGTAATTGAGACGAAGTTCTGACCTTGAGTATAGGGAAATAGAAGGTGTATTTTATAGAAAAGGCAGGATCTTGCAATATCTCTCATATTGCTCCTGACTTGTACTTTTTCTTGTGCAGTATGTCATGAAACTGTACAGCACTGCCAGTGAGATTCAGGACACTCCAGATGCTGTTACTAATCAATGGTCATTTGAATATTGTAGCAACTCTTAGGCTAAAGAATGGCAAATGCACAAACATTTAAAAAACAAAAAAAGTAAAGGTAGAAAAGTCTTAATTGTTAAAGATCACTGAAGATTATTTCTGTCCAGTTTTTACCTTTAGATGTAGCCCAACCCAAATAATTTCATACTGGTTTCCATATGAATTCATTCCAGGTAGACATTGAATTAGTTTGACTACAATACTGACACTGTTAATCAAAAGTTATAGTCAATATATCAGCACTAAACAAGTAAAATAATTAATACTAAATACTTTTTGGCAATCCCCTTTCATTATCCCAAGTGTTAAGTATGGGGTGGTTACCTTGGTATTATGGTTATCTTTTTTACTCTATATGGACTGTCAGACTTGAAAGGCACAAGGAATTCTAATAAAAACATGGAGTAATATCTTCCACCTGGCATATGGACTAGAAGGATATTTTTATAATTAAATCTAGCAAAATTAAATATAAGACTGAGAAGGCTGGACTCTTCTTTACAATATCATGTGCCTTGCCTTAATGTATGGGTTTTTGACTGGAGAATGATAAACCTAATCTGTTGTTTCCCCATTTTATATACTTCCATGACACTGGAAATTGTATTTTTTCTGTTCTATTTTCCATTCTACACAGGAAAAGTGTTCTTTCCAATGAGAGGGTATTTTTGGTTGGTGTTTGTTTTTTAAATTTTTATTTTCGAGAGTTGAAACAAATAGAATGTATTGAAAAATGTATTAAATGTTGGACTTTAGCTATCTTCAGACTGACTGTTTTAGAAAAAAAGTTTTCAATTGCTTTACTAACACAGAAATTGTGAAAAAAACCCTTAAATTCCTTTTGCTAAAATTATTTTGGCATAAGAGAAAAACTTTGTTATATAGAAGAAAACCCCTTAGGTTTTGCCTAAACAATAGGTTTGGAATTGCCAAGAAACTGCCAAAATTATGCAAACATCAAGTAGGTTAGTATTTTTAAAATGACACAAGAAAACAGAATCCAATTAAAGAAATCTTTTGCAGAAAGGAAATTATACTCTGAAATTTATATATGAGTTTTCTAACTTCAAAAAAGTAGTGTGCCTAAGATAACAAGCCTGCTTTTAATAAAGGCATGTGTTTCAGCAATATTATAACTGCTTTGTATATTTATTCTATTATAGGCCCAAAATTATGTGGTCCTGGAGGGGCTCCAACCCAACAGCAACTACAATGTAGAGCTGCAGGCAGTAACACGTTGGGGTCAGATACGCCTAAAAAGTGCTAAGGTTTCTCTCCATTTTAGCACAACTCAGGACATCAGGAATAATAGTGAGTAATCAAACACCTGAATGCTTTCTCTTTCCTTTATCTGGAATTTGAATGTTTTATATAATGATTTCCTAAATTTTAAAAAATAATTTTCTTTAAGTGGGCTGTTCCGTAGCACAATGATCATCTCCTGGTCAAGTTGAGTAACCTTTTCTTGTTAAATTTCTTATTTAAAAATTGGTGACAGTTTTTGCCTAATTCTTTGACTTAGACTTTACTCACCTAAAATAAACAGTTGCAAAGAAAATGGAAGCCTTTGCATAACTGTAGTGTTAATATTTTTTAGATTCAGTACAGGTATAGATACTGACTGTGTTTCTAAATGGATGGAATAAAACCATTTTTGTGTGTCTTAACTAGACAGTATTAACCTTCAATATTTTTCAAAATCCTGGCTATTTTTAGTAGCCCATTAAGTCAGATTCTTGGAACACAAAAGCTTGTGTCTACTATGAATTGATATATAAAACATTGACTCTTCTTTTAGGGAATCTAAAACATTCCTTGTCTGACAACCATACGTTCTCAAAATAATGCACACATAGGACCCACATTCAAATTAAAGTCTCAAGGTGTTCAGATGTTAGGTTATATATTTTTAAGGTCTTTAGAACCTCACATGCTAAATAATATAATTGAAAACTGTATCTGAATCTGGCAGAAAACCATGATTCTTAGCCTTGTTGAAATGCTATTTATACAATTACAGTACAATACGAAGTTATTGCCCCAATTGCTGATGCATCTCTGATTAACTAATACAGCAGAGTTCTGAAAATAAGATGTTAAAGAATATGATTTTAATTATTCTGCCCTGACTCCATTTAATTTTCTATTCATTTACATTCTTTCTTTAAATTACACTCACAGTTTAAACTTGTAGCCATTTTCATAAGAGATCTGTAATTACTTTCAACCTCACTAATCAACGGCTGTTGTTGCCATATCCTGTTTGGGTATACATAAAATATTTTAATGTGATTGTTAGCTATCACAGACCTTCTTGTCTGTGGTTAGTATTAATGTACCAAGAAGAAAAAATAAGCTGAAGTATGCTTCTTTTTCCCATATTAAACTAATCTTTACTACTCTTTTGGGCCATCTTGAGAGACAGCAGAATGTCAAGTTTCCATCTCTTCCATGCACTGAGTCTTTGCTTCAAATCCATACCAGAATATCAGCTTGAATCTCCACTGTCTGTATATTAGGCAAGTTTGAGTTAAATCCTCAGTGAAGCCCAATGTAAGTGAATATAAGAGTTCTGCCTTTTCCTTATTGGCCCTCCTAGATTGTGCCTGTGCTTTTTTTCATCCCCTAGAAAAGGAGCTTAGTTTGCAGGACTGTGCATGGTATCAAAATCTTCTTGCAGTTATCACATTAAGTTCTCCTCCTTTTTCTATATGTACACAGGAGATGTAATAGAGGAAAAAATAACTGTGGGAACTGGGTGTTTAATTGCATACACTGAGCCATTGAGCTCTGCTAGAAGTGTATAGTTGGTGTTTGAGAGATTTCAAATTTTGCTGATTCTTTTCCTAAGAATTTTTTATGGGGTTTGCTACTTTTTTCTTTCTTTCCCCCCCGCCCCAGCAAAGTTCACTTTATAGTGAACTTCACTAGATAAACAAGCACTTTATAGTTTACTTCACTAGATAAACAAGCAAAAAGTTTTTTTCCACACTGTCCTCCCTACCCAATTTCTTGCTCATTTTGATAAGGTTTCTGTGAAGTTCTGGCTCTTGGTGCTAAACTAAGGTTTTTAGTTTTCAGTCCAGTCATCTTGACTGTCATGTCACCACGACATCACAGCTTTAAGAAAGAACTCAACTCACAGCTGAGTTTATGTTAAATCAAAGAATCCTGATGCTGGGGTTTTAGCTCTCTGAGGTTGGTCTGTGTCCTTCTATGTAGGAGAAAATGCTAGATGCCATTATATACAACTAGCCAAAGAGAAAATGGGCAAGCTTTTTAAGTTCTTTGTCTCATTTCTTTATTAGTATAGCTTTATAAATGTTTCCATCTTGGGAGCAGGGATAATTAATCAACTGACCTTTGTCATGCTTTATTGGTACTCCTGACATTAGGTCAGACCATCATAATCTTTAAACATGATAGTAAATAAAGACTTTCTATATAACAAAAGCCTTCAAAACTGAAGGTGAGTAATTGATATATGAGCATGTCATTTTTTTTACTGTTTCATATTTACTGTGAGAAATCCTTTCACTGCTAGGGTTGTATTAATTCTCCATGGCCTCACTTATGTTCTGACTCTCTTGGTCTATATCACCCCTGGGTTTATGTTGAGAGAAAATCTTTGTTTCAGTTTTCCCTCTTCAAAACATTGTGTTTTTCAGAATCTGATGCAGGTCACATATGAGTTATTACTTATAAATCCTCTACCAAATGGAGTTCATTTATGCTATACCTCACACGTGACTGGGCTGCTTCATCATTTTCTTTCCCCTGCAGTGGAACCTCTTTCCTTTCCTTGTCACAACTAGATTTAACTTCCTTCCACAATTTTGCTTGGATACCCTGCCCTCTCCGTGGTTGTATTGCTTCAGAAAACAGACCATCAAAAGTTTTTGTGAAAATCTGCTACCTACTTATGTCTAATTAGTACAGACTTTCTAATGCCTTGTGCTTTATTTTGCTTTACTGGGGTGACCTTTTTGTACTAAAAGGTTCATTAATTGTTGTATTGTATTTTAAGCTAGAGTAAAACTACATTGAGAACAATATCTTTTTGATATTGTTTATTTCAAGAATTTTGACTGTTCAAATTTTGAATGTCCATTTATTTAATGAGCAGTATTTTCTTTTTAACTGCAAATAAGTCCCTGTACCAACTAAAACACATATTTGTTTTAGAGTATTTCAGTAATAAGTTTATAGAAAAATTTGAGCATCCCTTCTCTTAAAGCCATGAGGTAAAGGAATCAGATTCTTTGAACCTAAACCACTGATATCACTCACTTTAATTGACAGAGCACTCTACTGAGAGGTAGAGTTTTTGGACATTTTTTAAAATGGTTAGATTATATTTTACATAGAAAAGCAAGTAGAAACTGCTCCTGGAGAAGATGCAAATTCATCTTCTATATCTCACTCAGGTTAGTTAGGTACAGAGCCAGTCCTGCTTAATGTAATTTTGAGAATACTCAGGAGCAGATGGAGAAATATTAAAAAGAAACAAAACAAAACAAAAGCCTGAAATATTATCTAGGACATCATATCTATGGCTTGTCTTTATTTTGGGACTTCCATGGACTTTGGGAAATAATTCCAGAAGCAACATGCCAATTTTGCTGAAGTCCCACTGTCAGATACCCTGCTCTGTGTGGAATTAAGCTCTATTTAGGTGTCTGGTCCTATTGTCAGAATAGAGATAGCCCATACTCCTCTGAAGTAATTTAGTCCTACACACTTTTGTGAGCTTTGACCTCAGCCCTCTGGCATTACATTTCCCCACACTCAGAAAG
Source organism: Urocynchramus pylzowi (assembly GCA_013397555.1). Taxonomy (NCBI): domain Eukaryota; kingdom Metazoa; phylum Chordata; class Aves; order Passeriformes; family Fringillidae; genus Urocynchramus; species Urocynchramus pylzowi. The sequence continues at coordinate 141,225 of VZRH01006025.1, forward strand.
GCATTGCCTCACTATATTTGTGTGCTTCACTTCTGGGAAATGTAGCAAGATTCTTGCTTGATCTTTATATAGAAATATTCTAAATTGGTGTCCTGGTTTTTGTGGAAGTGGAGCAGACAGAGAATAGCAAAGCAGAGATTAAATAAAATTAAAATAATTTAAACTGAGGAATACCTGATAGATTTTAGTTTGTACTTCTCTCTATAACTTTTTCATTTTCATTTTGGTAGTAGTAGCTTTATGGTTACCTTAAGAAAGAATTTAGTTAAGTTTGATAGTTTAATTTAAAACAAACAAACAAACAGAATGAAAAATTGTATCAGATTCAGCAAAGGGCTGAGAAAGTAAAACTTGGCCATAAAGCGAGTTTCAATTGAAGCTGTGTGTAAGGCAAAATGTTCAAGTTTGTATTTTACTCCTGACAATTATTGAAACCTGAATATTTCCCTCTTTCTCTTAAGTATGTAGTTAATAATTTGCCACTTCCTTATTATTGGACTCTTTAGTTTTAATTTAGGTGTAATATTGAATTAAATACAGCTTTTTTTGTTGATTATAATCTGATACTCCTAATTAGATCAGATACATTTGCAAGTGTGCAATGAAAAGTGCAGTTTGAATGAACATTTCTTTCTTTTCAACTGAAAATATCTATAAGTACTGTCAACCCTGCTAAATGATGATAATTTTTTACCAAACAAAATGCTTGATGAAGGACATCCAATTGCAATTGCAATTGCAAGCAAGGCATACAGCACCAAGGGAATTGCTGAAAGAAAATTCTGCTCTTGCAATGTTTTCCTAAGCCTTCACCATTCACTGTTGGAAACAGGAAAGTGGGCAAGACAGATCTTTAATCTGGCCACAGCATTGATATATAGCATACCAGAGGACTATATTTACTTTGATGTAGTAACCACATGTGGCACTCTGTGGCTTACATTCAATGGTGTCCTTGGATTTTGTGCATAGTCAAACACTGCATGAATATAAAGACTGTGAAGTATTAGAGAGAACTACTGGTAGATACTGTGCCTGTTTAAAAAATCATTGTGTTAACATTTCTTGTTCTTGGGGATATAAATACAGTCCACTTCCTTATTACTCCTCAGAAAATTTACAAAACATTTCCCTGTGAAAACGTTTTGGTTTTTTTTTTTTTCTTTTTGGTCACTTTCTAAATTTGACTGAATTTCAAACGAGTGATTTTTCAACCATTATGGACAGTTAATTCTTTATAGTTATTTCATTTAGGTAAGAAATGGAAATAAGATAATTTGGAATAAAGTTACTATTATTTTCTGAATGACACCAAATTTAGCACAGTCATTATACAGCACTGTAGTTAACTGAACAGTTTCCTGATTGTTCTGTGTATTGCAGAGGAACGGACATCTGCTGGGAAACCACAGAAAGGGCTGGGAGATCCTTACCCAACCTTTCAAAGAAGGAAAACCACTCGTTTTCTTAAAATTGGAACTCCCTTCTATCAGGACAATCAACTTCAGGTCAAAGTCTACTGGAAGAAGACAGGTTTGTCAAATTTTGCTTTACTGTTTTCTCTAAGGAGGACTCTTATCATCCATTTCAGAGTTGTAGAACATTAACACAATATTATAAGTAATTAATAGTTGAATCCTACACCCATAATTTCATCCCTTCATCTTCACATTACAAGGAAACATTGACTCTCCTCTTTGTGTTATGTCTGTGTACATGTCTTACAGAAGGAAATTACATGAGTCAGCTATCCAAAAATTATAGTCAGTCTTGTTGGGACACTAATCTTCACAGAGCTGAGACAATTTTTATTTTGGAAGGAGTTACCTCTGTAAAGTTTTAAATAGCAGAATTTGACATTACCCATAAAAGTTCTGAAGAACATATGAATGTTTAGCTTTATGCCAAACTTCATCAGTCACCTTGATTTGGAACAGAATGGATAGGTGGGCATAGCCAGAAAATGTCTTGAAGTTAGTTTTCTTCTAGGCTGCATCCTTCTGATTTTCAGAAAAGTCTTAACAACAATTTTATGGTTTAGTCCTCCAGTCAAAAGGAAAATGACATAAATTTGAGCTGTCTATTAATATTCAGAAATCAATAAAGGGCTTTTCCTTTCTTGTCATCTAAGAGCATATATGTTGCTCTAGTTTAGCCAGAACAGGTTCATATGCTGTGATTTCAAAATGTGCTCACACTGTTCATTTTTTACCTTGGATCAATCTACATGTGTATCCATACCACTAAATTAAATCCATTCAATTCTTGTGCTTGAAATCAAGGGGTACAAAGTGGATAGTCATGTTTTCTTCTTGAAATTTTCAAAGAATTTCAGAAATATTTGAGTGCTTTGAGGTTTAGATGCATGTGGCAACACCCTGAATGAGGACAGACTATATAAATGTTCAATTATGCTATGTAACATAGGAATATGTCACACTGGATATTCTGGATTGTAAGAGGTATCCTTTGCTTCCTATATTTTGCCTGCCTTTTTGAATGGTTACCTTCCAGACCCTGCTATGCCAATTTCAAATCCATCCTTATTCCTCCCTAAAACCTGCAAGCTTTGGTTCAGCTGAGTACATGCACATTTTGAATATTTGTCCCTGTCTTGTCTATGCTAGTTAATTTTTTTTTCTTCCTTTCGCTATTATATTTCATTTTTGGGTTGCTTCATGGAAAGCTGGAACAATTTAAATTTAAATAAAAGTTGAAGCAATTTTAATCGTGAATGTTCAGTTTACAAAAAAATGTGGTTTTCATTATCCAAAGTAAGATTTACGTATTCTGAGCTTTGTCAGGACTGATCACCTTAAACTTTGGCCTCTGCAAGTGAGATGTCAACTCATTGTCCAAGCTTCTTTTATTGTTAGAAAAGAAAAGCAGGTGACTTCTGTAGCAATTCATCCCCCAGAGTAGCAGAATTGCTCTTTGGAGAGGCCTCTCTTCTTAACTGAGAACAGAGGGGAGCCTAGACAGCTCATTTGTAGAAAGCTTAGAGATGCCTAATGTCTCTCTGTAAGCTGAGGTTCTATTCTTGGCAGTCTGTGTAGAAAAAAAATGAGGGACAGGATTCAAAGATGAGGAGACAACGATGTCTCCCACAGGCGTCAGACAGGGTTGTGCAACTCACAGTCTGCAGATTCAGCCCAGTGGAACAATCAATCCTGCTGCAGCTGTTTTCCTGCCAGCCTGCTGCCAGAAGAAAGATCATGTGTCCTGTGACCAAAATGCCAGCATCCCTACTGACATTCACCTTGTGAACAGTTTGCTAAAGTTAGTTATACTTAATGGAGGGAAAATCCTGAGCAGAACAGAAATATTCTTGTTCCAGCACTGATATCTTGAACTAGGTGTCCACTGTTTATAATGGTATTATAACATAGCTATTGAACTTAGAGGAATTGCACCATAGAAACCTAAATGTTTCCATCTAAATCTGGAGCTGAATCTCACTGTCTGCTACATACCTGGAGGTAATATTTGTATTAAAGGCTATAAATGTTTATAAAAAGAAATAAGGTAGTCAGCATCCTTATAGCAACTTATAGTTTGCAAATAAGAGGATTGCAAATGGGTGTAATTTCCAGAATTGGAGAGTGTCAAAGACAGCTTTGTCACGGACCTGTCAAAAATGACATGGATTTTCATGCTGTTACCTTGTGCCAGGGGTGTACTAGCTGAGTTTCTGACTGTACAGCTGACTCATCCTGTGTGGAGCTGTGTGCATCCAGTGACATAAGGGGACACCCAGAAACCCATTCTGGCCCTGGGCTAGGGGCAAGTTCTGTGAGGCACACTGGGGTGTTTAGCTGCATGCCCCAGCCATGCAGTGGAAGATGCCTTCCTTTTCCCTGCAGAACAAACAGTGATAGCAAAGGTGTGTGAAGAGGAGCAGAATACAGCAGTTCATCACACTTACCTCCTCTTTTTCTTTTTTAAAAAGAAAATATCAGTATTCTGAGTGACAGCACATGCAGTAACTCAGCAGGAACCATTGAGTTGTGTGGAACTAAAATATAGAAGCCAGCAGTTTTTATAAGCTCTTGCAAGGGTTTGGAGATTATGTAGTGCATGGATGAGGTACTGTAAATTTGCTAGTAACAATTTACTGCAGAGCAGGTCTGTGTGACTGTGCAAGGAACACAGCAGGAAAATCACACTGTCTTCATGAAAAACAGCACTTAGTGAGACAGCTGTGCTGGGAACTGTACCCACACATCTTTCACCTTTATGGCCTGCACTAGATCGTCTTTAGGGAGTTGTAGGAGGCAGCAGAGTGCAGCAACTATAATAGGAAATACTGAGGGAGACCTTACCTGAGCCTGCTCAGTGGCATGGCTTCTATTTTTATTGCAGGTAGGCAATCAGAGTTCAAATAGTTCCTGACAAAAAAATTGACCTGTTTGTCTCCTACATAGTGGGTGAACACAGAAGTCTCGTTTGTTTGCACTAATGCTCTCATTTTTGTGTAGTTTGCTATAAAAAATCAACACTTTTTTTTGGTGGAGAAACACAGCCATTCTATAGTCCTAAATTAGAATGTATAACTTTAAAACAGAAAAATTAAGAGGCTAGCATGAAATCATGTGAAATAAGGAGGTTGATAAGTGTAAGAGTTACTATGATAAAAAAATAATTCAAGAAATAAATCTCTCAAGCTTAAACATGTTGGACATTTGTAAATTGATCAAATTTCAGTTGGTTTTAGTAGTCTTTGCTTTGTCTGGTATGGTTTTTGCATATATTTGGACTTTCTGTGTTAGACTTCTTGACACGAACAGGAGATGGTTGCAGAGAAGATGAAATAAAAATGTTATTTAGATTTTGGATTTTTTTTTATATGAAGATTTAAATCAGCATGTTATCACAGAATTACAGAATGGCTGGTTTTGGAAGGGACCTCTAGAGAAGACCTAGTCCAACCTCTCTGCTAAAGCAGGTTCATTTGGAGTAGATTGCACAGGATCATGTCCGGGCAGGTTTCAAATATCTCCAGAGAGACTCCACAACCCTTCTGGGCATCCTGTTACAGTGTTCTGTCACCATCAAAGGAAAGGATTTTTGTTCATTTAGGTGAACATTTCTCTGTTTCAGTTTTTGCACATTGTCCCTCATCCTGTCATTAGGCACAGCTGAAAAGACTGTGGCCCCATCTCCCTGATACCCATCCTTAAGATATTTGTAAGCATTGATAAGATCCCCTCTCAGTCTCTCTTCTCTAGGCTGAACGTGCCCAGCTACCTCAGCCTTTCCTCATAAGGGGCTCCTGTCCCTCAATCATCCTCCTTGCCCTCCACTGGACCAGCTCCAGGAGCTCCACATCTCTCCTGTGCCGAGGATCCCAGAACTGGACACAGCACTCCTGATGTGGCCTCACCAGGGCTGAGCAGAGGGGCAGGATCACCTCCCTGCTGCCAATGCTCTCCCTAATGCCCCCCAGGATCCCACTGGCCTTCTTGGCCACAAGGACACACTGCTGGCTCATGGGCAGATGGGTGTCCACCAGCACCCCCAGGTCCTTCTCCCCAGAGCTGCTTCCAGCAGGTCAGCCCCCACCCTGTAGTGGCACAGAGGGTTGTTCTTCCCCAGGTGCAGGACCCTGCCTTTCCTGAAGTTTACTGAACTTTGTTCAACCCTACAGTTGCCCTTGTTGCATTGAAATAGTTTATTTTAGCTGTAATGAAAACTTTAATAGCTGCTAAAGCAACAGTCTTTATCTTAGTAAGAACCGAGTTATTACTTTTCAATATTAATAACTGCTCAGGTTTTATTGTATTCCTAATTCAGTGGTAGTAACATTCTATGCAGACCAGAGATTTTCTAAATTTTTTTAGAATTTCTTCCTAAACTAAGATGGCTCTCTAGAAGAGTTTTTTACTGTGTCCTAACACTGTAGCCTCACAGGATAACACAGATTACAGAAACAGAAGGAAAGACCTGTGTGGATTGCTTCTATCATTTAGAAACACAAACATGCTCCTGAGGTTGTTTTAGATTATTTCTTTATTTTCATTGGTCCCATTTTAGCTGAGAAGCTATTTTGATTTTGAATTTGAATCATTTTACTCAGTCTAAGGTCAGAGTCATAGAAGAATTTAAATGGGCAGGAGGGACTTCTGGAGGTCAGCTGGTTCAACCATCTGCTCAAAGTCAAACTAACTGTGAAGTTAAATCAAGTTATTCAGTTCTGTCTGCAGACCCTGTAACAGATATTGCCACTGTTTTTTCAATTTATCCTCCATCAATTCAAGCCTGCAGAGACTATCTAAGTTTATTGCAATGTGCCTTAGGATTGACAGAGGGTATGGTGATGTCTCTTGACTATTCAAAGATAGCTCTTCCATGACTGAAAGTTCCCCAGTGAACTTTGCAGATGAGCCTCAGGGAAGGCAGTGAAAAGAACACAGTGATGACACCAGGGCTGAAGCTCTTGGTTTTATATCATCCTTCTGAACAGAATTCATCAGCCCTCTGTCCTGTGCAGCAACTGCATCAGAGGGGGTGGTGCAAACTATTACCAAACTGACTTTGTTATATCACAGAGGAGTGGCTGCATATCAGTACTCAGAAACTGAACACAGTGTTTGAATAAAAGTCTGAGATAGGGGATGGATTTCCATATATATGCATCATAATGTGCCACAATTTGGTAAGGAGGGAAGACTTCTCTGGGCCTGTTCTTCAAGTGTCATTTCTTAAGTCCCATTAACTTTAGTAAGCATAAGGCACGAATGGAATGTAGAATCTGGACTTTACATTAAAATAAAGCTCTTTCTGAAATAATCTTTCAGTTTGCATGCTTTGGTACGATGACAATAATCACTTCAGGATGTATGCTAGCAAAAATACCTCCACACTTCAAGCAGTACAAGGTACTTAGCAAATGCACATGATGTTGCTAGACAGAGTCATCCAAATGCATGTTGCATATGATTACAATAGCTTCTTTCTGAAGGAAAAAAAATGTCTTTTCCTTGCTGCCTTTCACTTAGGCCTGGGATTAGAGAAACAGTACATTCCTTAAACAGCATGAATCCCCCTTTTGTAAAAGAAAAGTAGAATGTGTTCCATGGCCAGATATTTTGGCCATCTTGATGTGTGAAATTAGAAATTGCCAAGTAGTGTAATCAAATTTTAAAAATCACTTTTTACTCTTTGGTGCTGAGGTTGCAGAGTACTGTCTGTTAAATGGATGCACTCTGAAACCCATATTTAAAGGGATTAGATACTTGGGATGATTAAGAACCTCAGTATATTGTGCAGTAATCAAGACTGAAAGTGTGAAAATAAAAAATGCAGAAGTTTTCTCTGTTTTTCTGTGCTTGGGCAACTGGAGAGCTGAGTATTGGACTTAGCTGAAAATCCTCCAAGTTGCTGCAAATCTGTGTATGAAAATAAAATTTTGCCCAGACAGAAGGAAAAAAAATCCCACCTTTTATGAACTCTCTGCATCAATTTTCATCACTTGCTGCAATAATTATAATGCACTAAAATATCAGAATGTAATTTCTTTCCAAAGCGCTTGTCACAACAGTATTTTCTAAGTCATTACTCTGCCTTCACTACCATTTTCTCAGTGCCTGTTATTTGAGTGTAATACAGCTCTCCTTGCTCAGGTAAAGCTTTAGCTTCCTTTTCTTTGAATTAAGTCTATGTGCATTTACTTCCCCCTGTTTAAATTAAACATTTTAAGTACTTCTAGATATTCAAAATCAATATATCTGCCTCTTGGTTTTGCTTAAAAAGACAAATATTTAAAATGCATTAAGACTTGGCTTCAGGCTTCTTTCTTTGTGTTTCTGTAAATGCTAAAGCAGAAGAAAAAAGAATACTTAAGGCAGGAAGAGGCAGAAAATCTACCATTGTCTGATAAATCAACCAAACAAGAATAACAAATTCAATTACAGAGAAGAATAAAATACAAGGCATGGAAAAGCAAATAGAGAGCTAACACAAATGCTTTTAAACCCAGATCTTAGGAAAACAAAATTAACTTTCACTTAGTTCAGGGACATAAATGAAGTGACTGTGTGTGCTGACTCTTTGTTTGTAATAATGTATTTCATATGGCAGGTTTTGAAGTGAAAGCTTTCCCATTGATAACACATGTCAAATGGTCCTTTCTCATGGCAGTAGAGCCATTGAAGGTAAAGAAATCCTTCAGTGGCAGTTGGAGTTTCCAGTTTCTACTCTGAAGAATTCTGCAGTACTTGCTTAACACTAAAGCATTATTTAGTTTGGTACTAGCTGTTGCACCAGGCAGATTAGTGTTTGAGCAGCTGGCCATATTCTAATTATTGATATTCAAGCAGTAAAATACTTGTACTTCAAGATATCACTATGGTCCAGATGGTTCTTTCAACAGAATGACCTGACTGTTATTTATAGTGAGTATACACTAATATATTGCCCTCAGACTTCCAGGAGAATACAGGGACTTTGTCTCAGCAGTGGTTGATTGTGTGGGTATGCATAATGTGCATTAGTACTTAGGGATTTAATTAGTAAAGCTGGCTCTAAACACAGGACTCTTCAACTAGATCACCTCTTTAGAAATGCACTGGTAGATATTACAGAATTTGCTTGTCCATATGTGCTTCTCCTGACTCAGATGCCTGTATCTTATGGGCTTCCACAGTATTGTGCCTGGGGAGATAGGTAATGCTGTAAGCTTCCTTTATTATGGGAAATTATTCTGGAGTTAAAAGAATATCCTGTCAGAAGTGTCTGTGTGGTCCCTACACCTCCCTAACTTTATCTTTCTCCTTTACTTTGTCTTAATGTTGTTTCAGGAAAAAATCTCTTTGCCTTTTTTAAAAGGATGTAAAGGGTAGCATCTGACCATTTCCAGTGTTGCTTGCTTTACTTGATGAAGTGCCTATAGGACCCTGGTTTCTGTCCAAATGTGAAGTACTTACAATACTTAAAATGTTACTGGTGGGAGTAATGAAAAACATCAACCACAAATAATAGAATTTGGTAGAGCAGATGGTTTTCAAATTCTCAAATAGTCTGCAGTTGATTAGTGGGGCCACTTATAAAGTTTTAAAATTACATTTACAATGATGGCAACCTCAGTGGCATCTCCCCTGCAAATGGGACAATATTGGAAAGTCTTTTCAAAGGCAGTGTTTAGTGCATTCTTCATGATTTCACAGGCAGGACAGAAAACCATTATTTGCTGCCTTGCACTTGCTTCCAAACCTCCATACCTTTCAGGGTAGGCAGTTAAAGCTCTTGGTATGAGAGATTTAGAGGCAAGTTTGTCCAACTGCTAGTCTCAGGAATGTAACTGGAATTGATTCAAAGTCTGCCAGGAAATCAAATAATCACAAGTCAAATCAGAACTACCCACTGTGTTCCCAGAGCACAGACAGCACAGAACACTGATTTTACTTAACAGGCCCCTGCTGATGTTTGCTGAAGGCTGTACTGGACTGGTTTGTACATTTGTACACTTTGTGTGTTTATTGTTTAATTTTAAAATTTATGTAGTGTGGGCTGTACACAAGTCCTCAGTATGACCTGAATCATACTCCAGAACAATGACAATCTTTAGTCATTGTGAAAGTGCTTTTAATTTGACTTAATTTATGCATTTAAAAGAAGTCTTCTTTTTATTCTTAAATTTAGTAACTGTTAGAAATTTAAGCCTGATTTCTTTTGAACTTACATTAAAAGTTTAAATAGAAATGTAATTGCAAATTACCTGGTCCATGAGTTCAATCTAAAGATAGACCATCATTAGCTGGAATTCGTACCTTCAGTCAGACTGCAGATACACTTTCAATATTCCATTGCAAAATCATTTATCAAGACTTAATCCACTTGAAGGCACTGAAAAAACTAACTGGCCAACTAATAAATAAACTCTTGCCCAATTTTTAATTCTTCAGGAAAAATGCATTTTCAAAATGCATTGTCAGCATCTTTATGTACCTTCGATATGTCTATGTCTGACTTGTGCAATTTTCTGAATTTCTAATTACTTCCTGAGTATTACCACAATGTATAAAGCTAATTATTTTAACAACAAACACAGTACTTTTTAGTATCACTAAACTTGTCAATGGCAATATCTGATGTGAGGCAGTCTTGATAACTGAGGGGTAAAATGGCAAGCTTTTTACCATCCAAATGTGGAATCACAGAATATTCTGGGTTGTAAGGGACACAGAAGGATCATTTGATCTGTTGAGTGAATGGCCCTTATGGAGATCAGACCCACAACCTTGACACCATTAGCACCGTGCTCTGACCAGCTGAGTTCCTCCTCTCCTTTCCCCAAACTGTATCACTAGGTCAGATTAAGTCAAAGCTCTGTCTCACAGGCTGATACTTATCATACCTGGAGCAATCCTACCATTCCTAATGTGAGTGAAAGGTACTGAGGTTCAGCACTTCACCAGATGCTTCTCATGAGCTATGGGCTAATAATTGCTCATAATTGCTCTCTTAACCTGCCTAAGTTCTGGATAAAGCATTGATCTTATGATCCAGGGGAGGTTAACCTGTCAGCAGGGAGTCATCATGCTTATGGTGAAGGTGGTTTAAACTAATAAGTGTCCTCTTGTCAACTGGGTCAGTTTTCCTCCATGTGCATCTTTTAAATCTGTATTTTTAATGAGCTGGTTTATAAGGTGGCCATAAAACCAGTGGCATAAACACTACAAATAGGGAAAGGAAACTGGACTGTTTGAAGGAATAGCTAGAATTGGAGGGAAAGAAACCAAAAAAAGGATTTCTGAAATTGAAATTATAATCTAATTTTTAAGATGACCAGTATATGCAGCTGATGGTGATAATGAGTTTTTAATATCAGTTTCTTTTGCTCCTGTGACCATAAACTGGTTGCAAAAATATCCATAGTAGTCTAGACCAAAGATCCTACCCAACAGGTGTTCTGTGCTTGGCAGTGGCCAAAAGCAAATCCAAAGGAACATTAGAAGAAGGCAAGAGTGTAACTGTATTTCTGCATATTATTATCCCAGACAACTACTTATTTGTCAAAATTCCTGAGCCCAATATATGATTTCACTGTATTTATTCACTTCTGATTAATTTATCTTCACAATAATATCCAGTGTCCTATGAAGGTCACCAAGTTTCAGGGTGTCTGAAACATCCTGAGCTATGGAGTTCCAGAGTTTTAAGTGCTTTTTCTATGTAGAATCACTTTTTTTTTTTGGTCTTGAAGCCAATTCTTCCACATTTATATGAATCCTAATTCTTGCTCTGTTTACCTTATCTGTATACACATGATTTTGTAGATATTTAACCTGGTTTTGCTCTGTTCTATTTCTCATAGACACATCAATCTTAAACTGCAGATCTAGAAGCTGCATATTAATGCCATAAATTTTTTGAATACCAGTTCAGCAAAGCAACATCATGGAATGTCATTCCATAATGCATATCAGGAAAATCCATTTCTGGAACTCCATGGATCACTGCATGCAAACTTACCCATATATGGCTTTTGCATGAGGTCTGAGAGAGAAGGGAGTAGCTGGTCCATCCCTGCCTCCCTTCCTACTGTGGAATTAGGGGCAAGATGAGTCTGTACTTGGACTCTGGAATTGGGAGAGGTTCCAAGATAACTTACCCTCAATATAGTCAACTTACCCTCATAGTCTGATTGTCTAAATTTTTCACATCAGAAATTGTCCACATTTTTCAAAGTTACACAGAAGGCTGAAGTTAATGGTAGAGTACCCAGTGACATTTTCAGTGTATGTATAACCTTGGTGAGCCTTGGACTTGTTTGTTTGGGTTTTTTTCTTCTCCATTAAATTCAGGTCTGGGATGCTTGGCTAGCTTTGAAAATCTAGCTGTGAGGGAATAATGTAGAAAGCCTCTATTCAGGCTACAAGCAGCTATTGTGATACTTGGAGCTTACAAGAGGCAAATTTCCTTGTCATGGAAAACCAGAATGAGATACTGTTGAACTCACTTTGTATAGGATGTTGTGTGTGGGAAGATAAGTAAGGGTAGAGGTAATCCGGCTTAGAGATGATCCCAGGCTTAAATCCTTCAATATAAACATCTTCAAACCTTGAGGCTTCCTATGTCTAGATATGGACAAAAATACTATGTCTCAGGCCTGTCTTTAAATTACACAGTAATTGTTAATATCATTTTTGGGAAGGCTTACTGTTCTATTATACAAAGAATGTGTTCTATAGAAAGAAAGTTTGTTTTAAATGGCATAATGTGAGAAACAAAATCTTTGTAATTTAATCGAAACTGCTTATATTCCATGTAAGAGCAGGAAACAGTATAGTTTTTCTTGCTAGAATTGTTTGTTGAGTGAAGTTTAAATGTCAGCTGAAGGTTTTGGTGTTATTTTTAAACATACTGCTTGAATAGGTGGTTATTAAAAAGCTTTTTTTTTCTCAAGAGGTATCACGAGTACTTTGAATTTCATAACCAAACAAAACTTAGGATTTTTTTTTTTACACCATTGGGTGAATCAAGGCAGGAGAAGCAAAAGACACAGAGCTGTTATAATTTAATTTTTTTCATGACAATTTACCTAAAAAGCCTGTGACAAAACAAGTGGTTTTTACAAGGAAAAGGGGAGTGCAGAGAGACTTGCAATGCATTAGCACATCAATACAGCATTTTAACGTTAGTTGGAGGTAAATTGTGTTTACCTCATTTTGCATTTGCTAAACTACTATGAGTAAAATAGCACTTCTTATTATATTATTACTTCTTGTCCTATCATTAGATTCAGATTGCAAATGTTGGACACCATGAATCAGAGTAATACAATGGCTCATGAACCAGTATATGAAGAAAGAAATAAATAAGTGTTATGATCTAGTACTGACTGAGATCATATTTTGCTTCTCTGCAGTACACTGAAGTATCCCTTCCCAAACTGGTGTTCCATCATGCTGTTATTTAAATGTAAAAAATACGATGTGAAGCACTTCACACTAATCATGTCTTCAAAACTGAAGGAACTAGTAGTAAATAACACTGCTTCATTTGTTCACTTGGATTTTGTCCATATTTCAGCCTTCCCTGCATATTTCTCAGGACCTCTCCAGCAACTGAATTACATCAGAAAAAGCATTGATGGAAAACTGCATATATTAGGTGTCTGTGTAGACATGGAAAACAATATTTGTCCAATAAACAGATGAACATGAGCCTGAGAGAGCAGCAGACACTTCATCACATTCTATCTCAAATATTTCCTTTGTAGTTTGTGGTGTGGAAATGCAGGCAAGTGCTGCTGCAGGGCAGACACTGCTGCTCATCCTTCTGCTGGAGTGTGGGTTGAATCAGTGCTGGGTGTACTCGATGCCCATCTGTTAAGAGGGTTAGGTACTGGGAGGAGAAAGAGCAGGAACATTTCTTCAGGAAGCCTTTGACTTCTACAAATCTTTGAGCGCTTCAGAGTTGATAATATCTTCTGCTTTATGCAAGGCATCATTCATTTCACCATTTACCATTGCTACAGCTTTGCCATTCAATACAGCAAGGTAAATATTTTTTCCCAGAGGGTATGCTGATGCAGGATTTATATAGAGCTCTGAAAAATCATACTATGACTTTAAAGTAGAATCAATTAATCAAGCTTGTAGATACTGAGACATGCACTTCACCTGAGCATATTCTGCCCTGTGTTGTGATATTAAATATAAAATATTTTCCCCTTGCTCCAGCCTATTTTTAGAGCAGTAATGCTGCAGAACACATAATCCAGAAAGGAAATTGTTGTTTTATTCTTTTAAAGTTTTTTCTAAGTTTTTTGATGTTTACATTTTTATAATAGAGTTTTTCATACATTTTCATGTAAATAATGATTGTTTTACATTCCTTTCTAGAAGAAGAAAGAATTGATAGACTATTAGTTTAACCAGTGTAGTTAGAAAAGTAACAATTTCATCCCCCAATCCATAGTCCCTTTTAAAATTCTATAAATATCAAAATCCAAAAATAAACACACCTTTTTTACCTTAAACATCTCAATGTGTGAATATCATTCATTTCGTATTGTATTACAACAGGAAATTACTAATTTTTTTAATATTTCCTTCTTCCTGTTAGACTAAGACCATCAAAGACATGTTCAAGACCATCTTTTAACCATAGTTTTGATGGTCATTAGTGTCTTCTTCTTTCTAGGTTCTAAACTTTCTGGTCTGATCCTTTAGCTACCTTTAACTATTGAAGTTAGCACAACTGTTCATATGCCCAAGTGCTTTGTTGAATAATGGCCTGTGTGCTCAGAAGCTGTAAGAACAATCCAGTCAGTATGCAAAGAAAAACAGAAAACGTGTGGCCAGTCACAAAAAATCATTGTGGTTTGCTAGGTGAAATATTTGATCTAACAAAATATGATAAAGTTTTAACTGTGCACAGAACAAATTATTTCAATAATTTTCTTACTGAATAGTTTCAGAGATATTTCATCCTCCTTATGGCATTGTGTTTGAAGAAAGTTTAGCTTTGAAGGAAGACAACAGGTTTACGTATGGCTCATTATCTTCCAAGCTTTGATAACAACTCCTTTTGACATACAGTTAGCCTAATAATTATGTGTATATATTTTGGAGAGAGTCAGTTTGTTGAGGTATCATGACAAAAAATACAGAACATTGTTTCTTTTTTTACTGAAATACTTATTTCAAATCTGCTAGTTATTTGTATTAAATTACTAATTTTATGCTAGCAGGTAAAGGTTTTCATATGTCTTATTTTATAATATTTACTTTTATAGCTTATTTTATTCTAATGGGAAAATCTATCAGACACTGCACGTTAATTACTTTCAATCCTGTCATGATGCAGAAATCGACTTGATGTTACCGTGTTTATTGATGCCAGACATTTTTTTTGTAATTAAACCTTAATTTGAGGCACTGTTGCTGAACAATTCTGCTGTGAAACCTTATTTTCCAGAAAATCCCATTTGATTTTCCTTCTAATAAGTTTTTATAATTTGGTTGCCTGCATAATAGTGCTGTCACAGGTGGTATTAATTGGCATTTTTGTACCAAATAGTAGAGACCAACATCAGAATAACACGCAAGAGCTGAAATACTTTTACAACACACACCATTATCATTTTCAGCATTTGACAGGGGTGGAACAGAGATAAGGAGCCATGAGGTACTTTGCCTAAAGACCTCAAGCAAACCAGAGACAGAACTTGCCCCAGTTCCTGAAAGAGTCTGCTGCAATTTTCTTGCTGTGGATCACAGGATACGAAGAAATAAATACCTGTTTACCTGGTTTCCTCAAGTAGCTCCATATTGGTGGTGTTGGGCTGCATGAGCAAATTTCACTGCTGTTATGCCCCTGCTATGCCAGTTTTTTAGCTGCAAAGCTTCATTTCCTTATGAGAGTCAATTTGGCACCCTTCTGGAACAGTAACTGCAGTATAAAGGAGGAAAAAGCATTTGAGGCAGAGAAAGTAGCTGTCTGCAGTAGCATGGTAAAAAAAAGAAAACACATTTGATGAAATTATTCATAGGGCTGGCAGTAATGTATTTGTACAAAACAGAAACATGGAAGACATTGAAAAAGATGAGAAAAATAAAAGAAAAAACCCTTAAAATGTAGTTTGTTTTAAATAAACTGTAGAACCAATTAAATTAGAAATTCCATCTAGGAGAACTTGCAGAATTACCTGACATTTTTTTGGATTATTTTTCTGAATGATACTCAGAGCTTTAAATTCTGTGGGGAGGTGATTAAGTATTCCTAGTAACTATTGTGCAGCCATGGCTTAGGCTGTGTTTAGGTCTATCAATTTAAGGTGCTTAAATTGTGCTTATGAACCTGAAATTTTCCAAGTGGCAAACACATGTAGTTGCCATTGGCATTAGTAGAATTTTGAGCTGTTTTTACAGCTTGAAGATATGGAATAAATGCACATTTTCCATCCAGAAAAATCAGAAATGTATTTATTTGTTTTTATTAAAATGGAACTAAAGCGTTTAAGTTGGGGAGGGGGAGAAAGCACAACAATCTAATGAAGAACATATTTCTAAACACTATTGATAGAGAACTTAGTGGAGATACTCATGTGAGAATAAAGGCAATTTGGGGTAAATTAAAAAAAAAAAAAGCATTCCCTGATCTTTACATTTCTAGTTAGAGATGTAAGATTTGTGTCCAGCAAAGTTAGCTGCATATCCTTGTTGAGCAAAAGAGCTAAGAGTAAATGGGATTTTAAGAACATGATCATGTGGTGTCTGTACAGTCATTTTTTTAAGCCTAGAAACTCAATTTATACTTCGGAAAATCTACTTTAAAAATCACAGTCAAAGTAATTAACATCAGCTATTAGTTTATTTGAAAAGATTAGTTATGTGCACTTGTTTTACAGGCCTAAAAATCTTTAGCTTGGGCATCTGGAGATAATTTCCGTGTCAGTATCATTAAGAGATTTTTAAAGTAATTGTCGTGGATTGCCTTTTTTTTCTTTATTTCTCTTTATGTAAATTTAAAATAAAGTAATTATTTGAATAAGCTGTCTGCTGTGTGTACTTAAGTGGCTATTTTGTTGACTAATTTCACAGTCTTAGAGCTGCTGTAATGAGTGCTAGTACTTATTATGTCCTGCAGTGTTTCAATACAAATATTTTGAGTTCTGGGAAATAAGAATGCTTGCTGTTTGTGCAAGCATCACTATTTCTAGTATGAAATGATAGACATTCTAACCATAAGAACAATGAAGTTAAAAAGCTCTATAAAAACTCATAATTGAAAATTTAGAATCAAAAAACTTCAGATATTCAGAAGGAGATTGATACTGTGACATGTGAAATCAGGGAAGTAGACTGAAGCAGTCTGGCAATTTCTTGACAGTGTTTTGTACTTGTTATAACAGGAATAGCTGAGTTTTCTGATAAAACTCTCCAAAATCAGTCCCGTTAGGTAATGAATATTCTGTTCTTATTAACTACTCAAATGGCTTTTTGGAAAAAGATGTGGCTGTGGGCTCAGTGTATGAAGCTCAGCTGAGCTTGCTCCAGAACTCTTGGCTCTGGTGGCAGTGGCTGACATTGAGCTCATCCATTGCCTATCCCTCAGTTTGCATGGACAGCTAAACCTATAAATCTAAGTAAAATTTATAGGAGTGATCTCACTAGGATAGTGGGCATTGCTGAAAGGAGGGCTGGCAGAAGCTTTTCTTTTGCATGTGTTGTAAACATGCAAAACACAAAATCAGCTGTATGATGTTTCATAAAACTTTAGAGTAATCATCTTTATGAGCAACTTTATAAGACAAAGGCATATTTTCATAATTTTTCTCAGCTTCTTATTGGGCTTTTTAGATAATTTCATGCATTTTGTCTCCTTTTGCTTTTGAAAATATTAATTTCTTAAATAATCTTGTCATTTCATGTACATACTTCATGCATGTATATACATTTTGAGTTGTTCAGGCTTCTAGCTTTATTTAATCACAAAATATCACACCTTTCCCTATTTTTAAAAAGTTTTTGTCTCAAGTGGGAGGTGTCCCTGCCCATGGCAGAGGGATTGGAACTGAAGGATCCTTAAAGTCTCTTCCAACCCAAACCCTTTGATGATTCTGTGATTCTGCCTTGAATTACATTTCTGAACAGAGGCCTAGTAAACCTCTACACCAATATATCTGAATGCTGAGCTGTTGTAAGGTCTTGATGCTTGAGATTTGTCTTTTCCCAGTTGCCCATGTAGTGGTATTTTGTGACCTATCTTAGGGATGTGTTTTATCCAATCCTTGACTGCTGGACAATTACAATTTTTAATTGGCTTAGATAAATGTTTAGCCAAAGGAGAGTGATTTATTTATAGATTTCAAGTGAAAATTATTACAAGAGAAAATATATATTTTGTAGCTTTGCAAAGAGCAGTCCACCCATGAAGATAGTTTAAAATAATCAGAGAATGATAGAATGGTTTGGGTCAGAATAACTCTTAAGGATCATCTAGCAAATGATATTTGATAAAGGAGTCTACTGGAAGAGATGAAATCAGATGAAACCTACTTACACATGCACTGTGAGTTTTTGTCTTTATCCAATAGGCACATCAAGTGGGAAAACTTGAAGAGAAAAGCAAGAGCACATCCATTTCTTTATTTATTTTAAATGAGAGGGAACAATCACAAAGCAGGAAATGTACTTTTTAATAGATTTATTTTTGAAAGAAATATTGTTTCCAAAGAAATTGCAAAAATAATTAGCATACATATTGTTATGAAGAACAGCTATTGCAAAAATCTATTTCAAGGGGCCATTTCAGCTAGTTTCTTACACTAGTAATTTTCTTTTTAGTTTACAATCCTTTTCTTCTGAATCCAAACTGCTCATAACAGTCTAATACCAGATCAGCCCTTAAGGCATCAGAGATATTTGTTTTCTCTCCTGAAACCCACAGTCAGGCACATTAGTGACTCTGTCATACCAAGCTAATTAATAATAACAGACATAATTTTGCATCCCCTGTATAGAGAATGAAATCCAGAAAAATGTCAGGATACCTAATGTTTTCCTTCTTTTGTGCATTCTTTTTTGCTCTTTGTTTTGCTTCTTTATTCAGGCATTATCAGACAGAAAGCCAGAAGAGCTGGAAATGAGTTGAAAGCTTATACTGTAGGTACTGCAGCAAGTTTGCCATTGATTTAAACGGGAGTAAACTTAAGCCTTCAGTATTACTCATAAGAGTCAAGACTAGAATTTTATTTGGACAGATACTGAACAGGTTTTATGGCATACCCTGAAAGAAGAAAGCTTGGGGATTTACAGGCATTTTCACATATTTTCAGGCACAGATTTCTTAAGCAGTGCCAGGCACCAGCATTGCAATGCTCTGACAATGTGAGTGAGGCAGTTGACACCAAGTCTGTTTCATTATATTTGCAGGATGATTAGAAGTAGCAGCATTGAGATTATTTTTTTTAATGCTCAGTTTATTTTTTTTTTAATGTAAGCAGTATATGGTAACATATCTGAAAATGAAATTTCACTATTTATCTCCTTTAGCTGAAACAAGGTTTAAATTACATTGGTGTATCATATTTTCTCAATTATATTAAAGATTGCTTATTGAAGAATTACCAACTCTACAATACTTAAAATTCCTTCTGTTTTATCCAGAGAAGCCAGAAGAGTTGCAATGGTGAAAACATACTTATTTGTCTTTTCTTCTCTATTATGTCATTTAGATATCAGCATGAATCAATTCCAAGTCCACTGGTTGCTGGAGTCCTGTGCACACAATGACACCAAAGGACTTAGGAAAGTAACAGAGCTGACTTATGTAAGTCTCTATTCAGCTTGACTCTGAGTAGTTCCTAGGCAGCAAGAGAAAGGATGGTTCTGTAAAATAACACAATATGTGTTATACCCTGTTTCATAGATCATTAAGGATGCTTTTTTTTTTTATGTTTCTCTTTGGTAAAAGATAAAAATTATGTATCTGGGCTGGTTTTGGGTTGCTTGGATTTCCTAAATCCACACTAGGCTGAAATATTCTATTTGTTTTTGTTGTCATTCAGAAAATGAGACCAGACAAACTTCTTAACTAAGTACTTCTATATCTCTACAGGATATAGAAAACAGAGCTTTGTCTGCAATTAATAATGTAGGACTTTAGCACAGTGCAAATACTAAACAGTAATAATAGTAATTAATAAACCAGGTTTTCTTTTAGACATGCAGATGAGTTTCAGGTGATTATTCTCCCTGAGAAGAATAATAGATAAGAAAGAAGGACTGTAGGTGAAAAATACTAGATATTAAATCTGGAAGTCGGACAGATATCAGATGGGGAGAAAAGCTCCATGTAAGTTCATGGCAGCCCAAATATAAATAGCAGTGGCAGTACTTCCTACTCAATTTGTTGGCAATCTAGTGTCATCTGTCTCAATAACACATTATTTGAAGAACAGAGTAATGTGATTGGTGCATCAGAATTGATTTAGTGTGTTATTCAGAATGGACAAAATCACAATTCACCTTTCCTTCTTACCCTGATCGGTACTACCCCATCAATTCAGGGGTATTAATGTCATGTAAAAGAGTAAATCAAAGGACATAACTTCTCACACAGGATGGTGTTGACTTGTAAGATTTACTGTTTTGTGGGGTCAGCAAAGCACATATTAGAGGTGGATTTAAAAAATTATTTTGACATAATGTTACGGAGATAAGAGAAACAACATTTAAGAAGTTCATTTCCACTAGAGGTCAGGAAAGACTGTTTGGACATCTGTCCAAATGCATTGTGGGATTAATGAATTTATTTCCTTTTTTTCCTTATTTCCAATCATTTTATGGTAATTCATCCAGTCTGTCACAATAAATAAAAATAGTGCTGTCACAATTTTAAGGAGACATCAAACCTATTGGACCACTCTCCTGGCAGGTGGAAGGCAGGGAGTCCAGTCTCAGCCCAATTTGTATGTCCCATGAAAATGACCTTCCAAGTGAAGGTTAGACTAATTTGCAATTAGAAAAAAGAGGGAGTTATGCAGAAGAGCATGGGAAGTTAGCAATTCTGAAGGGAATTAAAGATCTAAAAGGTAGAGAAATACTTTTGACCTTAGCCAGTAACATATTACTATTATTATGGATAAAAACCAACCAACCAAACATTTTTTTTATGTATATGATTGGTGTTAAAGCTTTCAGATTGTAATTTTCAAAAGTACTTCAGACAACAGTAAGAATTTAGCAGGACACTTACACTTTATGTAAAGTTTTCTTCTCCACTCACTGTCCTTAAATAGAGACTTCTGCTTTGTATTTAGCTGTGGAGTTTTTCTTCCTGATAAGAATATAGAAGTACTTAATGTACTCAAGTGGAAAAATATGCATCCATAATGCTATGCTGAACTTTAAATGTGCTTTTAAAAAGTTAAACATAGATGAAGTCTGTCATTTACAGCAGCGTAACTCAGCTTTCTTACATTTATTTAATTCAATTAACATTTATATCCTCACATTGCTACCCCCACTGCCATCATTCACAGAGACTGTTCTAAATATTAGAAGTCAGTTGCTTTGATGCCATGTGTCAAAGGAACTGTGTAGAATTGAAGGACGTATTCAAATACCATGCTAATATATTTTACTACTGAAAACAATCATGACATTGACAATACTTGCTTTCTTCTCTGAGTTAAAACCACATTGGCATGTGTTTAGCATCCAGGAAAATATTTTTGTGGAAAGAACTTTTCATCTTTTGCCAAAGTTATTTTTCAATTTGTTCGTATTTTTTTCCCTTTTTTTCCTTGGGCTCTGTTTGCAGCATGTGATCTTTTTGTTTTTCTTATTGTAGGAAAACTACATTATTCTGAAGGACCTGTCATTTTCATGCAAATACAAAGTAACTGTTCTGCCTGCAAAATCTAAAGGTCGTTTTAAGGCTGAGAGTACTTTCTTTGTTACCCCACCTTGCTCTGCATTTAAAGAAAAAAAGCACAAGCACATTAATTGTCCTGCTGAAGGAGGTAAGGCATGATCTGGAGAACTACCAAATAGTTCCAAAAGCATTTATAATCACTAAAAAAGAGTCTTAAAAAGCAGTTTTAGGATAGAAAATGAGAGATTTAAAACAAATAAAAATATCACTAATGGTTATGTGAAAATCAACAGAAATACACAACATTATTGATCTTGCCTAGTACATGATTACTGTTTTGTCAATTAAGTGCAATTGTATTGGACATACAATAATACTTGTAATGGCATGGTTGGGTTTTTTTTTTTGTAAGGAAGAATGGTTTCCCATTGTATTTATTATAATGATGGAGGATCACTGTAGACATGATTATGGTGGTGTGACCCCTCTTTTTAATGTTTTGCTGCAGATGCAAGTTGCTTTTTCAGTTTGATTTTGTTTAGGCTAATTCTGCTCTTAAATAAGAAATACAGGCCCTCATATCTTTTCCAGCATTGTCCCAATGTGTAACTAGATGGTTATGGAAGTTGCAGAATTATGGAGATATTAGCTGGAGAGGAACTCTGTGGTCAGTTGGTCCTGGCTCAGGTCAGCTTTACCTCTCTCTGGTTAGAGGGAAGCCTGCTCACGTTGAGTCCATCCTGTTCCCAAGGGTACCCCCATGCTCCATAAGTCGCCCAGAACCCTGCTGGCCATTAATGCCATTTCCTTAATGCCTGTCCTGACAGTTTCCAGCATTACAGCCTTCCTGGGCAACTGTAACTCAGGTATAACTCTCCCCTAATCAGAGTGCTCCTATTAACTTGTACTACAGTTTTAGTGCATGAATTTTACTCTTTGGCTGAATTATGGAGTTCTGTGCTACTCTGGGCATTTTCTTGTGGTCCCAAAACTTCCAGTCTGAATTCAGGTATTATGAAATATGAGGAGCAGGAGAATGGCTCCCTGTAAATAAGGCACTTAGGTCTTTACATGCCATAGCTTTCTTTTCTTTACCTGCAGCTGAGAGCATTTTATCTGAAGTTTAAGTTTGGCCCCAAATGTCAGTGAAATATATCAAACATGGGTTTTTGGTTAACACTAAAAATGTGGAAAGCTGCCTGCATCATGTGTAACACCAGAAGTACAGCTCTGCCTGACCTTGATTTATGAAATTAAATGTATATTATTGAAGATTATATGTAAAAGTTCAGCTTATCTTTTTCTGCTTTCCAAATTTACAGTGCCAGTTCTACCCAAAGTGTTGGCCAAACCCGAGAATCTGTCTGCATCTTTCATTGTTCAGGAAGGTAACATCACTGGTCATTTTTCCTGGAAGATATCTAAGGCAGACCTTCACCAGCCCATGACAGGGTTTCAAGTCACTTGGGCAGAAGTGACCACAGAGAGCCGGCAGAACAGTTTACCCAACAGCATCATTTCCCAGTCACAGATACTGCCAGCAGTAAGTTGTTAGTTTCTTTTGCCAGTTGCTCCCTAAGTCTGTGTGTCTGTGCCTCATTTGTAATGTTTAGTGGTGATGCAGATGTCAAACACTGGTTCTGCAGGTAAGCTAGTGTCGGAATCCAAGACATTCCTCTCCGTGCCCTGAACCCTGGACAGGGGTCTCATATAAGCTTGGGGCTTTGATTTCAGCCCAAGCTTATATGAGGAATCACAAGTCACAGAAGTTTAGACAACACAGTCGCAGTAGTCATAGGGTGAAGGGAGAAAATTTGGGATTTGGTACAGGGGGGTTTAAAGCCCTAAGATGGAGGGATTGGGGCGTGCCTCATCCTTCTTACTTCTTCTTCCTGACATCCGTCTTTTAGGTGATGCTGGCATTTTTAGATTGGTTCAGAGTAGAAAGTCACTGTCTAACACAGGTGTTAGGGACTGGTACACAATTGTAAATATCCAATACGTAGTTCATAGCATAAAAGACAGCACCAGCCCCGTGGGAGGCAGAGTGCACCTTGGACTGACCTGCTGACCAGAGCTCGGCGGGTCAGACAGAAAATATTTTGGATAAGAAACAATAAACATGACTGAGAACACGAGCAGAAGACTCCTGACTCCTTCTTGGACAGCTGGGTTGGGAAAAGCGGCTTCCACCGACACCTGGGGTCATCTCCAGCAGAGAAGATCCCAACAAGTTGGAGCAGGAAGTACTTAATTTTTCCTCATTGATGAAGATACAAAGCACAGCCACTATTCTTGATGATACATCAAACATTTAAAACTGTAGAGCCTGGAGATGTCTTTAATTATCTATCACTGTATGTATCTCTCCTGGTTAACTTGCAGAAGGCTCTGGTTTGAGTTGAAACAGTGTCTTCTGTCTCTCAGAAACCACCAACATTTAGGGTATTTATACCAAGGACCATTCACTCTGACTAAAAATTTGGTATTTACACAACCAGAGTGGAAATGCACAGGGCCCGACTGCTGATTGAGCAGAGTGAGTGTACAAGTGCAATGTGTGCAGTCCTCTCTCTGCCCTCATAATGAAATCCATGCAGGATTTTATATGAGATGGAACAGCTTCAGCCAGGTCTGTTAAAGGCAATCCCATCTCAGAATATGTGCTAATTTGCCAGGAAAACTACATGTTTCCCCCCACTTTTTCTCTCTCTCCTTTCCCCTTTACTGTCAGCTCTGGCAGTAGCAGCAAATTATCTGACAGGAATAACCAAAGTTATTCCCACAACGTGCTTGGGCTTCCCCACATGGGGCGGGTACAGTGCCAACCAGAATCACCTCTCCTGATTACTTTTGGCCAGACCAGCCTGGCTGGTGGCAGGAACACCCTGTTGCCCACACTGTCCAGTATCACTTCTTCAGCTGTTCCCTTCCTGGGACTGGAATAAGATGAGTGATTTGTTTCAACTTAATGCAGATGATTTTTAGTTTTGATTTTGATTTAGATGAGTGACTTCTGATTCCCTAATATCTGTCAGTCTTTAGCCAGATGTATTCCCATGTGGAAGTTTCTGGAAAATAACTTTGAAATTATTTAGCACATGTCTAAGTGACCACAAAAGGTATGGTGCAGTGAAAAGTGAATCCATCATGCTGTAAATGACCTTAAGAGCAGAAGGCAAATTCTTATGGTGTAACTGGGACAAGTCTGAAATTAGTGTGGTCACCCTTTTTATTCCATGAGCTGCAGGCCAGTAGCTTATGATATAAAATGAATGGACTGCTATTCCACTGTCCCCAGGCCAGCCACTTCTTAAATTACCATTGAGTAGAATCCACATGCAAATCCATAATAAAAACAAGTTTATGTCATGAACATGTTTGTTAAAAAGAATGGTTTGGAAAATACATTTTGATTCATTTTTTAGTGATGAACACATCACTAAAGTGATCAGCACACTTTCCAGAAAAGTCTGTAACAACTTGGAGCTTGTACACATGAAACCATAGTATTATGGTTAAAAATGTGTCTGTTCAAAGGGAATGGCAGGCAAGAAATTCAAGACATGCTCGCTCAACAAAGTGATGCATACGTTAAATCCTTTTAGGGAATTATATGAAAATAGTTTGTGTCTGCTGACAGTGATAGAACCTGTTCAAACCACTGATGTGTGTGAGTAGAGCAGCTATGTTTTAACTTCCAGTGTTCTGAGAGTTGAAGTGATGTGTTTACTTTTAGGACCATTACGTACTCACCGTACCCAACCTGAGGCCCTCGATGCTGTACCGCTTGGAAGTCCAGGTGCTGACCACTGGTGGGGAAGGGCCAGCCACGATTAAATCCTTCCGCACGCCCGACCTTCCTCCCTTTGCCGCCCACAGTAAGCACTACCCTGTTCTGACACGTGCTGGTGACATGTCACACAATTTCAATCTTCCACGTGTAAAGAGTGGAAGCCTTTCTCAAGCCTTAGAGATTTTACTGATTCCAGGAGCATTCCATAAACTTAAGATGTGTGAAAATACTGGCTTTTTTCCCCTGGTAACTGTCCATCAGCAAATCCAGTCTTTCTTTCACTCAGTTTCTGTGGTCTAACATTTGTCACAGCTCTTTGGCTTATGCCTGTAGCACTTAGGGTTCAAAGTTGTCTATAGGATTACATAGCTTTCAAGATTAGATTTTTCTGGGTTCACTCAGTCCAGCATGGCTAGAGCTTGAACATGTTTCTAAAGCAAGGCAAACCTCTTAATGGCCATTTCCAGCACTTCATGTGTTTCTGAAAAATACAGCTCAGTGCTGCAAAGCCAAGTAAAAAATACAATTAGTTCAAATTCTGTCTGCTTGAATATTTTTGTCCTTTTACGGGCCCACTTTTGCCTGGCCTGAACATACACATAGTTGCCAGCCCAGACTCAGCACTTAGAAACTGAAGGATTAAAAGCTGAAGGTCTCACAAAGCCTTTTCAGTATGTATAAATGTTGGCATTACATATCCAGGGTTTGATCCATGCATAATTTCCTGTTCTTTTGTGTAGGACCTCATCTGAAGCAGCATCATCCACATCACTACAAGCCATCCCCAGAGAAATATTAGACTGTTTCAGATGATTATACAAATAACTGAGGGAAAAAAACTGAGCTCCCAAATGAGGGCTGGGTAACAGCACATCTGTTGGAGCAGTGAACCCAGTTTTCCAATGGAAGTTACCATCCTGTACGATCTGTATCTACTTCTCTGTAGTTTAGCCATGAAGAATTATGTTTGCACCATGACCAGGATGAACCATACAGCAAGTATCATTTCAGTACCAGCACTATTCAACAAACTGAAGATCACATCCAACTCAACACCTGTGAGAAAATACTCATTATATTGTTCATTATAATGTTTTCATATTCTGTGTTAAAAGTAGGTTAAAATGGTGCAGTGTATACAGCTTTTTCTCTTATTGAATACAATGTTACTCTTATTGAATGCAATGTTGCAATGCAAGGTCCTGTGATGTATGCATACTTTTGAAAGAGTCCATGTTCCCATCAAAGGATTTAAATTATCTATTTTACTTAAAGCCCTGCCTGTCACCAATTTAAGCTTCAGTGTGTTTTGCTGTTAAGGAATATCTCAATTTGTCTGAAATAAGCACATAAGTAAAATAAATACCAGTAGCAGAAACCCTGACATACCCAGTTTTTAATAATTGTAGTGTCACCATGGAGGATGATGATGATACATATGTATTACCCATCTGGTCTAAAGTGGTAATGTTCTATCATGTAAATCTTCTATTAATACAATTAATAATTAAAGGATATACAAGGTAGAAATACCATTGTAGAGAAACAAATGGCAATTAATAGAATTGTTTAAAATTTATGGCAATGAAAGCAACTAATTGGTAAGTCCTAGAATAATAACTTTTAAAATCTTACTTACAATTTTTTGATACATAATATTTCAAGGTATAATATTATCTTGAATAGAAACACCAATTTTCTAGTTAAAAATCTGAATAGTTAACATTAAAGTTTTAGAAACTGAAATTCTGAGGCACATTTATTATTATAGTAGCTTTATAGCTACTTTTTGGCTTTGAATTTTGATGCACATATTTCTTTTCCCTGTGGATCTTCAGAACAGAAGGATGAATGTACTGGCTCTACTTTGCTGTTCTGCTTACAGAAAGAATTATGTGACAATATTCTGGCATCTGGAAAACATTGGCTTATAGTTTATTTGAATTCATTTTTCAAATTTAGACAGAAGGGTGCCCTTTTTAACCATAAGGGAATTCATATTGCCTTATTGTGCAATATAAAGTGTCTAGAATAATTTGTCACACAGAGACACATGTCTCAATAGTAAACAGAAACTGCTTGGATTTATTGTTGAGAGGGTGGAAAGTATCTGCCAATAAACATCCATACAAATACCCGTAATCAGCTCTTAATGTTCAAGATGTTCAAAGTGCTCCTGAATTCTTTTGCACCATTTCCCTTGCTCCTTGAATCATCACATCAGACTAATGTACCTCAAAACTTGACTCTTACTGGACAAAGTGGCCACTTTTTCTACCATCAGATGATACAGACTCATCTCTGCTTCATATTCTCTCTGAGATATTCAATAAGAGGAGCTCGGACATTAGTTGTACATGTATTTCCCTTGTCTTGCTGTTTTCAGAAAAAGCAAATATGAAGAAATACCTATCTGAAACTGAGGATGAGAGCTATGTTTATCATAGAAGAATGTTCACAAAATATTCAGTTTGTCTATACTGAAGTTTACAGCATTTATATCACAAGGGGAGAAGGAAACTGCATTAATTTCTCATCACTTGCTCATCACAATTATTGTAGAATTTTACCTTCAGTTCTAAAGGGCTATTTTCCATTCTTTTTCTATTTTGGTTCTTGTCTTTTTTGATATTCACATAGTGACCAAGAATTTTCCCAGATATTTTCTAATGCTACATGGTTTTGGCCTTTAACAATAGCTTAAAATATATTAAAGGCTATGGTGCTTTTAATTCCTTCCTCTATTTTCCAAAATACATTAGAAAATTAGCAGATGAACTCTTGTTCCAAAAATCTGTAGTATAAAGGTTTATTTTCAGTTTTTTCAGAATGCCCAAGTCTGAGATATTTTTGTCAGGGTGAGAGTGTTTCTTGTGTACTTTTTTACAAAGAAAACAAAATTTGCATTGGACTGCTGTGCAGCACTGCTTTCACATTTGGATTGCACAAGGCATAGATGAGTCTAGAAATGATCTTTGTGGTGTTTGCTGGATCAGCAGGATCAGGGAAAGTAATTACCTCAGTCTTCTCTGAAGAATTCTGTCCAAACCTTTCAATCACAGTCTGTTCTAGTGGTGCTGGATCAAATCTACAGTGACTTGATTAATGTTAATGAAATTACATTTCATTCCTAGTGACACTGCAAAGAATAGATGTTGCTCTTTGTTAAAATGATGCCACTTCTTTGGAAATAAGCAGGAAGTTAGGAGCCCTGAGTCCTCATGAAATCATCCTTCTGAGCAGAATCAAAATGGTTACTGGTTGCTGATGCCATTCTCTCTGAGGCATTCTTCTGTTCAAAGTAACAGTGTACTTTTGAAGAGCACTGGCAGGTTTTCTCTTCTGAACTAGACTGAGCAAAACCAAAAGTTGAAAGTAGAAATCCAGTGATCAAGTGTATTATATTGAGTCCACTAAGATGTAAATTATTTTTTTCCTTCTACAAATGATCTTATCAACTCATCTTTCAAGTCACCCTCCAAATCAAAAATGAAAAATACAAAGTTAACAAAGCTCATGCATGGATGTTAAATTCCCAGCTGTGCATGATTGTCTGATTACTTTTTTTTTTTTTAATTTAACATCACACATTTGAAGTTTTTGGTGCCTAATTCTAAAACTTTGTTTGCTGAATCACACAGGGTATTCTCCTAATTTACTAGGCTAAGCCACATTAAACATTTAATTCAGCAATAGAGTTGCAATTTGCTACTTAATTCATGAGTTAAAGATTTATTTTCTGTAATGATGTTGTGTAATTCAGAGTCAATATTGGGATGATATTAGAGATATTGGGATGTTTTAAGATACTCTGCACCTTTACACTAGTGTATTATTTACTGTGTACGATTCTGATGGATTTGTCAGTTGAATTCAGGAGGCATTTTTTTCATCTTTATTTCTTAAAGGAGAACTATAAGATTATGCTATTTTTGCTAACTGCTTTGTGAAGTGATTTTTTGTTCATTGGTGATTTTTGTGTAAGAAAAAAGTGGTTTGTTCTTGTTATATCTTTTTTTTTGACCATTTTTGAGTTGTTTATAGAGCAGGAGGAAATAAGACAGAACTTGTGCTGTATCATCCATGTGTACCAACTTGAATATTCATTAAGAACATAGCACACAGACAATAAGTAAGAAGTCTGATTTTTTTAAATGCTGAACATCCTCAGCTTAGTGGCTTCAGAAGGAACTGAGGACATGGTGTGGCAATGCTGACATTGACATTGATATTTGGCGTGGTCACACAAAGTAATTTCTAATGTGAGTGGCAATTCTGCTAATTGGTATTAGCAGAACTGTATAGAAACCTTAATACTGAGTCAATTTATTTCACAATACTTTCATCTTCATGCTCTCAGCTGGAGTCAGGGAGAGTTTCCAATAAGCAGGTCCTGATTCAGGAAGGTTGGCACAAAGGAAGTCAGTGGGATGGAAGTGACCTTGTGCAGTTAAGAATGAGCTTTAGTGATGCTTCAAATCAAGCATGGATGTCAGAGTTTGTTTGAATAATGTCTTGAATCAGGGCCTTGTAAAACAAAGTGGGGGAACCAGACAGTTCTAAATTCTGTGTGAAACACCATAAAAATTTTTATTTTTGTGTATATGTAAATGTCATAGTGATATTGACTTATTTATTAATTAATTTTCTTATACTATGTGCCAAGTATGTTCCTACCCTTTTGATCAGTACCTGTGAGCATCAATGACTAAAAATAATGTTATGCAAAACTTGTGCATTTTAACCAGGAATATGCTACTAATAATCTGTTGCATGTAGTTTTCAAATATTAAGAAAACCCTTTATTTAAAAAAATGTAAATGGATACCTGCAGATGTTGATGATTATATGTGGGTTTGCATGCCAAAACTCATTGTTCAGTTGTGGGCATGAAATGTAATGACTGTATTACCTCTACTGATATATTAGTAAGGTAAAATTTACAAAGTAATTAACAGAGCTCTATATGTAAATTTTTTCCTTTTTACTTAATTATATTGTAGTAAAGGTAACAAACGCTCCTCTGTTACCCAAATTGGCTGTAGAAATTATGTTCCTATAACAGTCATTTAAAGTCAATATTTATTTATGTAAGTAATACAAAAAGATTGGTCTTATGTGTTTGTCCTGTTATTTAGAGAAAAAATATACACTTGTAAAAACATTTTGTAAAAAACATATAAATGTAAATAGAGTCTGATTTCTTTTACTCACTATTTTCATGTTTAGAATTTGTACATACTGTTTATGTAATAAAATATCCTACATCAAAATATTGCTACATTATCTCCTCCATACAGAATTTAGAATTTTGCTTTTCTTGAGTTGAAGAGATAGAGCCATCTAAGAAAAATCAGCGTCATACCAAGTACCTCTGCTTCATCTAAATTTCATTTGTCTGAAGTCATGCCATTTTATCCTCTTTTTACTACAGCATTTTGTTTTCTTTAGATAGTCATTAAAATAGTGTGAAAATAAATTTAAATATTATTTGAGTCATTTACATTTAAACCAATACTAGAAGTAAAAAGTCATGCATAACAGCTTGCCCTTTCTCTATTCTAACTGGATAGTTCACAGTGAAGATTTGTTGATCCTTTTCCTATGCTAACTTAAATTAATTAAGTTGCTGGATCTTTGCCAGTGGCCTGATCCTGCAAGCCAAGATTTTTATGACTGAAACTCATGGTGAGTCTGTGTATGCACTAGATTTGGAGTATTTTCTGTTCTAAAGTGCAGTATCCCATGGTTTAAATTTTGTATTTTTAACAAATATAAAGATCTGTCTAAATACAAATATTTAACTGTTTCAAATTCTCATAGATGCACTGTTATTCTCAGGTGCAATATCCTTAGTTTGGAGATGCACCTTTGGGTAACTCTTGACTTACCTAATAAACATATCTTTTTTGTTGACTTGATCAAAAACTCCAAAATTTCCTGGTATTTCTATCTCATGAGAATAACTGCTTAAATTTCTGGTTTTGGTTTTCTTCTTACATGAATGAATAATATTTAGAAACACCCCTATTTCTAAATTTCTCTGCAAGTTGGACTATTTCTATAATATTTGCTGTTGTGGTTCAGTAAACCCAGATAAGAATGATATATCACCTGAATAGGTGAATGGGTAAGTTGTCAAAATAAATGGTTGAGTTGTTCTGAATTGCACTGTAATTCAGAACAGCAATTTATTTTTTCTTTCCATGTCCTCAAAGAAATATTTTATTCTACATTGGATTAAAGGACACAGTGACTGGATTAAATAAAGCATATGAAATAAAGCAAATTTACTATATATTGAACAGTATTCATCATTTTGGGGGTGGTACAACCTGGCTTTTGTGCACCTAAAGCCAGAATACACTCAAAAGATTCCATTTCATAAAAAAAATTGAATACAATGAAAGCTTGTACCAGTACAAACCCAACCCTCCATGCTTCTATTTTCTGATTACAGGTGTTGTATTGTCATTGTCTGAATCTGTGCCAGCCTCCTTGAGGAAGGCCTGGGGCCAGAAGAGTGGCTGCAGCCCCTCGCTGGCAGGGCAGCACCTGGAGGGTAAAGCAAGCACCAGGGAGAGCAGTGAGAGTGTCAGCTTTGAAAGAGAGCCAATGTGCAAGGAGTGAATTGCTGGGTCCCCTTTGCATTGTGCTTCATTTCCTCCTTGCTCCTGCTCAAGGTGGATGAATATTTAATACACGCCTTGCTGTAAGCATTTACTGGGAGTGCTGTGAGGCACAGGAACTAAAGAATTTATGAATGCTTTCTGTACCCAGCTCCTTACCTGTGCTGGTGATTTATTCATGTTACTTAATACTGAGCTGCATTCAGCAGGTCTGTTTCTTCTCAATGGAAAATCAACTTTGGAAGCAGTGGACTGTCATTTTTCAGGAGCGTAAGGTAAATACTCTGCACACAAATATCCCTTTATGTTTGTGTGCAAATGAATGTGTACAGCAAATAGAGCTTGCTTGTCTTTTGCACAAGCTGTTCAGTATTAATATGTGTGCAATAGGTTCAAAATTTTCAATCTTTGACAGTAACTCTGGGTTTGCTGATTAGTAATGATTAGTCAACATTTTTGTCATAATTTTATATTTTATTTAGAAAATGTTGCCTGATTTAAATGGTTCAGACTGCACAGTTGTTAACAGATGCAGAATGGTAAGCTGGAATTTCTATGCTGTGATTTTATGTAAGTGAAAGGTAGAGGAGGCACTGGGAACAGAAGAGCATGGGTGGCACAAAAGGGCTCTGCTCATCTGATATATTAGTTTCTTTGCCAACATCCAATTTCTAGTATTAATTCCAGAATTTAAGGTCATTGCAAACATTAAAATGAATATTTTAAATTTCTTTTCTGAGATGTGCTGCAATACTTGCTTGAAATATAAATATTTTAGATTTTTAGTGAATGTGCCTGCAAGATCTGCTAGACTGTAACCATAAAACAGGAATTTACAAGAAAAAAATAATCTGGTGAGTGCTAGTTGTCCTCTCAGAGCAGTTATGGACAACTGTTATTTTTGCCTGGTGTTTATTGAACTGTAGACAAGGAAGATCCTTGTCCTGCTGCAGAGCTGTAGAGTGAGAAGGGAAGAAAGTTTTAGCACAGAGGTGCCCACTAATCCAGGCTGGGAGAGATGCAATGACTGCAAGAGCACAGCCTTGGCAAAAGGAGCAAAGAGGTTGTAAAGCCATCCTGGTCACAGGGAGATGGCCCTGCTGTTGAAGCAGAGTGTGTCCACAGAAAGGGCAGAGGGGAGCCCCCACACCCACTACACTGTCTTTCTGAGGAGACTTGGTGAGAGGGAGGGTGGTCACCATGCAAGGAGGACTGGCACAAATCCCATCACACTGGAATCCTGCAGACCTTCTGCCATGGAACTTTGGTTTGTAGAAGTTTCATTGAAATACCTGTTTGTCATTAGCCCAGACATCTCCAGATGCAGACCTGCAACTCTGGGACCTCAGTGCAGAGTGTCACCATGGATGGGGTACTGAATGGCACTAAAGTCAAAGGAAGACAGGTGTGAATTTTGGTCTCCCTGCACATCTCTTTGCTGTGCATTTGGACTGCTCAAGGTATAGTCAGGCTGCCCACAAATACTGTAATTGTGCCACTGACATGGGACAGCACTCTGTAAAGAACAAAGAAAGCTGCTTCTGGTCTAGGTCAACCTGCCATCATTATTCTAATAAACTCTCCCATGGTATACCTATGGAATAAGCAAATACTCCCATGGAATACTTAGGTTTTTTTTAAATTAACAGATTCATATGTTGAGAAAAGATAATTTCTTAAGTCACTGTAGGAAGAAACCTATACTAAAATGACTTAAAGGGGAACAAGAAATATTTTAATGGGGTAATGAAGGAAAAAAATATGATTCAAAGAACCTTATTTTTCTTTTACATACTAAGACATCAGGAAATTATGGAAATATATAAAGAATGAAGTGACAAAATCTGCCAGAAACTTGGAGAGAACATTTCTGCAAATTCTATACTGTCAGTCTGTGAAATATGTTTCTAATGTGTCATGGGAATCAAAAAACCACCTGTACAATGCCTGGAAGCCTTTAGTTGCAGCATTTCAGTGAGGCTGGACATTTTTGAATACTGCAGCTATTTACCAACATTGTATTACTGTTAACACATTTGTACTCTGTTAAGAAATGTTTATATGGCTTAGCTAAGCAATGACTAACACCAGCTCTGAGAAGCTCACTACACTGTCACTTTAATAGTGACTGCTGCTTTGGTGTTTCCATGTTCTTTAGCCAGATGAGCAGAAAGAATGGCAAAAATGCATAAGGAAAAGGCATGCAAAAAGGTCCCTTGTTTCATGATTTTAGGCCATTATTTCCAGATTTAGGCCAAGCTTCTTCCACTTGCTTTTAATCTCCTCAATGACTGTGATTTAGTTAAGGGTTTCAGTGTCTGGAATCCTATTAGTGCTGAGTTTGTTGAAGGCACAGGCCTTCCCTGTGTTGCTGAGGAAGACTTTGCACTAAACAAGGCCCCTCTGTGTCCCCAGGGCTGCAGAGCACTGCCCTGTGTAACCACTCCATCTGGTTCCAGGGATCATCTCTTGCCAAGTCTCGTTACAAACCACACTCACCTCTGCCCTTAAATCCATTTTAAATTTAATAGTAGCACTGCCAGATTTGAAACTAACAAACAAAACCTGCTTATCGTTGTTGACTTTGAAAATAGATCCTTGGTTCTGTGAACCACTTACCCTTTATTTGGTGATTTTTCTAATTCTTTCTTTTTGGGAGACAATCCTTCTGACTTTTCCTTTGCACATTGTGGATGTTGACAGCTTCTGTTGTCTGAGCCTCTGTCCTCTCTGCTGTGTTCTGCCTTTCCCCTAAGAGCCATAATTCTGCCATGGGAAGTCCACTCTTCTAAAAAGCATTTTTATGGGTTCCTTGTTTCTTTAGGGAGCTTGCTTTTCTTTTTGTTGATTGCTGTTTCCCTATTTTTCAATTTCATATCTTGTATTTTGCCTGGATTGGACAGTCATGCTTCTTCATTACTAGTTTAAGACAAAATACAATTAGTAGCTGCAAGATGTTTTTTAAAATACCAATAACAAAATACTCTCTCATATATACCTCAGTCTCAAAATGTTCCATTTCTTGTTTATACATCTACAATTTTTTATGCTAGAATTAAAGAAATAAACATCTTCACAGCAGCTAATCAGTATGTCACAAAAAGATTGATTTGATAGTATACAGTTTCCCTTAAAATGTTTCCGAAGGATGCTGTTGTCTATGGCACTGCACTCCATGTGTATAGTTCATTTCACCATAAACTTGGACTTTTTAAAAGAGTCTATTTCAGGAATTCAACCTGAGGTTTTGCTAAAGCAAAAGATCTTAACTAAACACCCTAAGGATAGATGAGTTTGAATCCTTTTATTCTAGAGTACTTTTAATTGTCGTTGGTAAAATAATCACTGGAATTACCAAACTCATATATGCTTTAAACAGTACTAGACTTTTCTAAAGAGAGAAAACATGAGGTTTCATTTTGTTAATTTTTTTTTCTTCAGTTTAATTTACCTTCTAGTTTATTGACAATCAATATTATGTTTTTGGGCTTCTTTCCCTGTAAATGGAAAAGTTATAATTTTAAGAGTGAGAGAAATGGAGGGAGAGAGATTGGAAGAGAAGAATGTGAAATTCTCATGAAGTTAAGATTTTAAAGGATTAGGTTGAATGAGGAGCACCAAGTAACACCACTTTTGTTATGAGATTATAAGATTTGCCAATGGCAGTGGTGAAGAGCCTGACAATGTGACCCATCTGTTGAGGTGGCTTGACATGGTAGGAGACATGTTCACTCTGAGGAACCCAAATCCTTGGTGATACTGAAATATTGCCAGGCTCCTCCAACCCTCTGGGCACTCCTCCATGCTTGTGTTCCATGTGGGTGTTTATAACACTACTGGGAATGGGTTTACACAGATTAGAAGCTACTGTGAGGATCTGGAATGGGGAGGTGAAGGGGTCAAGAGCTCAGGTGGCTTTTTTGTTAATTCTGCTGATCAAAGGTCAAGTCTTAGGGACAGATGTGACAAGGAGATAAATATGTCTGTGAAC
The DNA here is from genome assembly GCA_013397555.1 of Urocynchramus pylzowi. Taxonomy (NCBI): domain Eukaryota; kingdom Metazoa; phylum Chordata; class Aves; order Passeriformes; family Fringillidae; genus Urocynchramus; species Urocynchramus pylzowi. The sequence continues at coordinate 176,971 of VZRH01006025.1, forward strand.
AGATGGCACTGCCAGCAGAATGTCAGCTGCCTTGACCATGGAATAATGTTCCATAAACCTTATGATACAAAGAAGAACTGCACCTCTCTTACACTAATTTACTGATTTATTGAGACAGGTTCACAAAACTCACCAGATTGGTAAGAACTATTCTGCCCTTAAAAGAATTCTAAATATAGGCAAAAAAGAGAAGTATGTGCCATAAGGTCAGACAAGGGACAACAAAGAGAATGGTGGGTTGGTTAACAAAAATATTCAGTAGTGTAAGGATTAACTAGGAGGAAGAAGAGGCTTTATTACATGGGTAAAATTTTGCTGCAAATGACATTTGGTTGATTGAAAACTTCTTGGGTGTTTGAAATGTGTCATAGCATTAATAATTGAAGGATATTGTTTGCTCAGGAAAGGTAAGCAGAAGACTAATGCAGAAACAGGGTGATTAATATCTTATGAACTCAAAGTATTTGGGAAGTATTTTATATTAGTAAAGAAAATAAAGCACCTGGCTTGAAGAGATTCTATGTAGTTTCCAGGGTTTAAGAGGCACTGAAATAAACTACAGTAATTTTTATTCATTCCATTTTGTTTTCAGGAATGTGAATGTTAAAAGGAATGCTAAAAAATCTCAAGCAGCATTAAATATATGAGGACTAGGCTCCTACTTCATTCCTGGAAGACTTGTTTTCAGCAGAGGTGGATAGCTGGGTAGATGCAGCACAAGTGAAATGGACAGTGAGGAAGCCCCCAAGAGGTGCAATCAGATACTTTGAGCTCATTTCATTTGCCAGTCTGTTACTGTTTCCCTAATAGTCATGTAGTGCTTGCTATGTGTTGTCATTCAAAAGGATGAAAATGCTTTTATTGCATTAATCATCTCTATTTTTTGTTTAACCTTATAGCAGTGACTTGCATTTTACATTCAGTTTTGGTTTTCTTTGTAGAGCAGCAAAGCTATCAGTTGCACACACTTTATGTGATTGCTACACATGCACTTCCTGTGCCCTGTCCATGACACATTGTTCCACATTCAATCATTGTGCTGCATGTCTCAAAGTTTAAGAATCTGTTTCACTGTTCAAACTTAGTGTCCTTGAAGAACCTTCCTACACCTGTTCCAGTTCCCAGCTGAGCCTGAGTGTCACCATTACCTATTGCATCTGGTGCTCCCAGGCAGTGGAGCACCTTTTCTCAGTCCAGTGTTCAAGCAAAGCACTGTGTCTACTTCACCTGGAAAGGAAAGGCAGGTAAATACCCTGCCTGAAAAAAGCTTTCCCAGTTCTTCTTCTCACAAATGCCTGCATATCTTCTCTGCAAAGTTTTAGTGCATTCTTCAAGAAACTACAAAGTTATTTTCATTGGTTCCCAAAGGACTTGAAGGGAAAATGGCAGGATGGAGAGCACAATTTGCCAAATTTGAAGTGATTACAATTATTTAATGCAAATTATGATAGATAACTTTATGTTGAAATTAACATGGGCAGGACTGGAATGCAATGTAAAAAAATTCTGAAAATTGAATTTTTTAGGATGAATATCAAATGCAGAGGGAAAAAGTATAACTCATATAATTCTAAAGTATATGAAGATAACTGCAGAATTAGCCCTTCTTTAAGGATTAAAATCAAATATTGTTTTCAATTTTTCAATATTTATTACTATTTGAGACAAAGATCTTACTGCTAAATCAAAAATTACTGACTACCAACATGAGTTGCTTATATTTTTTGTTCTATTTAGAGCTTGAATTCCTAGCTCTGGATACACTACTATACTTCTCAGAAAATAGGTGAAGCAGTGTATATAATTCTAACAGTACTGTTACTAGTGCAAGATTGCTTCTGATTGCTTTTATAAAGGGTCTTATTTTTAAGAGGAGTGCTATTAAAATTGAAAGGGTTCATAAGATCACATTTCTTTTAAGAGCAGTTCCTTTGACTTAAGTGAATATAGAGTATTTATGTAAAATTGCTTCATAGTATGAAATGGAGATCTCAAGAAGAATCTGTCCTATGTATGGTAGCGTTTTTTAAACTGAATTTTGTCTGCATAATTATTGCACTGGTGTAACAGATGTGCAAGAGTACAAGACTTAAAAGCTTCTTTGGTGTTTTTCATTACATCAAAATACAATTTTTACATATATAGATATCTATGGCACGTTTCTCATGTCCATGAGTAATCCTATTAATAAATTAATAAATCCTAGCCTTAGTAAACTCTCATTTTTACCATACTTTTGCAGGAATGTTATCTAAGCTGGTCAAGGTATATTTTCACTGGTTTTGAAGCAAAGTTATGACTAAGGGGTGAAAGATACCAGATGTATTTTAGAAACTGTTTATCACCTCAGAATGTAAAGCTGACATTTCAGGAGGTCATACATTATTATTTGCTTTTTGTAAAAAATGTTTTAAATGTTCTTGTAAATTAAGTAACGCTTTGGGAAAAAAGTTAGACTGCTTTAAGTTTGTATCTTTTAATAGAAAAATACAATGGAAGAGGAAGAAGGATTGGTTAAATAGACAAAAACCATGTAGAAAATCAAAGATTTGGTAACATGTATAAGCACTATATGTTTGCAGTTATTCATCACCTAGAAATATTGCCACTTGAGGAAAGGTCAGTACTGCCTAGGAGTTTCCATTATTACTAGATAATTCTCCATGCTTCACCACTTTTGTGCAACTTAATTCTGCCAGGTCTGTGTATGACATTTGCCTCCATGCTGTTCATTGTATGGAAAAAGCAGAGACCACCTGGCTGTGCAGTGCTGTGTCCTTTAGGGTACACTGCAGAAATGGATGCAGTCAAAGGACTGCAGTCCAGCACAGCCTTACTGCAGAGGATTAAACCAGAAGTGCTGCCAGACACCTGCCCTGTCAGCAGGCAAAGCTAACCTCCTTCTGAGGGCTAGAGACAGAGGAATTTGGGCTTGATTCAAAGCATCAAAGTTGCTATATGAACTTTGGCAAATAAATCACTGAATTTTGCTGTTTCATGATTTTTGCCCTACTGAAATATAGATAACAGCAATTTCTTGGTTATTATTTAGGTAATAAATTTGTCTGACTAGAGATTTATTTTTACCTAAAAACCTATAATGCATCAATAAATATATTTGCAAGCTCTTAGGTGTTTCTTTAGTAGAAAAGTGAAGTCAGGCAATTTCAAAAGAAAAGTATTCATTCTGTACTCCAGAATATTTTATTTTATGGGATATTTTTAAAAAAATCCAAATTTAATTACTTTAATAAGGTAATTAAAGCCTGCTGCTAGGACAAGCAATCTGTAGTACACCATAAATGATTCCCTTCTGGTCATCTTTTCTCTCTCCTGCTTGCTGATTCCCCTCCCAACTTTCTTCACCAATCCTACTGTTATGGAAACATACAGCTGGTGCCCTCTCCATTTGCATACGTTCAGGAGGAGAAAGAAGTAGATGTTCCTACAAAATTATTAATCTATGGAGCAAATGTACAATCCCAAGCTGTTTTCTCTGGATGGGCAACAGTTAGAAAATCAATACAGACAGAATATAGCATGTTGGAGGATCTTGGATTGATTAGAGCTGTGTTAGAAACACAAAAGTAAAAAACAAGAGGAATATTGTTTATTCAGAAATTAAATAGATATTTGGCTAGTCAGCAAAATTTTGCTCTGAGTCCTGATTTAACATTTGCATAATGTCACAGATATTTTCAACTCTTTCAGTTCTGCTGCTTGATGTGGAAGCAAAATGATCCAATATTGGGATGACCCAATATTTGGGATGCCAGGGGTTTTATTAATCTCCTCACAGCTACTACAGTATCTCAGTCTGTGTAGACATATTTTTTCCTTTAACAATGCTCATATTATTCACTGCCATCTACAGTAATGTTATTAAGACAGAACTGTGCTCTATATCTGAGTTTCTCACAGACTGGGTTGTTTCTGTCCAGCCAAAGAGGAATGCAAGCATACCTGGGGTAAACATCTAAAACTATAGCTGAACTGAATGCTACAGGGTAGAAAAGGAGACATCCTTCCTGCCATGACCCGATTGGGAAAGAGTTTGTATTCTCATTAGAAATCAGAAAGGCAAGAGAAATATTACTCTACACATGGGGAACAATATTTTTTATGACAGTTATCCCTCAAGGTCAAGAGCAAGTTAACAAGTTCATCTTTCATTCCATAAGGCAAGAGCACTGATGTTGAAATCCTTAAAACTGAGCTTACAATGAGAAAATACAGTGCCATTTCCTTTTAGACAGTAGCATCAAAGATGCAATCAATAAATTCACTCTGTAGCAGCATCCCTATACTAAGAAACTGTCTTGAGGGAAAGAATATTACTTCGGTCCTATATAATTCAAAGCTCCTTGAACTGGAGTTCTTTGAAGATAAAAGTCTACCTTCTCAGCTACTGTAAACAAACACAGCTGTTTTGACTCCAAGGTACTACCAATTCAAGTGTATTTTTGCAAGACTCCATTATCCTCTTGCTCAATAGTGACTTTAATAATGTTTTATTTAGTCTCTACTGGTTTATGCTATCTGGTCACACCATAAAGAGTGAGGCAGTTCTTTTCCTCCCAGGTATTACATTCCTTGGTGAAGGTCTTCAGCCACAAATTAATTTTATTGTAAAGTTGTTTTCTAGGGACTAATTCTCACAAATCCTTGCTAGGACTGCACTCCTATGTTGCTGTTACATTATCTCACTCTTAGCAGGATTTTTTTGCAGTTGGCTCTGGCTTGCTGAATTAAATTACCTTAATTGGTGAGTATTCTTAGTTTTTCTCTTTCCATGCTGAAAGAGTTGGCATACCACCACATTCCTCTCAAACCAAACTTTTCCACAGCAGGCAGTTTCTCTGAATATATTTTAAAATCTTTCCTAAGACTGAAATCAACATAATGAGAAGGAACATGAAGGAGGTTAATAAAGGTTTATTAAATGAGAACCTTTGACTACATCATGTTCTTTCATTTCAGTACTCTCAGTCTCCCAGAATGGCTCAGCTTCATTAGAGCAAACAGACAACTTAGGTCACAGGACAAAAAAAGAGTGAAATTTGCTTACAGATGGTCAGAACAAAAATAATAATACAGAATTTCCCAATTTTTCTTTATAGTCAACGGACAAATGATGGAAAAAACTTCTTATCTATCTTTTTAGAGGACTGAATTATTTCCAAATTACAGATTCTTGGCATAAACTCTTTCCTGGGTAGGACCAAAGTAAGTTACACAGGACTTTTCATCTAAAAAAAAAGTTTCAGCTTTTCAGGGAAGGTGAAATTATGGAAAACGTACAATATTGAACTTGAAGATATGTATATTTATTTATAATGTCTATATAGTACAAGTGTGATCATATAGAGTTTTAATTTTTCAAATTAATTTGTACATATTTAGCATTACAATATCAATAATAGAAAATACCCTCAGTATTGAAGACTGTATATTCAAAAATATTTTCTAATCTAATAATTCTAGTATGTGGTGTTGAAGTTATCACATATTTAGCCACCTTATATTCTAATATATCTGCCAAATACACAATGGAATTAATTTCCTTTCACAAAATTATTATAAACAGCACTCATGTTTGACAAGATATGATATAATACTCCTTGCACAGAGAATTAATTAATTTCCAACTTGAGTTTTACCAATATAAATTCAAAGGCAATTAGATTATTTCAGGGTCCAAACACAGGTACTTCAGATTTTTATGTATGTAATCATGACTAAAATCTGCTGTGTTTATAACATTTTACTTAGCTTGTCATTTCATTGGCTTCATTTATTTAATTGATTTGAGGGGCATGCAAATGGTAATAGCATTCCCTGTAATCAGCATTCTAGAGTTACCCCAAAGCTGCAGCAGATTAACTTCTGACTGGGATACTGATAACACCATAGCTGATAACATGAAGCTTAATTCAAAGCAAAGCAAGGAACTGTGAAAATCTTTTATGGTTGTTACACTTAAATATGTATCTCTGTGTAAGTTAATAAACACATATGCAAAAGTTGTTTAGCACCACCAACAACAACATAATAATATGTATTATTATTATAGATAATAATATCTATACAAGACTAATTCACCTCTCCCACCTCACAAAATGCAGACTAAGAGGACGTAATCAGGAAATTTTTCCTTTTTCTTTGACTGTAAATAAACTTATGAACAAACCAAAAATAAAAAAAACCTCTCCATCTACATCTCAGGTGTGCACAGAGAGTTTTTTAAGTGAGATTTAATTGTAACAAGCATATGGCTACAGCAAACACATGGCAACAATTGGAAAAATGGGTTGAGGAAAGGGCAATAAATAGAGATTTGGCACTGTTAACAGTGCAAACAAGGTGAAGGTAATGGGGTATATTCAAGGAATTAGAGTAGAACTGAGCAAACAAACTAAAAGCAAAGAAATTATCAACTTCCAGTAGTTAGGAATTAAATAGAGGAAGCATCTCTGAAATAACTTAATGAAAAGAGGGGTAAAGGTAGCATGAGCAGGGATATGCATTTTAGATAATCTGAAATGAAGGGAGGTGATGATGGTATATATGCTTCTCTCATAAGACATTACATATTTTAAAATAAAGGTTAAGGCTAGGTGAGAGGGAAATTAAGCATCTTTACTGCCCTGGCCTCAAGGTAGGTGATCTAATGACATGAGAAGAGTCTGTATTGTTGTTATAGAGCAGAATAGCAAAGATGCACCCAAATAATAGATTTTTTATTTTTATCTTCAAAGAAATAGAAACAGTGGTAATGTAAAAGACTGCTTTTCACTTACTGTCAAATATTCAAAAAGATGTGCAAAAAGGAAGAAGAAAAATACAACAAAGAGCTCTGACTGCTGTCGGTTTCACATTGCTGGGAAAGGAGTATGCTGATGTTATCATGAAATGAGAGCAGCAGGTGTGTAACTATGATCATGTTTTATTTGTAAAAAACAAAGGGTGGTGAAAGATGGGAGGAGAACAGCAGCAAAAGCAGGGCAGAGGAGGCAAGGGATTCAAACAGCAGTGGATTAATAGGCTATTGAGAAGGGAGAGCACTAAACACAAGCATAAAGGCAGATAATCTAAACCCTACCAAATAAAAACCTCTGCTTTTCAGATCCTTGATTATGAAGCCAACCAAGCAATGAGAACACCTTTTAAAAAAATAATCCAATTACTCCATTAGTAAACACATATGGATGGGTGGGGTGAGGCAAATGCACAATTCTGACAGTGATAACCCCTGTATTGCTACAGCTGAACTCTAGGTAGAACCTCACAAAAGGCTTTTTTTCTATCCAACCACTACTGAAAACACAGATGCCAGGACCTCAGTGACATTCCAATACTGGCTTTACTGGAATGCAGAGAAAATTGTGAGCTATTCTTGCAGAGAGCTTTACTTCTTTGCACAACTATATTGTGCACAGCACCAGCTTTTTGTGTGTGTGTGTGGATTCAGAAGCTTTGCAATCATGAGAAACCAAAGATCTCAGAATACAGTTAGACCTCCCGAGAATTTACAGAAAATTATCATTAACCCAAAACATTAACTTCCTTCATTTCTTAAAAGCACCCCTTACTTCCCCAGCATGTGTTTACATTACCCCACTGAGTTGCTTCTTCTTTGTTGTTGTAACTTTCTGTGGTTAACAGTACTACTGAGAGTATTGTCCTCTGTGCTTAAAAACTCTGGCCTAAGCTTTTATATTACCACAAATGAACAAGCTTTTCCTTTTTGCCTGAAGCATGAGCAGAGATTTCATCCTTTGAGAATTCATGTATATGCAAAACAGAGCAGCCTTTAGAAGGGCAAAGATGGCCTTGGAACTTGAGAAACCCCAGTGACAATTTAATGCTTATGAAATGACCAAAAATTTTGGCTTTCCTGTGATCTTTCCATTCAAGTTGAAGGAAGAGTATCTGTCTGGATGTCTACCTTTTGTAGGCATATAAAAAATTGAGTTGGTTAAACTCATTGATTCATTACAGATGGATACACCAAGCCGTGGGAGAACCCAGTGAACTAAACTTCTGCAAGCACAGATGACTCCAGGTATCTCAGGCTTTACTTACAAATTGTTGTATTAGCAAAATAGTAAATACCACATCTTTATTCCAGGCATTTTGAAGTGACTGCATATTGATTCCATTCCAGCTGGAGGGACTGCTGCCCAACAAATATTGCACAGCAAGTCTGTTTACATGTTGGATAAGGAGGTTTCCCAGCTCTGCTAGGGTTTTGGAAGAGGGTTTTTTCTGAAAAGTTGGTTTCATTCAGCATGATTCTCCATAGCTGACACCCACATCATCTGGACCCCAAATGCTGAAGGTTTTTATGCTAAAGGTAACCCTGGAGAGGGTTTTTCCTTATTTACTTTCCTTCCCTTTTTCCTTACTTCTTGGTCTTTAACAGCCACCTCCCTACCAGAACCATAGTTTAGTATGGTTAGGATGTATTCTATGAATGGTGTATAAGAAACATATGAAAATAAGGCTGTCTAAATCTATGATTTTCCTTTTCTCCTGAAGAAATTAAGATTGTTCCCCCCGAAAGTTCAAATAGCTGTTTATATATAGCTTATTTTTCCTTGCTCCTTTTTTTCTTATTTTCTTAATTCCTTTGTATTTGTCACTGCAGCTCCCACATTAACCAACCCTATCAATGAATATGCCCTTCTTTTTGTTGTTCTTTCTCACACATAGCTGAGGAGCCAACAGAGACACTGACAGTCCACTACTGTTAATGGAGGACATGTAGGTTGCTGCAGGTGTGTCTGGTTCAAAAATAGAAGTTTTATAATTTTCTAAAAATTTTCTATTATCTAGAGCCATAGAAATGCTAAAATATTTTTCATTTTAAAATCACCTCATCCCCACTCACTTTGCTCCTTCCATTTCCATAACTCCCTCACCCATCTCAGAACAGTGTGGAGAATTAATACCATCAGCACTGCTGAGCATAATAGTATAAGTTTGCTCAGCAAACTATCTTCTACCAGTGAGGGCATGGCTCTCCTTCTAAAAGAGAAAGAAAAATATTTTTAGGGCTTTTTAGTAGAAAAGTGGGGACGACACAATTTTTCTATGTCTTATCTAAGATAGTTCTGTGAATGATTTAAAGAATTCTTACTTCTTCTGAACTGATTCTGTTATCTATAGTATAAAGTAAGCATAAAGCAATACATTTTTTTGGAGTTAATGAAAACATGAATGGAACAAGTCTAGAGATATATACATTGAAGATGTTGTGTCTGCCAAACTCATCTCCACAATGTTAAAAGACAAAAAATTAAGGCTTTGATGGAAATGCTTTGAACTACTATCTAAAGTAAGCTTTCAGACATGTGACAATAACTCCTCCCTACCCTCACCCCCCCCTCTTTCTAAGCATGCATTCTGTAAGATTTTGGTGGACTAGAGACTGACTGAACTTGCTTTAAACTACACATCACTGGATATTAAAGCTGTGTTCTTCACAACTAGTAAGAAGCTTACCTTCAGTAGGCAAATTAACTGTAGAAGTGAGAAACATCCCCTTCCAGTTAAAGTTGTCAAGTGTTTATTCAGCAAAATCTAAGCAAAAGCTGTGTGCTAAATGCTAAAGGTGTGCTCATTGGTTAAGTCAAACTAGTGAGGCTGGAAGTCAATTTTGCTATCATGAAAGTGATATTCAGGTGGTTGTAAAAAAACACACAGATGTTTGCAGGACTTCAGATGCTGTCTTTGAGTAGTATCACAACCCCTGTTCACTATACTCATCAAACAAAAACCAGTATTTTAACTACAAAAAATCATTCTAGAATTAGAGACATAGTATTGAGAGTAGTAACATTTCAGGATATTTCCATAACATAAGGAGTTAAACATGCTCAAATGATATTACTATGCATTATAACCTCTTTTAGAGGTTACTGTAAGGATATTTACTACTGGAGTGTGAGCACGTACATTCATTACATAATAGATTAATGTGTTAATCATGTAAGGAAACATTTATGTAACTTGCTGCTGCTATTTCAAAATAAATATATAACATAGCTGTTTCTGGTCATTAATGATATAATGGTTTTTCATTGCTATTGCACTTTGTGAACTGGATATTTTCCAGAGCAGTTTAATCCAGATTCTGTTATAATTTGTTGCTTTGCATAACCCAAGGGAAGGACAAAAGGAAAATAAAACAAAAGAAGAAAGCAGTAATCATTTACTGTTCTCCCCTGAATCCTTGAAGCAGCCTCTAAATTGCATCAGCCCGAGGTGGAATCCAGGGGTTTTATGATGCAAGGGAAGATTTTTTGGAATGATTTGAGAGCAAGGCCCATTTTCTCTCTGAACATTTCCCAGGTTGTTTGTAAAGAGTGCTCTGTACTGGGAGGACTGGCTAACACTCTGGTTTTGCATACTTAGCTGAGAGGCTAATGAAAGTGTCTAGTTCCACTTCACAAACTGGTAAAATAGAGCCATACAGAGGTTAGAATTTAATGATTTGAATGGCATTGAAGGAGCTTAAGATGTTTTTACAAAATCTCAGTATTTCTGCATTGCAGTATTTCAGAAAAAAAGAAATCCACCTGAATTTCACTGCAAGGCATGGCCTCTGGATTCAAAGAGCAACATACCAATATAGCAGGATTAATTAGTACAAGAAATTACTGCACTGTACTTTGTAATTACTAAGGTTGCATGTCTTGCTTATTGGTATTTCAGTAAAATAGCTAAACAGCCTTAAATTTCCACACTTGGTTGATGGGAGCTTTTTAAGGTCTGGTATAGAAAAACCAAGTTAATTTTAAAATAAACCATTTTGATTAGTTCAGTTTCTCAAATGTCTACCTTTTTGCCCTCTTTTTTCCTACAAAATTATTTATTAATCCAAGGAACAGACATGAGGAGTTTTGGAATACTTCTGGAAGAAATGGATTGATCACATTGCAGTACAATTCATTAACATCAGCCAAATCATATTACATTATAGTTAATTACATTATAGTTAATGGTTTTTTTCCCCTTCCTTTTTGAAAAGGTTTTGGAGATACTGAGTGATTTAATTAATATTAATTCATGATAGAATAAACACTTTAGTCTATAGAAGAGTTGAATACTTTTCCAAAACTGCTTCAGTCTTATCAGGTAGATAAATATTTGTTTGAAGTATGTTTGGGTCCAGCAGTTGTTACAGTACCACAGTATGCAGTATCTTCTATCTTGCTTTACATCTGAAAGACATTTTTTTCACTTGTTTTTTACTGAAAAAAACTGCAAATGTGGGTGTGTTATCCTTTCTTCAACTCTTTACCCCAGTTAAATAGCTGTTTAGCTCATGAATGCCATTAGATTGATGTAAAATCCCAAATTACCTGAGGCTTTCTTTCACACTGAAATATGTGATGGTTTGTTATTTCCCATTTGTGAAACAGTACTATTTTGTTAGGACCATGCACATCATTTGCTACAGATAAAAAATCTTTAACTATTAACTATGTCACTCTTCATAGACCCTGGTAGCTCTGATGTTATCAGTACTGTAATGAAAGCAGAAAATCTGTGGTTTCTGGCAACATAAATGCAGCTGAGCCTTGTGTTGGTACTACTCTTAGAACAAAGCACTTAATATAACCATATAACCTTAATAAACACTTAATATATCCCTATAACCTTAATATCTTCTGCAACTAATCTTGTACTTGGGAGACTTAGTACCCCTTATAGCTCAGTGAATCAATGGGACTGGAAAGGAGATGCTCCTATAGCACCACCCATACTCTATCAGTGCAATCAAAACAGTGAGTACTGTTTCTCTGGCTTTGAAAAAAGGGGCAAACCCCCTTGTGAGTGAATGTTGATAAAGTCAGTGTTAGTGTAAAGAACTGGACAGGGAGAACTATATCCTTGTGACACACTCTTAGAAGAAAAAAGGAAAAGCTTTGAAATTGAAATTTGCTTCCTAAAATAATTCTGATGTCTAAAAGTACATGGAAGTGTTGATTCTGTCTCAGTTAAAATATAAGTATATGCACTGTGTGCAGGGACAAATATGAACCTTTTTATGGCAATAATTAATTAGGTGCTTTCAGCCTTTCATTCTGTCATCAAATTTGTGCTTTTTGTCACTAAAGCCAACACCTAAGCAAGAAGCTGGGACATTAGGTGAAAGAAGAGATTGTGTTTCTAAAGGTCACATACTTAATGACATACATACTGTTTTTATTTTAGGTGATTAGCAAAAAAGATGGACTAATTGTTCATATACTTTAATGATACTTCTGATTACAATTTTGTTTGAAAATTGTGATGATTTCGAAATGGAAATCATTTATTCTCTTCTCAAACTGATAGAATAATATTTTTTTTCTTATAATATGAAGTTAAAAAAAAAGAAAGAAAATACTATCTGTAAACATCTTTTTCAATGATAAAGCTCAGTATTCATAATGCCACCAGCTATGCTTACAACATTTATTTTCTCCCTAAACCTGTTTGAACTATGCTGACCAAATACCATAAGGTTAAAAATTACTGCCATTAATGGAGAAAAATTCATGGAGCAAATGGTATTTTTTAAAGATGTAGTTAACCAAGGTCAAAAGGTCAAAAGAGGTCAATAATCCTGCTGCATTAGTGTTTTCAATAAAACATTGTCAAGGATTGTTATAAGCCACTTTGTTTCTCTTTGCATGTTTTGGGAAAGAGATTATTTTTTACTTCAGTGTAGCTAGTAAAGCACAGCTCAAACTGGGAACACACTTTCTCTCTCACTGTCTCAAATCCTCTACCCAGAAAAAGTAAGGATTGTTTGGAGAACTTCCATACTTTATTCTACAAGGGAACAAGCCTGGCAATAGAAAGGCAGATATCCAGCCCATAAAAAAGAAAATTTTATTGTTCAAATACCTCCTTGCAATGATGGAGACCCAGCTGTAAGTCTGCTCTGTGATGTAATCCTTTGCCTTGTTTCTCTTACTGGCAATTTTTTTTATTCTGGTTTTGATAAACATCTTTATTATAGATACATAGAATTTTAAAGTTTTTGAGGCAAAGATTTTAATTTACATTAACTGGTATTTTCAGTTGCAAAAATGTTAAATGTAGAACCCTTTTTAGGCAAAATATAGTCCCTGAATTCCCATTGAGAGTGACCTCCTGATGTACTGGATAAAAACCCAGAAAATCAGAATGGGATGGATATGGGGGTGTTTTGTGAGGCTTTTTTGTGGTTCTGCTTTAGTTTTTTTTTCTGCACTAGGTGTTTGCATATAGATGAGAAACTGAATGGGAGCTAATCCAAGCAGAAGCTTTTACTTGTGCACTGAAAAATTGAGTCTTTCAATCTAATTTATTGTGTTATAAAAACTCCAAGCATTAAGTCTGCTCTAGGTGAAGAATACTCTTTCCTCTTACAAACATTGCTATTCTCTTTTGTGAGGACATATCTACTAAGGGATGCTAATGTCATGGATGTAACTTCAGTGACTTTAGTAAAACTGATGAAAAACTACATTCTCTTTTGCAAAGAAGTAGGAGTTTACATGTGAGCCCTTACTGTGGCCACTGCTCTGTGCTGCTTAGAGGGGCAGACCTGCTCCAAAATTTAGTGGAGCTTTGAATTTCAGATTTCTTACAGGTACTTACACACAACCACTACTCTTCTCTTCGAGGGCTACCACCTTTTCACCTGCTCTGAATTTTCTCCTCCCACATTTAATTTTCCAGGTCTTAGGCTATAAATCCTTTGCTGTTATCAAAGCACACAACCATCAGTAGGGTACTTTTGCTACCCCTTGTAACCAGGGTTCTCCTTCATGTATCTTCTCCTGTGAAAGAAAGAAGTGTGTTTCTGACTGGTGTCTCACACCACAACTGGGCTTGCTTCTGGGCCAGGAACTTACTCACTGGGAAAGAAGAACTCCAGATTTCCTTATCCTGAGCAGAGGCAGGGACAGCTGAAGAGGCTGAAATATACAATTCAGAGGTCATAAGTGGGAGAAAGCCATCAAAAGGGATCTGCTTATAGCAATTCATTGGCTTAACCCCAGCTGGCAGCTAAGTGCCACATTAAAGTGAACTCGTTTCCCCATCCTCAGCACTAAAGGGATAAGGAGGAGAATCGTGGAAGAAAAGAAAATAGAACTTGTGGGTCAAAATAAGAAAAGGTTAATAGTTGAAACAAAGTAAAAGCAGATAATAATGATAATATTAATGCTGCTGCTACTACAACAACTACTTAGAATAATTGTAATAAAAAAGAGAGGGAGAGAGGGAGATAACCCCCAAGAGAAACAAGGGATGCACAACCACCCAGTAACAAATGTCCAGCCCATCCTCAAGCAGAGATTAGCAGCTCCCATCCAACTCTCCCACTTTATATACTGGCATGATGTTCTGTGGTTTGAAATATCCCTTTGGCCAGTCTGGGTCAGCTGTCCTGACCATGATTCCTCCCAGCTTCTTGTGCACCTGCTCACTGGCTGTGCATGGGAAACTGGAAAGCCCTGGACTTCGTGTAAGCACTGCTCAGCAACAACTAAAACATTGCTGTGTGACTAACATACTCCCATACTGAATCCAAAACATAGCACTGTGCCAGGTGCTAGGAAAAAAATGAGCTCTATCCCAGCCAAAATCAGGACAGTAACCTGTGTATATGAACATACAGAGTGTCAAATTTTATTGCAGTTATTAAGTAGTCTTGATATTTTATGACTTAATATTGAAAATGAGAGACAAAAATAACCTTTTGGTCTAAACTATAGTTGCTATCTGATCAAGCCATGCCAATAGTAAAAGTCATGCCCCTGAATGTTTGGGAACTGCATTTCTGTGTTTACCCAGCTACTGTACCACCAAAGTCTATGAGAACCAAGAAGAGGCAAAACTTTTTAAACGTTCCCATTTTTCCAGTTCTCATGTTTATTCCCACCTCTCACTCCCTCCCCTTTTAACATAGGTATATTAATTTTTTTTAACCAATGAATACTAGTAGAGAAAGAAGTAAAACTAATCTGAGTATTAATTCAGTGAAATTACCATTTTAGTCTTGCTCAGGAAGCTTATGAATGTCAGAATTATGAACATAAGTGTTCTCTCTTAAGTAAAATCAAGACGCTGATGAAATTTGAAAAGGCAGACAAACTAGCCACAAAAAACTAGTCATGATGTTAGATAGAATAAATTTATAATTTTTACATGAATAATATGTATTTGTTTAAAGTTTATTGTCTGTTAATAATTTTAAAGGCTACACATATTTTTTTTAATCAGTTAATGTTTTTTGTTAGTCATTGACTTCCATGCACTTTAGAGAAGGGACTGTAGCTAGTCTTATAATTAAATGGTAGTGTGCTTACCCCTAGATCTGAAGCCTTGAAGGGAGGTTCATATGACTGATGACAGTATTTTGGCCATCGTGCTAATTTATTGCTTGAAAGCTGAAATTTACATAGTTAAAAATATTTCAAGTATTAGTATTTACCATATTATAGGTAATAGAGTGTAGTAGTATACTGTAAGTATCACTTACAACTGCTTCACTGTCTAAATGCTAATAAAGCATTAGATTAATCCCCCTGACACATCTAAACCAGTAATTACCTAATACCACTCACATGGTGTGGGGTTAATTGAAAGAGGTCTTGACAGTCTTGACCTGTCAGTTTTACCTCATCAGCTTGACCCAGGTCAGAGATTCTCCCTGACAACTTTTGTTTATCAATGAAGCCTTACTTTATCTAGAAACAGCAGGAGTATGTATGCATCTATATCTGTGTGTGTGTGTGTGTGCACATTCATACCATAAGGGGGTATTTATATTTATATTTAGTTTTAATATTAATATTATTTATATTTATATTTATATTTATATCCATAATTATATTTATAGTTTTATTATTTCTATTTATATTATTTCTATTTATATCTATATTTATATCTATATATTATTTATTTTATTATTTATTTATATTTATATTTATATATGTATGTATATTTATTTATATTTATACACAATAACAGCTAAATATAAATATTAAATGTTTATGCCATTGATTTTTAAATTTTGTTTTTCTTTTTAAGAGATATATGAACAATGTAAATTGAAAAGTGAAGACTGTCTTACTTTTGTATGTAGCTAAAATATGATACCAAAGCAGATTTTCCTGATGAAACTAGAGCAAATTTATTGTTGCTTATGTTATCACAAATATTTCTGAGAAAAGAATTTGTCTGACATAAGGTTTTTAAGTGCTAATATATATTAAATGAAGTGATCTTTAATGTCAAACAGTTCTTAGTGACTGATGCACCTGTTAGAAGGGTGCAAGATTGAGATACTGCTTGAATTTTATGCTGTGTTGTAAATGGGGGGTTAAATATGTATTTCATGATGTCTCCCAAACTTATTAAACTGTATTTCCCACTGAATATCAAAAAACACTTTTTCACAGTGAGAGTGACCAAGCACTGGCTCAGGTTGCGTGGGGAGATTGTGAAATCTCCATCCTTGGAGAGATGTAAAAGCTGTCTGCACACAGTCTGCATGAACAGCCCTAGATGGCTCTACTTGAGCAGGGGGCTTTGACCAGAGAGGTCCCTTCCAACCCCAACCATTCTGTGATCCTGTGATAGGTAAAGTGGAGTTAAGAAAACCAGCTCAAGTTCTCCAGCAGGATGTGCTCAGTTGCTTTGTAATTAAGATGCATATGCTTACTCCATGGCTGTGAAAGACATCCAGGCAGGAATGCTTGACCAGCCACATCTCTTAATTGTTGGTTTATTTCTTACCCTAGGTAGGATCACTCCAACTAGCAAGGCCTGGGACAAATCCCAGAGTTTGGACAAGTTTCTCTTGACAGTACTCTCCAGAGGCAGTGGAGAAAAGAAGGAATGAGGGTGTTCTGTTAAACTACACTGTTTAGGTCCCCCCACTGGCTCACCCTTGCACCCCCCCACATGGCAACTCCAGCAGCACTTATCCCCCAGTCTCATTTCACTGTGAAAACACTCTAGTGGGATACAGCACAATCTTCTCATTATTCCAGAGAGTTTAGGACAAAAACCACATGATGGTAATGATGATGCAGGAAGCAGGGAGAACAAGTGTGTGATGGACTCTCAGCAGCACGGCTGAGTCAGCCTCCCTGTGGTCTGGCCCTGGGGATGGTGGGGGAGGCCAGGTGAGCTGGTGACATCCTCCTGTCCCAGTAGCAGCCAGTTACAATCATCCCATGGATCAAATACTCCTAGGCCATGTGGGGCTTATCTTATCACAGACATCCAGTCCTCTGTTAGCTTACCTACATCTAATTCTGTATTAATCACACTTTAAAGCTGCAGCTGTCAATATAACATTTATAATAGTTCTAAGATGAACCATAATGCACACAGTTATTAGTGCATTGTCAGTGAAGATTTGCTGGTAGGTTACTCTGCCTTCAGAGAAAAAGAGCAGATACAGCAAACTGACCTGGCAGAGGCCCTCTGCATACTTAACCCTCAGTTCTTTATGTATCACATGCACTGTAATCTTGTTTTCTCTGACATTTCTCAGATGGACTAATCCTTTCATCTGGTGTGATCAAATCTGAACCTTTACTGATTTTATGCTAAGGCAATCCATGGGCCCCTTAGACTGTAACTTCTGTTCCCTGCCTGTAGCTGGTCAGTTGTGGTTTCTGTCTATTTCCTCAATGTAAAAGTACATTTCACTGCTTAATTCACCTACTAAATCTGACTCAAAATGCTGATTTGCATCTGCTTCAACCTATTGGCCTATGTGTAGTTATTCTGAATGTATACTAAAGTAAAACACATTACTGAAGGGATGTACTTTCTTACATCAAAGGGCTAAAAGGCAGACTGTGCTGCCAGTCCTGTCACTGGAGGATGTATCCCCATAAATACTTCGTGAACCAGACAGGAGAAAAAGAGACTGCTGTCAATAATGTAGTGTGTTGTGCCTGTCCATCACTGACAAATGGAAAGTATCTTCCAACTCCAACAAGAGCTGAGATTCTTCACAGGCAGAATAAATTAAAGAGCAAAAGACATTTTGTAGTACACAGGAACATATAACAGTTGCCAAGGCACTAACAAAATATTTATAATCAGGTACAACTGATATAGCCTTCAGTATTTTTTTTCTTTTGTATACAGCAATGTTCCCCAGTTCCCTCTGTTAACTGAGATGAAAAAGCTTTAGTAGTAGTTAGAAAAAGTGGCTGGTTTTCTAAAATGCTTATTGGAGATTTTAGGGAAGCAAATCCTTGTCAACAATATTTATGAAAATAAAATGTTATGGAATTGATTTTGTTGAATTTCCCAGAATTGTACAACATTCCCATGAGTAGTCCCAGGAAAGTAGTTTGTGCTTCTTAGATATCCTGTTTTTTACATTCTAATAGGTATAATTTGAATTACATTGCATATTACATTGAATTTGTAGAAATGGGATATTTTGTTACTGATATCTGCTCGATATCTCTAGCAGCTCTGAAAATTTGTCCCAGAAAACTCTTCATTTGTCTTTTATTTGTCTTTTGTTTTTCTCTGAAGCTTTCTCTTTTCAGTTCATCTCAGCCCTCTCTTTTTCTCACATGTTTTATATCCATGGTATTTTTGAACCATGATACATTAGACATAAAAAATATCTGAAACTGCCAGCCACTGAAATAAAATATCTTATGTATATCAGGATATGATTCTCTCTTGTTGTTGTAGATTTATATATATACTCCCCACCTAGTCAATGAGATGCATGTGTCTCTGGTGTTTGGGTACTTTTTGAACATGTAGTAAATATTATTCCTGGCACGTGTGTTACTGATTGTTTCCAGAAGGAACAAAACATAAGGCAGCATCATTATGTCTGTGAGATGCAGGCCACACTCCCAACAGTGGTCTTGTTGCTATAAACTAGTTAAATGGATTCCAGAGAATGATGTGCTGAACTATTTGGGACACATTTCTTTTAAGAAAATGATGAAAGGATTTCCAAGTAGTTCCAAATGGTTCAAATTTGCCCTGTTTAACATTCAGGCATACTAGTCACCTGGAAAGTATCTACACAAGATTGAGGCTGTGACAGAGTAATTTACTTTTATTTAATCTTTGCTTTGATTCTAAGCACTACATTTGTACCTAATAAGACATTACCATATTAATAAGGATTTAATATAAAGTCATGAATAGAATAATTTTGTTTATGGCTTAAATCTGTATGAAGTGTTTCTTTACATATATTTGCATTTTAAGGAGCTGCTCACCTTATGTTCAGAGATAAAATTGTTGCCTCATTCTGGCAGAGAATACAGGATATGTTTTTGAAAAATGGTAAATCTCAGACTTAACTTCATCTGAATAAGAAATAAGGTCCTCTAATGAAAGTTTTTTTTTTTTGTGCTGATGTCATAAAAAAGCTAACGGAAAGAATTTGCTTACTCCAAATTGCTTTACTTTCCACCAGTTTATAAAAGATATAAGAACAAAGTGATAGAAATATTACAAAATTATCAAGGTTCACAGGATTGCCTACGGCAACATATCAAATAGAGAAAAAACATAGTCTTTGTTTTCAATTTTGTATCCTGAAAATAATTTCTTTGCAAGATGCCTCCTGAATGAATGTTTCTTGTCCCAAAGGAAACCGGTTTTCATTTCATTTGCAATATCTGATTGGGTGACACTGAGATCTTTCATTATTTCAAATTATTATAATGGTCTCTATTGGAATCTGAAAAATAAAACAAGGAGAGAATTCTTTAAACAGCAAGAGTGTAGCAGCATTTAACTCTGTCCATAAAAACAGATTTCTTGTATTGACAGGAATCTGTATATAAAAGCTTTCCTAAAAAAAATTGTTCGTGTTCCAAAAGCTAAATTTTTGCTTTAACATGACCAGATGGAAGGAGGCAATGACAAACATCTTTTTCTAATGTTTATTCCCTAGTTTCTCATGATTTGGAATTTCTTATTATCCTTAAATTAGGGATTTCCTAGTATTTCCTAGATATACAAAGAATATACATCAATGTATCTCTTGTGAATTAGTACATCCCATCTAAATTCAGAAAATGTTTTATGCAAGTTTAATTAATTTTTAATAGATATTTTTCAATATGTATTTGTGTTTAGACAGCTAAAACACAGTATAAAATGTTAACCTAAAAAACCATAGAAAACAGAAGGAAATATTTGCTGATTCTGAGTGTGATTTGCTTACATTTTTCTCATGAACTGCTTCACAAATATTAATGCTTATTGTCCTGATAAAATCTGTACCTGGTAACTCACACCTTTGCCTTTAACAGGCTCACTGATTGCCAAATATTTCATATATATCTAAACTAAGAAGTAAAAATATTAAAAATTCCATTTTCAATAAGAAGAATGTCAACAGTTCATTCAAATTCCAAAGAGAAAACAAAATATTGGAGAATCAGGAAATGGATTGAGGCATGTCTCCAGTAATCAACACATTCTTCTGAAACTCCTTTTCAAGAGAAGATTGCCAACTTTCTTGGAGCTACATCTTGAACCTGCTTTGGGATTATTTTGTTCTGTTCTTTTGCAAAGAAAAAGATTCATTTTTTCCCAATTCACAGGTGAACTGGCTGCTGTTCAAAGCTGTACTTTCAGGTAAAAGCTCAGCATAAAGCAAAGCCAGCAATTTGCATTGCCAGAGCTATGTTGCTTTTGTTGCCATTGCAAACAACATGGACTTTCATTATAAACCTGCTTCATAATACAAACTTTTTCTTCTCCAGCTACTAATCCCATAGCCTTTCATTAAAACCCTCCTTTAAAAGTGTAACTCTGAAATAATAATGATCAGCAATGCCAGAGACTGACTTAATCTCTAAACAGTGCCAGCAGCTTTTAGAACAGCTCAATGTGCTAATTACTTCACACACTTTTCACAATAAAGTCTTTCATTTCTGTGCTTTGTACAGTGAAATACTTTTAGATTCCAATGAATATTTCTTTCTGCTTTATGTAATATAATCTTAAAAGAACTGAAGAACTTGCAAGCTGAGAAAGGTAAACTGGATTAAATGATTCTTATGAAAGGGTTTTGTTTCATTTTATCATGACAATAATGGTTAATGAAACACAGCCTTTGCCATCAGTAGAAGTGTCTTTAACTGGAAAATTTTCTAAAGGAGTAAAGAGAGAATTTAACATGCTGAACTTTTATAAACAAGTATATATTTAAAAAATAAACCCAAAAGGAAGCATCACTTCCCTTACTGGTGTGTCAGGGGCAGAAGGGTTACTTTGTTAATAACTGAGGACCAGGAAGCTTATATGAAACTTGCATATACATCCAGAATCAGCTTGGACGGCCAACATAGTTATTCCACCTTAGTTTATATTCAAGGAGACAATTAGTCTCCTGGCTGCCTGGAGAGGAAAAAGAGCTTTGCTACTTTATCTTGTCAGTGCTTGCTCAAAGAAGTTCTTATGTCTCTGGTCATACAAGTCCTAGAAGCTAGACTGCTATTGCTCAGTTTTTAAAATTATTAAATTAAAGCCCCTTTAAAAACTTCTCCTTGGTTCTATATGAGCCTTGACTAACTGAAGAATAGATTCTGTTTTTCCCATTTCCCTACAGTACAACCTGAAGTAGAGTGGATAAGTGGTGACATGACAGAGGTATTTTCTCCATCTGGCTTACTATAATTCATGCAGTCAGATTATTTATTGCAAAGAGAGAGAAATTACATTGCTATTAACATTTCTGAGTCAATGATTTCAATACTGAGGTCAGAGTATACTAAGATCAGCCATCTTGGCCATTTGTCCCACGTAATCTGAAAATGAATCCCAGAACTGATATTTAATCTTAACATAAAAAAGGCTGGATTACTCAGAATTTCACTGAATAGATGAGTTTGGATTGTCTAGTCCCTTGGGATTGTCCAGGTTTCCTGCTCAAGCAGAGTCCATTGCAGCAGATTGCTCTGTGCTGTGTCCAGTCAGATTTGAGTATCTCCAAGGATAGGGACTCCACCAACACCCTGGGCAGCTGTTACAGTGCTGAATCACCCTCACAGTAAAAAAGTTTACTAATGTTCATAGATTCATATCCTTTGTCTTCTCAGTGGATACTACTGAGAAATATCTGTCTCACACTTTATTTTCCCCACTGCATATTTACACTCATGGGTAACATTCTCCCTGAACCTTCTCTTCTCCAGGCTGAATAGTTTCAAATCTCTCAGCCTCTCCTTATTCATAGGATGTTCCACTCATTTGATCTTCTTTGTGGTCTTTTGCTGCACTCACTCCACTGTGTCTACATCTATTTTTTTCATGGGAAGGCCAGCACTCCAGATAAGTCTCACCAGTGCTGAGCAAGAGGAATGATCACTTGGACCTGCTGGCAATGTTTTGCCTAATGCAGTCTAGGCTGTGACTGGCTTTCATTGCCACAAGAGCACACTACAGATTCATGGTCAACATGTTGTCCACCTGGATTGAAAGGTCTTTCTTTGTCAGGGTTCTTTCAAACCATTTTGCAATCAGCCTGTACAAGTACAGGTTTTATTCCTCCTCAGGTGGAGGACCTTGCTTTTCCCTTTGCTGAATTTCATGCATTCTTCTCTGTTCTTTTCTCCATCCTTTTGAGTCTCCTCCAAATGATGGCACAGCTGTCTGGGCATGAACACTCCTCCCAACTTTGAACCATCTGCAAACTTGCTGAGGGCACACACTGTCCCATCATTCAGATCATCAATGGAGATGCTGAACACTGTAGGAACCAGCAGTGGTCCCCAAGGTGGAGTCGTAATGACAAGATTAGGATTTTTCAGTCCTAGAAAATGGACAACTCTTCCATTCAAAAGACAAAAAAAAGAATCCTTTAGGGATCTGACATGGATATGGATAAAGTCAGTCATACTCTTTTGGAGTACTTGATATTTCTTTAGATAATTTGTAGTGTGTGCACGTACTGCAGACCGTCTTAATTATGTACTCTTGTAAATGACTGTGAGTCTAGAGATTCACTTGAGAAAGACAGTCTTTCTGTTACTTTTCTTGGGGTTTTTATCAAATATAATTTTCACCAGACCTAATACTGGGGTGGGAAAGAGAGGCATTAACAGAGAACTGTCCTGAAACAGAATTAACTGGGAACCTATAAATTTGTTCATTCTCAGACATTTCTGTTCCTACATGTTCACATCTTTTCCATCAGAGTAAAGGAGTTCCTACTTAAGTTAGACTCATTCTTACAACAGAACAATAGGAATAAAAATGTAAGGATACTTACAGGAAACCATGACAGTTTGGTACATTAAAAACTGAGATGGAAAGCAACTTTTGCAGATTATGTAAATAACAGATTTTTTTAATGGATTTTTCTCCTTCCATGATATTAAAGAGTTTTTCAATAAGCAAACTTATTTAACTTTCAGATTATATTGAGTGGGATATCTCGAGAACCTGCAAGCACAAAGAGTGATCTTTTGTCATACTGTGACATTGCAACATGTTAAAAGGAACTTGCCTTTTGAGCCTCCTACCTGAGCTACATTCCACCCCTGCACCTTAGATTACTTGGAATTAGTTTCAAGAGTTAACAGAGAGGAAACATCAATTTCTTCAGGAGATTGGCTTGTCTGGAACCATCTTGTTATCAGCATTACAGGTGTTACCATAGAGGATGACTGGATAAATCCCAGTTTTAAGAGATTCAGGTAAAATAATTTATCTGAAAAAATAGGGCTGGGCATTCAATTTATGCTCTGCAACATTACAGTTTGCACTACATAAAGAACCTGACCTCCAAACACTAAGGCTTACAAAGGGCAAGCTTGCCAGATTTAAAATCCTGGGGACCTTAGGGCTTATCAGTATGTTGAAGGGCATGGACTTTGTCATGCACTTTTGCAGCAGAAAGTAGCAAAGAAAAAGTTGTGCCTAAATAGGAAAGATAAGCCTAGCAATGATCAGATAAGTGGGAAGAGCTAATGACTCAATTAGGATGCTCTAGATAACTGAGTAAGATTTATAATTTGGCAAAAGCTCAGCAGAAAATTGTTTTATATGTTATGCAGTGGAAGAATAATTCTGCTGTGTTTATAGCAAAGGCGTGTTGGACCTTATCCTGGGCAGTCCTCTTTGCTTACCAGAATTGCTCCTTGATTTCAGTGTGACTTCAGGTCCTTGGCAAGTGAGAACTATCAACTTCAGAAGGAGATCTATTGTTCAGAATGTGGTGTGGTTGCTGCACTTACTGAGCTCATCTCTACCAAGACTGTCACAAGGCACAGACAGGTGGTAAAGGGCTGTGGGACAGGTGCCACTTTCTTCATCCTGCACACACAGTCCCTGGTACACAGGGAGAGGTGACCCACAAGCATATCAAAGCAGCTTTGTGTGCTCCTGCAGCAGAGCACTTTCCCAAGTAGACTATGCTTCTGAAATGTCAAAATGTGTGTCACTGCATACTATTTACCTTTCAGGAACCATCATCCTCCCCAGCAAACCAACATTCTTCCCCTGCCAAAAACCCCCTGAAGATGCCATTCACAGTGGAGTTCCTAGCAAGCTTGATAGACAACACTGTGGGATTTTATGGGAGCTTACACATCACACATCCTTACAGTGCCCTAGATTGTGAAAACTCTTAAGAAGAAACAGTTTTATCTGATCTCAAATCACTGTATCAGCAGATAGAAGTATTACTGTCACAAGTGGACAGAGATTTTCTTTCCAAGATTTTACAGTGGGCTTTTCCTCCACTGGGTATTCCAAATGGGTGCAAGTCCATAGGTAAAAAGGTGAATGAAGCCACTGAGCACATAAAGCATTAGCATGTAACAGGCAGGTGTACTGGTGTTTTTAACAGTCCACATCAAACTGAAATATAAGGCTTGATCATACTGAGTCTGCAAAAGGTCAACATTTTAGTGTTATAAATCATACTGTTTTAGCCCTTTTAGTTCTGGCTTCCTTAAGAATCCTTGCAGAGTGATTGCAATCACAGGGCTGTGAGGAGGCCAGTTCATTAAATTGCTGACTTGGCTGCCTGCAGATGTTTCAGGCAGGTGTTCTGTGCAGACCAGGGAGTTTTCTTTCTTCTGCAGCGTGCTGCACTGCAGGTCAGAGGTGACACCTCAATGGCAAGGTCTCAACTGCATGGCAAGTCTCAGAGGTGTTTGTTAAGGGGGAAAAAGAATTCAGTCTCCTTAAAATTTATGTACTGCAAAAGATAACTGCACCTGCAGACTGCTGCTCTTATTGGAAACACGTGGTGGCTGTTGGAAGAAATATAAAATGCTACTCTGTAGTTCCTGTTGAGAATATGCAGGAACTCCAAATGATCAGTATTAGACCAGAGATACCTAAATGATTCATGATTCCAATAGTACACAGTTCTGGTACAAAGGGTGTGTTTTTGGCATATGCACAGGGATTCGTGCAAATCCACATGTGTTTAAAAATCAACTGTGGCCAGTGCTGTTTTACCATCCAACAGTTGCCTAATATAATGTATGCCAGCAGGCATTCCCAATGACCCAGCTAGTTCATAATTAGAAAAGGTTAGTCCAGTCTTTCCTGGCCACCTGTTTGTTGGCTTTGTAACTTTCCAAATGGAAAGAGTAAAGATAGATTCTTCTAGATGCTGGAAATCCTGTAAAATGGTCCACCTGTATTAGAGAATCTTCTGCTTTAGAAGACCATTGTAGATTTACTGGGTAAAAAAATGTTTTGTCCTTGATAGAAATAGCCTCCAGCAAACAAGTTTTGGTCAGTTCATGTTACATTAGTCAGGTATAAACATTAGAATCATAGAGTGGTTGGTGCGGGAAGGGACATTACAGCTCTTCCAGTGAACCTACACAGCCATATCCAGAAATACCACATTTTAAGTGGTAGTAATGAGATAGCTTTTTTCAACTGGCAATTAATAGGGCCAATGAAGCTGGCTGGCATATTTGGCAAGAAAAACAACTAAGAGTTTATATAATTGGAATGATGTTTTTCAGAATGATGTTATTCAATTTTCACTTAATATTTGCTGCAGCTGCATTCTGTTCTCACAAATTATGACTTACTGCCAACCACAAAGCCTTTATAGAAAAAAAACACTGAACAGCATTTCATTCAGTTCTTTATGAAATATTTTTATACCCATCAGACACTGTACTGTTGAAGGTTATCAAGACTTCTACAGTCATATTTACCAGAGGACAACAAGGATCCCTATGAGGCTTGACATTATCTGCAATGTAGTAATTGATGCAGGAAAAAATCTGGCACAAATATTATCTCTAAGTAGCGTATGAGAGCAGTGTGGTGCAGAACTAGATTCAGAGCTGGCAGCATGGTGAGTGAGGACCCATCTAAACTAATCTAGCAGCAAACATTAAGAATAGGAGATGCTTTTAAGCACTATTGCTTTTCCTAGTTTCTCTCCTGAGTTTATAACAATGAACCTTCTCCAACTGGGATGGCATTTAAAAATTCAACAATATTGGGGGATTTTATAGATAACATTTTTTCAGACAAGAATAGAGGAGTTTAGTTTTGTCTACTGTCAAAACTAAACATTTATAGTTGTAGCACTCATCTAGCATTTGGGAAACTAAATTTTAGTTCCTTTCTATCTGCAAAAAAATTCACTCCCACTTTCTCACTATCATTCTCACTTGTGTTATATCTTAAAATAATTTGCTTTATAGATTTGAGTAATTTCAATGGCTATGAGTAATAGCAGGTTTAGCCAGTCTTATATTTTTCCTCTGGTGAAAATCTCTCTCCATTGTGTTAACAGTGGTGAATGTACACAGTCTCCCTTCTGACAAGCCACTTTTTCTGTTGAAACTCTGTTTTATTAAAGCAGTTACAGCCACCTGTTTTCTCAAATCCTCCATTGCATATAAGCTTGATATGGAATAGGAGCAGAGTAGAAAATAAGTTATTTAGATTTATGGTCTGATAAGAGTCAGAATGGATAAACAGGACAAGAGAGAGGCAAAATGGAGCCTTCTGCCACTAAGGTGACAGAGCTAACACACACTTAGACCACATTTGCATCCCTTGCATTAAAGAGCAAGGTATCAACTCATCCTGTTAAAAAGAAAAGTAGGAAAATTGTGTTCAGGGGACACATTTGGAAGCATAAATTCTTCAGTTAGCTTGCTAGGCCCTGCTTATTATTTTTATTATGATGCTAATATTTTATTGTGGATCATATAAAATCTGTTTTAGGGAACATCTTTTTATGTTGACCATCTTGTGTACTTGGCTCAGATTGCTCAATCATTTCAGCCTCACATTAGGACACACACAGAGAAGCCCAAGTATAAATCTATCATCACTTGCACTATGAATCTGAATGTTTTAAAGATTTTTTTTCATGTCTCAACTGTTTTAATTTGAACCTGAATATGCAGCATTTCAAGCATCAAGAAGCTTTCTGCTTTTCTAATTTCCCAATGTACAGAAGTATCATTTGGGAATTTTAGTACATAACATTAATACTATGCTGTTTCTTCCTGTTTAGAAGAAAATGCAGTCATACAATGCAACAATAAAAAATATTCCCAGAGTAATTTTATTTTACTAATTCTGCAGGTGTGTTTCTGTAATCTTCACTTCTAAACAGAATAAGAGATTTCCAAACTGAGAAAATGTGATGTTAAAGTAAGGTTTTTTTCCTGCTAAATAAATGCAACCTCTCCCAAAATCCAACCAAGCAAACCAACAAACAAAAAAAACACAAAAAAAAAACCAGGCCCCCTCCTCCAAACCTAACCATAAAAAAAGGGAATTTTTAATGAGGAAAATATTTTAAGTATAATGACTTTATACAGCATGGGTGACTTCTTACACATTTTCAGGTGCATCTGGTCCTTGACAGTTACGAAAATGAGTGTAATTGATATTTTTCAGTTTTTTTTCTCAGGGCAGAACTGCTTGGTTATAAATTGCTTGAGATCTATGAAAAACTGTTCTTTCTCAGTGTTGCAAATAACAGCAACATGTATATAGAGCACCCTGTTCTGCAGATTAATTCTGATGTGTGCAAAGCCCCATTTACATGGATTTCACCTTCTAAGTTAGCAGCTCCATTTCCATCTCCTTGTGTCTGTAATAATTCTTATTTTCCTCTCTTTAGCTTGGTCCCAGCTAGTTTTCAAATATTCATCAGTTGTAATACTCATTGTCTGACCATTATTGCTGGCCAAGCTTCCAGGGAACAGATGAATCCCTAATTCACTTGGACCAAGAGCTATTTTCCATTTAAACTGTTGGTAGCTTAGGGAAGCTATTGATGAGAACAACATTCTAAAGACACAACAATTTTAGGTTTCTACCTTAACACTCCTCTTAGACTCTCTCCACATTAGACAGCTTTCAGCAAGTATGAGCAAGTCAAAGTAAATGAACACAAACACCAGATGATTTCTGCTTGAAGCTCTGTGCTGTTGTGTTTCTGCAGCTAAAGGACAGAATTCAGGTTTCATAAATTAGAAACTATTAGTTTGGTTCACAGAATAGTCCAATGGTCTGTCATGAAGTGTAAATGTTCTTGCTCTGAATGCAGATCAGAACAGCCTGTGTTTGATTTACTGGTATGAGGTTCTATAGAGGTCATAAGGATGGACATGGAGTCCTTAAGGAACCATGAGCCATAGATAGTTGCTTGTTCTAAAAAACAAATAAATATATGGAAATAAACACTGCATTTGAAAGATATATAAAATCATAATTAAGGCTCATCCATACAATGTATCACAATGTAACAAACCATATGGTTATTTGCCAGATAACTTCCTAATGTAACTAACTCTCTTACTATTTAACTCTCCACAGCATTGTAAGACAAAGCAGCTGGTATTGACATTAATGTGTTATACCAAATCTCAGTAGGATTTCCAACATACCCAACTTCCCTGCAGAAGCCGTTTGGGAAAACAGCTTGTGATTAATTTCAACAACATGTCAACCTGTGATAAAAGAAAGGGAGCTCCCAAACCCAGCAAACTCACTTGTTATGAATGAGTGTGTGTGTAATACTTGCCGAGACACATGATTTAAAAGAACTGACTCATGGATGTGCCAGGCAACAAGGAATTGCAGTGTAGGAGGTCTTTCTAAGACCTTTCAGCAAATGTTATTGTAATACTGTTGTGCTGCCTGGGGGCCCTGGAAAAAGCTTAACATATCTTTGCAGAGTGAAAACAATGATAAGATGAATGAAGTATAACAGAATCTAAAGAAAGAAAATTTTTCCATGTTTGTTTCATAACTCAGGAAGGATTTGATAGCATCTTTCTGCAGAAAGCTTTAGGTTAGAGGTCAAATGTCCAAAAAGCTAACTAAAGGAAAAAAGAACTCTTAAAGGGACTAAAGAAGTTTTGCTTGCATGCTTTAGACCACAGAAAGCCCCTGTCTGTATGAACTGCACTCAGCCATTTTGGTATTTCTGTTCACAAGTAAAATATGTAACTTCACTAACTCTGAAATATGAAACTGCAGTAACTCTGAAATTCTGTACATGTGGCAAATGCATTTATAGTTAAATGCATTGCTACATTTATGTTATGTATCTGCTTTGCTAAAATGAGCTTGGGAAGTCATGATCTGTTATCAAGGCTATCAACTTTTCTTCATAAAGTAAAACATTTTCATCTGCTCCATTCTCATTCTACCCTCACCCTCTGTTTATCCTTGTTTTGTGGTGGCTTGACAACTATATCAGGAAGGTAAAAGAAAGCTAGAGGGGGATGGCTAAGGGAACTTTGACCTTCTCCCCTCCCCAGCAGGAATCATAGTAATATGTAAAAAGAATGAAGAAACATGTTCAGTTTATTATAGTGGTTGTGTGAACATGGGCAAAAAATAGTTCTTAAAATTAATATGTAAAAACAACAATTAAAAAACCTGAAAATATTTTATTTCAATAATCTGAGCTCTGGATTTCAGGGCATATTTTCTGACTCATAGAAGCTGTATGTCATTTGCCCCACACAATGTGTGTAGGTGTTATTCTGTCTATTACAGAATATCACAGAAGGAGTTAAACTAACCACAGCAATAGCCTTGATTTCTGCTGTCATCAGAATCTTTCTTTGTCATCTTGATTGCTTTGAAAAAACAATGATACTGCATTTGGCTCAACAGAGCAACGCCTGAAAAAATTCAGTGTTCTTTCTGCAAGATGATATTTGTCTTACAGAGCTGAGAAGGAGCCATCATTTCATTTCATCTTGATTGAGAGTAGAAACATTTTGAAGGAACATTTTGAACTTGCTTTTGTCTTATATTTGCTTCTTTGGTAGAGTTCCAAGGCTAGTAATAAGTATATGGTTTGATCTTGACTGAATACCAGACATTTTATGATCTATTACTTTGAGGTAGTATAGGTAGGATTATTTTTTGTGTGATGAATTTAGGTGGCTTGATTCCTTATGTTGCAGTATCCCTTTATGTTGCTTAAAAACTTTTGTTTTCCTTGAGAAGTTTAGCTTTCTCACTATATCTGACCTTAAACTTCTCTGATGATCTTCCTTCCAGAAGGAATTGTAGTTCCTATCTGATCAGCTGGGCTGAATTAAATTGCTGTGCCTTTTCAGTTTCAGACACTAGGGTAGATAAGATGTGTTTATGTCCTTTTGACTTAGTGCCTTGGAAAAATAAAATATTTCTGTGGAAGTTACTGTCCAGGACATTGCATATCATATTCCAAGATCCTTAGCAGCATACCAAATTGTATCTAATGCCAGAAACTGAAAGCAGTGCTTCTGCTTGTCAGTTCACTTAAGCAAGAAAAAACACACATCCAGTGATGTGACTGACATTTCACATTTTATGTCCTGACATATAAACTTTCATTTGGATGGTTCATGAACAATTCCTGAAGTATGTATACACAATGCTGTTTTTGTTAGATTCCTGGCATGCAAAATTCATAGCAATGTGAATATTTAGCTTTTGATTCATTTAACTGCTTTTTTTTTTGGTAATATTTGTCTCCCAAGACTATTACCAATAGTTGTACTATATAATAGTTTTCTTGACAATTGTTGATAGACATATTTAAAGTCAATATTACATCATTCATGACTGGTATACTTTTGGTAAAATACAAGTTATCGCATATAAGTCAATAAATTAAGGAAAAATAATGTCATCACCCACATATGATACCCATATAACTCCTCTCCTTGTCTTAATCTGTTTTATTTAACCTGCCATAATTACATGCATCATTTTCCAGCAATTGCTCAAGAATAATGTCTCATGATTTTTCAGAGCTACTGTTACCATTATGTCATTTTGAATGGCAAGAATTTATATCAGCCTTCTTTCACTCATTTTGATGTGAGTGAAAGATAAACATTTATTCTGCTTACAAAACAATCAGTAAAATGAAGTAATAGCTGAGTTCTTTTACTGAGATATTTTCCATTTATTTAAGACATCATCTTGCAGTTCAAGTTCTTTTTAGTAAGGTGATAGGTACAAAAAGTCCTTGTTTTCATTTTTTTTCTTTTGCAAGAACAATAACTTTGGGTTACTTTTTTTTTTTTTTTTGGACATGTGTCAGCTATTCCACAGTACACTCACTGCCCTTAAAACTATTTTGCAAATTATAATCAGTTGAAGAAGATATTTGCTCTCTGTGCACAGTCACCAAAACTACAGTAAAACTTATTTACAAATTTCACAACTAAGTCCCTTAGAGCACAATTGGATGTGGAGAGTGGCTTTATTTTCTGTGCAAGACACAAATTGAATGTATATGGGAATTCCTAGCAGGCTGAGATGGTAGTGTATAATTGTTGGAAATACCTTTAAGGAAATTATGTTGCATCTCATCAGGAACTTTATATTGCATCTTGTCAGGAAGACATCCAAGGAAGTTTATTTTCTTGTTTTGGAATTTTTTTCTTTCTTATTGTTTAGCCATGTTTTAAGTGTTTCAAATCAAGAATGTGAAAATTTACTGAAATTTTGTTGGTCATTTACCGTTAGATAAGACTTAGCTGGGACTGTAGAATGTAACACACAAAATATTCACCAGACTGAAACATTTGTCTGGTTTCTGCTTTTGGGAGTCAGTCAAGAAAAAGACAGGAAGAATGAAAACAACTTCTGAACTTGGTGATACAATAAAGATCCTAATTTTATGTTTTGGTTATCTGCCCCTTTAAATTAGAGAAAGATCTACTTAAAATTTAAACTGATCCTTTTCAAATTAATTTTTTCTTTCAGGTTTTCAGGCATTCTATCAAACCTGAGGCAGAGGAATGATAGCCTATTTTAGCTGTAGAAACACAGAGAGACTGAGAAATCCATAAAGAGACCTGAAAAGATTTCTTAAATTTTACAGTAGAAGAGAGACCATGAAGACAAAAAAGTAGGGGAAAGAATGATCTTTAGCAAGGTACCTTGCAAAGGGAGCTTAATTTATTGAGCTATTTCCCAACTATGGAAGCTGAAGTTCCATCTATATTGCTAAATAAAAGTTCAGGGATTGATCTTTTGCTGAAAGGCTGACTCCTGCCAGCTGGCTGTGGTCCACAATGCTTAGGGCTAGCCACCTCTGTAAGAAATTTGTCTTGGAGAGATCAAGCTGAAGTATTCCAAAAAAGCAAAGGAGCCAGGAAGTGCTGTTAACAATTAGGCATTAAAGGTCATGTGATCCAGTGCTGACCTCAGACTTTGGCCAATTTTTTAATACAGCACAGAGGTATCCAGAGAGAACTTTAGCCTGGCATTATCCACTGGATTCTGATCCAGTGGAATCCATCTGATTGTCCAGATGAGAGAAGTACATTTCAAACAGAGATCAGTACCAACAGTGTATGACTAGTTCTAGTTTAAGAGTCCATATCCATCTTATATCAATTAGAATAAAAATTAAACTCATGTATGTTTTTTTGTTAATCTATTATCAGAAACGTTTCTTATGTCCTTCCTGATTTACAATGTTCTGTTTTATTTTGTTTTTACTGTTTTCAATGTTATAGCAAAGTTTCTATTGAAAACCTTGAACTGGCTCCATGTTTAGTTATATATTTGATTTTGAATTCTTCTGCTGAATGTAATGAGAATATTAAGAAATATTAAGAGCTTTGCTGGATTGGGGCCAAGATTAACATTGCTGGATAGACTAAGCTATATTTTACATAAGCTTTAACTGAATGTTCATAGTCTTTCTCTGTAATGTTGAAAATGAAAATCAGTCCCAGCTAAGCAGACTACAGACATTACACAGTGTACCACAGCAGGAAGGGTAAGTTGAAGGTTGTCAGTTTTCTTAATGCTGAATGAAAACAAAAGGTTGTTTCTAAGTGTTTGAAATAATAGGAGCATCGGGCATCTCAAATCCAGTTTAATCCTCTTTGGCAGCATAATGCATTTCTAAAGCCCCATAATCAAAGGGTGGGGAAGAAAATGATCGGTTTTAACTGACAGACTAGAATTTGGATCTCTGTATGAAACCTATGTGTTTCATAGCAGATGCATTTTTCTTATACATATTCTTATGTATAAGAAAATACACTATTTCTTTTAGACTTTGGTGATTCAGTAATTTTTCTTTCTTCTTCTATATTTTTTTTTTATTTCTCCCCAAAGAATCTCCTTCTGGTAAAACAACCTTTCCAACATGTCCCCTGAAAAGCTGTGCTTTATAGGACTAACAGTGTCAAGCTGATTGTAGGCATGTATTGCAAAGTTAGCCCTTTCAAGGCCAGGATTTTATTTCCTAGTCTTGAAAATAATAAATTTGATACATTTTTATTAATGGTCACAGTTTTTATTATTGACTCCTGATGACTTGTAAACTCTCAGGAATTGGGACACATTGCATTAGGTACTACAATGCCTCTCCTAACCTTACTGCAGTCCAAATAAATAAAGAAAGAAAGATCAAAAAACCAGAAGCAAAAGGTTGCTTTTCAGTTGTGTTGTATGCACAACACACTGAAAGGTTAGTGTTGTGGCATACAACACCATTCTAGAGGTATAATTTCAGGAAGGGAAATTGTGGGATGTGATTGTCTAAGTGCTTAAACAAACTAAAAGAAGAAAAATGGTATGCAAATTGTAGTTCAAAAATTGGTCAGAAAGGGACAGATAGGGTGAATTCAAACCAAAGGTACTCTGAGAAGAGAGATCAGGGGGAATTGGACTCAAATGATTCAACACAGATCTGAGTGTTCCTACAGGACTTTAGGTCCTGTACCCCAGACTTTAGGTCTCTGTTTTAGCTGACTACATGCTCCTTCTCCTATTCAGCTTTAGAATCTCCTCTGTGTGAAATTGTGTTTACTATGGTCTGTATATTAGAAGATAAATAATTGAAGTTAGTACTCCTTAATGTTAATTAACTTCTTTTTTTAAAATCATTAACCCTGACAGTTTGAAAAACATGCTTGTAACCAGTATGTGGACTTGGTTCATTTGCAGAGCTGCAGATTAAGGATGACATATATTCACTGACACAGTTCCTGTTGTAGTTTATTTTCCCAGTGATCCATGTGAGTAAGGTCTCTGTAAGCATCAAGAGATACAATCATTAATAACTTTTGTAATCTTTGTAAATGATTCGTGGGTAAGGACAATTTATCTCATATTTTGATTTGGTCAGACTCTAGAAAGTGATAGCAATACATTTAATATAAGAAATATAAATTCCACTTAAATGTTTCTGTGTTTTTAATCATGTCGTTTCATGGGAAAATAACAATAACATCTGCATGAAAGAATGTTTACTTCAAGACACAATTGCAAGATATTATCTGTCTTCTTCATGATATTTGTTTAAGTCTTGAAATAATTTGGCAATAGCTGTTTTTTTTATATATCTTTACAAACTTAATCAATATTTTTACCATTAAAGATACATAATCTTTTTGTGCATACATAATCTTTTTGTGCAACTTCATGATGAAGAATCTGATAGTAGAAAAATACACATAGACATACATGCTGCATAAAATGTATAAATTAATGGCCATTTTGACTTCTAGTGTGAAATACCTCTTAGGTGAGTTAGTTACTTTTGAAAATGGATTGTATTGTGCTGAGATATTTCAGGACTTTTGAAAATTCTGCTCAGTAAAACGAGAACCTTAAGATACCAATCTAATTGAAATCACAATTTTAAAAGAATTAAAGTGTACATATCAAATTTCATGCATGACCAAGATCCTGTCTGTGCAGCTCTGTTTTCTAGTGTTAGAGATGTTGGGAATTGGCCATTATGGAAGGCTGTTCAGATCCCTTTCAGCTGGATTTTGAACTTGATGTTTTTTCATACTTTTTCACACACGTTTGCCAGATGTAATTCATGTGCTGATTGTCTGTTAACTTAATACACAAACTTTTATTGTTTATCTTATGTAACATAATATTGCTCACTTCATCTTTCAATAATGGTCATTTTTGGGACTCAAATTATGTGAGTTACTCTCATAAAAAGAATTTAAAATTCATCCATCTGATGTGTAGTGCCAGTTTAAGAAATCATGGGGGTTTTGGATGAAATTATCCTTACCTGTGTGCATAGACTAATGTAGACTTTGAAACAGAATATGAATGACAAAATTGCAGAATAATTTATGTTGTAAGAGACCCCTTGACACAATATAATTCAACTCCCCGCTTGAGGTGGATCAGGTTGATGAGAGCTTTTTCAAATCCTGGAGTCTCCAAGGAGATAGATCCCATAGCTTCTCTAAGCAATCTAGGCCAGTGTTTGACCATTGCTGTTATAAAAAATTTCCTTTTATCTAATCAGAATCTCCCTGCAGTAAGATGTGTCTGTTTCTCTTGAACACTAAATGTGTTGGGGGTGGTGCTTGTGTGCCGAGGACAGATGTGTACAGCTGATGTGGAATAGACCACATTTGCTACATTCAATCACCTTGTCCTGCAAAAGTAGGAGGTTGCACTCAAACTTTGTTGTTGAAGGGTCCTAGCCCGTGCCAACTCTTATCAAGTCCTTGGAATGGTTTAGGAGTAAAATATGAAGGAAAAAATATACACAGGACATACCAGAGATTCTGCTTGTTTAACAGTACGGATTAAGTTCCAGAGCCTGGAACTGCTAAAATTAAATAAATTTTCC
Organism: Urocynchramus pylzowi; assembly: GCA_013397555.1. Taxonomy (NCBI): domain Eukaryota; kingdom Metazoa; phylum Chordata; class Aves; order Passeriformes; family Fringillidae; genus Urocynchramus; species Urocynchramus pylzowi. The sequence goes on from VZRH01006025.1 coordinate 213,074, forward strand.
CTTGATACAATTCTTCATTTTCTATGTCAAATCATCAGTACCTCTTGGTGGAACATACTACAGTTTGTAAGGCTTGGAGACTGGCTTTTCACTGAGGAAACTCTCTCTCTGTGGGGCAAACTAATCTGTTTTCATCATAGAATCATCACAGAATCTTAGAATAATTTGAGCTGGGTGAGACCTTTAAAGGTCATCTAGTAGAATCACTCCACAATGAGTGTTGACATTTTCCACTAGATCACAAAGCTCATTCAACTTGACCCTGACTGTTTCCAGGGATGGGGTATCTACCACCTCCCTGGGCAACCTTCTATAGTTTCCTTATCATAATTTTTTTTTTTTTTTCAAATTTCATGTCTAAATCAACTCTTTTGTTTAAATCTATTAGCCCTTGTCCAATTGTAATAAACCTTGCTAAAAATTTTGTCCCCATCTTTCCCATAAGCCCTGTTTAAGTACTGAAAAGCTGCAATAAGCTCTTCCCAGAGCCTTCTCTTCTCCAGTCTGAACAACCTCAGTTCAGCCTTTCCTCATAGAAGAAGGGCTCCAGTCCTTTCATCATTTTTGTATTCCTCCTCTGAACTCACTCCACCAGGTCCCTGATTTCCCTACGTTGGGAGCTCCTGAGCTAGATGCAGGACTCCAGGTGGGGTCTCATGGGAGTGTAGCAGAGGGGGCACATCACCTCCCTCAGCCTGCTGTCTGTGTTTCTTCTGATGCAGCCTGGGACATGATTGGCATTCGGGGCTGCAAGTACCTCTCTGCTGTCTTTCAAGCTTGCTCTACTCAGCTGCTGCTGACTTTCCCCTGTATTTTGATCAGGTCTTTTTCAGTTTTCACAGAGACAGTTGCTGCAGCTGGGCTATGTTTTAAGTGTTTGCACAGCTTTACCTATATCATCTGTCAGACACTGTTAAATGTAGATGTAGAATGTTTACAAAACAATCCCTGCATAATGTTCTCTTTATGACCAGATGTGTGCACCAGATAAGGAGTTTGGAAGACATTTCATGACTGCCTCTTAGCACTTATCAAAATGTTTATTTTAATGCAACTCTTTGAGTATTGCCAAACATTAGTAGCTAAGAGTGGTCCAATCAACCAGACATTAATTGTTCTTTTTCAGAAAACAGCCTAAGATGTGCAACAAATGTTCCCATAGTGGGTAATGTGCCAATTTTAGCTGAAGCCTGGTTCTAAAGACAGAGGAGTCATCAGAAAAAATGAGTGACTTAGATACGCATTGTAATTTTGACGTCTTAAATGCTAGTCTAGTCAGTTCTTTAGGTCTCAACTGAATGACTGGGTCATTCAAAGTTATTACAATCTGTAGCTTTTCAGTGACTGTTGTTACTGAAATGAGCTAACAAAAACTATCTGTTTCCTATTAAGTTTATAACAATGAGGAAAATACCAGCTCATGCTTTCATTAGCAGTTTTATGGGACACACACTTAAAGCAGAGCTCCTTTCTCAGAATAGAACTCATCTCAATTCTGTCTACCTGAAAGACAGATCTTCAGATTTTCTCTCTCAATAATTTTGCCTTTAGGCCCCATTAGTAGATGCTTCCAACAGCCTACAGTCTATATATATATATATATATATATATATGAATAGTTCAAAACATGTTATGCTTCATAATCCATGGCACATAAGTTTTAATTTTTTATTACACTGTTCCACATGTTACCCATGCATCTCTCCAAGGAAAAGTCTATACCATTTGAACATGTATCAAACCTTTCCAGATCTATCTGTTGCAGAGACTCTCTATTGCCTTTCTGCTCAATGATTGGCCTCAAATCTGAGGGCTGTACACTCGGAGTGTGTGTAAACCCTTGAAACTTAATGGCCATTTTGTTACAATGGGATTTCTTTATTCCAGCCTGATGGAATGCATTTTAATATAGTACAGGTGCATTAATAATAATTGCTGCAATATGTACATTAAGTATGCTTAAAATGTTACTTCAGCTTCTAGGGTAATCTGTTTTTTGAAGTCTGGCAAATATAATTTAGTATGCCAATTGGTAGTAATTTTAACCCATAATGAACTTAATATCTTTACATCCTCTGTATACATATGGGAAGATAAAATTACATATATAGATATATAAATATTATTCCCAATAACCACTGTTTGGATTGGTTGGTGAGCTTTTTGGTTCATCAGACATTAGACTGAAAACAAGCAGTTCTTCATGCATGTTCCTTTTGTTAACATTCTTTGCTCTCCAAACGTGCCCATTTGACTTATAGGTTTTATTTGCTTAAAAGCACCTTTGATCCCCAGGTGTTTAACTTCCTGAAACAAAATCCAAAGTAGTTGGCCAGCAAGAAGTCTGGGCCAAAAATTTCATCTATCAATACATGTGCATGTGTATACATATATATATATATATATATATATATATATGTCAAAAAATCTCATACATATTTATATCTATTTGTCTATCTATCTATCTATCTATCTATCTATCTATCTATCTATCTATCTATCTATCTCCAAATAGTATACATACATGTTTGGAGACACATATATTTATGTTCATCAAAGAAAAGCTTTTATTACTTGAGGTAGATCTTTGGTTTTCATTTCTGTGTGTTCACTCACACCCATCTCACATCAGCAAAACTAATTTAATCTAATCAGATTTATTTTGATTTGTACTGAAACAAACATAACAGAATTCTCTCAAAGCTATTATTTTGCCAGCAGTATCTCTTTACAATAACTGAGACATGAGGAAAGCAAATGCCTCAGTTATTACATGATGTATTGACTAGACTCCTGTTAGCATATTATGAACCATATTAACTGCTTTCTCATATGTATTTGGATAATCCAATGTGGAAAGTAAATGTGTTTACATTATAACAAAAAAAAATAAGCAAGTGGCTATTTTTGCCTAGGATGTAAGTTATGTAAACAGTTGAATAAGAATACCAACCTAAGCTTTGCACTAGAATTGTATTGATGTCTTTATGGAACAGATGGGTCTGTCTGGGCAAAAGAAGCCAAAAGGACAGAGAATGTGGAAGTTTTACATGGTTTATTGCTTCTTTATTGCATAAATTGTGCTGGGGCTAAAAAGAAAGGACCACTATATACATTTTGCTCTATGTGTGTGATGTGTTTAGAGCTGTCACTGCTCTGCAGAAGTTCTGGGTAATACCTGTGCCCATGGTTGTTTTAGGAGATGCTCAGGTTTGAACAGCCATGCCAGTTTCTCCTACAGCTACAGGAGTCCTTGTTATGAATCCTCGTGCTGAGTTCTCTCAGAACATTTGGACTACATGTATAACTGGGATGAGAATGTAGATCTCTGGTTTATGGTGGTGATGAATGATAGTTTGGGAATAATTTTTGATATTAATTAGAGATAATTATGATTCATATATGCTTCTACTTAATATGATGTGATTAGGTTGCAGTCCTGTTAGAAAGGAAACCCAGAAGGGAAAGCACACTGGGATTTTGAGTGAGCTTAAGGTTTTTTTCACAAATATAATGTGATATTCCATATAACAAACATTAAGACAAAGTCTAAAATAGTGCATCATACTTATATTATCTTTAAAAATATTTGTTATAATGCTGGCTAGGAATCACCACATGGACACCTGCTTGAAGAGGATATTTTTCTCTCTACTGAAACACCAAGTTGCAGACTGAATTGTATATCTTCATTGCCTATTGGATATTTCCATTGATCTATTAAAAATTTATATTAGCATAATTTTATTTATCATTTTGGCTGCTTTCATTATAGCTCTGTCACAGGCTTATTCATTATCCTTAACTCAACTTATATGTGATGGTAAACTTGCTCTTTTAGTTTTTTTGATTATTATTCTGGCAAGAATACTTTATTTGTTCTGCAATTTTCATGGTTTCATTCTAGTTGAAATCCTTAAAACCATAAGTCCTTGAAACCATTATTTTTAATGAACTTTACAGTTTGATGGAGATTTGTAGCAAACTTTATTTGTAATTTTTAAATGAATCCTTTTCAATTTATGAAGGCATTACTTATTTCATTATGTCCATGAGTATACAAAGCCATGTGTAAAAGTAGTTTGTTAGAAAAAGACTCAAATATTTCCAAAGGGGAAAAAAAACAACCCTCAATAAGACCTCCTCTGCTTTATTGCTATCTGAAACAAAAACAAAAACAACAAAAAANACAAATGTGTTGAGACTTAATCACTTATATATTAACAAGATTTACTGGAAAACTTTATATTCAGGAAGTGTGATACATTTCTTTGCACATTAATTTAATTTGCCAGGACACCTCAGGGCTCATGGGACCCTCCATGGAAGGCATCAAGGCCAGTCAGCCAGTACTCATCCCAGCCCAGCCAGGAGCAGGGCAGCCAGGGGTTGGAACATTCCATGTGTTGCATCATTTTGCTTCTTTTTTCTGAAACTTTCCTTCCCTTTTTCCTAAATCAGTCAATGAAAAAATTATTGACTATACCAGTAGAAATAGGACTTCATTAATTATCAGAGTATGTATGAACATGCTACTGTAACAATGAACATGAAACTAAATTTAATCTATCTGTTGTAAAAGGTGAATGATATCTTCTCTGCATTGCTGATTCTGAAGCAGGACCCTAACTGAGATGCTGTTCAGCCATCATTATTTGCAGTTTCTGCAAGAAAAATATACAGGAATGTCTAGACATGGTGGTTTTTGTGCTTTTAGGTTTTTCTTACCCCATAACAGAAAACCTTCAATTTTTGTTATTACATTAAAGTATACACAGTTGGTACATTCATCAAAACTGTTAACCAAGAATCATCTTTGACAGATTATACTAAGGAAAGATTTGACATGAGAAGAAAGTCCTGAACTGAAAGAACAGTTATAAATTAAATGACCTGAAGCCTCATGGTCAGAGAGTGAATGTCAGGCCACTTTGATAGAGACAGAGATCCATGGAGAGCTCTGTGTAATGTTTTGCAGTACCCTAGAAAACAGATGTCTCCACATTCCAGTGAGGAGGAGGGATCTCTGCTCAAATGCCTCAATAGAATAGAAAATGGAATAAATGCATCACATCATAAAATGGTCTGAAGTTGTTGGAACAGCATTAAATAGCAGGGCTGCAGAAGCTGTCATAAATAGAGATTTTAAGACAAAGTAATGATTTGCCCCTTATTTTTGCCTTTTTCATGTATAAAACTAAGAATCTGACTTCTTTTTTTTGCTGTGCATGTGATTGATTGAACCCAAAGCCACTAGATATATTTTAAAGGGATTAATAAGAAACTATGCAAAACTACTAGCCTTAGAATAGTACTCTTCTGATTCTTAATTTGAAGATTTTTTTTTGTTTATATCATGATGCCCCTGACATGTAAGTCAAATCATATTTGTCTGTAGCTGTAATATCTACAGAATTAAATTCCAGTGATTCTAGCATTTGCACCAGGCCCCTATTTAGCTTGTAGTATCTTTTGTGTTAGTATTCCCCTGAATACCTGCAGGAAAAAAGCAAGAAAGATGTTTAAAATATATAAATTTTGAAATCCTGAATGGCTAGAGAATATTGATTGACAAACTTTCCTGCAATCTATTACAATTTAGGCCCTTCTTTAAAAGTAAGCAACAAATTAGCCTAAAATATGTTTATATTTTTGCTACAGTGCAGTGTAATTTGAAAAGTCTTAAAGACCTCCATTGCCTATACATAGGATTTTGTGCATTTAAAGACAGTATTTTAAGGGCATATAATACAAATACATATCTAATGTGTCTAATCCTCTCCGTATAAAGACATATAGTTCTTCAAATATGTTTACAATCTAACAATTAGCCTAGAATGTTGAAGTCTTCATGAGTTCAAAATGAAGAATTCAGTCAAGTATAAAGTGAAAAATAGGTTTGTTCTCTTTCTTTTGTTTGTTCCTGTCAAACAAATTTTACAAGGTTAATTGTCATGCAGTTGCTCAATATTTACTTTAAAATAGTAAGACACACCCAAGAAAACAAGGAATGTAGATGGCATAGAAGCTATGTCATGAGAGTAGGTTTCATTTGACCAGGTAAAAGTGTAGTTTACCTCTACATCTGAGCTTGTTTTCTAGAATGTCTTCACATTCAGTAAAAAAGGAGCAAATAATATGTTTAGATGCATACAAGTTTATGAGGGTAGGTGTGATTCACCCAAGTGTACTGAGGGAGCTGGTGGAAGTTCTCACAGAGCTGCTTTCCATCATTTATCACCAGTCCTGGCAAACTGGTAAGGTTCCAGCTGATTAGAGGTTAGTAAATGTGATGCCCACCCACAAGAATGGCCAGAAGGAGGATTCAGGGGACAACAGGTCTCTCAGACCTTTCTTTTTAGAACTCATTCCACTTGAGCTGTTCAAAGATCACAAGAATAGAGAAAGATCCAGGGAGGCTTGAACAGAAAATGTCTAACAGTTACTCACCTGGCCCTAGCAAAGTGTCCAATGGAAACTTAGTCTAGGGTCTAATCACCACAGATAAAGACAGAATTTTTCCTCAGATAGGCAGTTTACAAAAAGTTAGTTCATGAGTAGGGAGCCATTACTATTGATAGGGAACATTAAATCCAAATGTGTTTGTTTGTCTGCCCATTCTGATACACCAGAAAAAAAAAAAGTTCTTTAAAGGACAAAATAAATGCAAACCCACTCTTTCATGACTAGACATTGAGTTAAATAAGAAGATATGTGTTTTCAGTTCTGTGTTGCCAAGTTTGCCTTTGTTTATGTTTTGTGACTGGAATGAAAAAGTGGAAAAATCTGTGTCAGTTTAGGACAGAGAGTTCCCAGCAGAGAACTAACCTGCCACTGCCAATCATGTTGGCACTGTGCTCTTGTATAATGGTTTACCAGGTTGACTTCTGGCTCCTTTCAGATATTTTGCATGCAGGTAATAAAAACATTCTCATGGGAAATGAGCCACATATATTTAAAAATCCTTAGTCTGTTTGCAGTCCAGGATCTTGAAGTGCTTTTTTTCCTGAATACTTTCAGGCCCCCCACCAAAATCTTTTGTATTCTCACTTGTTCTGCACTATAAGCAGAAATGCAGAAATGTTTTTTGATGTTTGTTTTTGAACTCAAAATAATCTAAGTGACCTGGTTTACACTGTGGCCTCATAAAAGATTGTATTAAGGATGATGAATATAGCATTAGCATGAGAATGAACACTAAAATAGGGGGGGGGGGGGGGGNTAGACTTTAGCTAACTCATCTACCAGAGAGAACACATTGAGTAACTGCACCCCTTGTCAGAGAAAATGAAGATTTACTAAGCCAAGGATTTGAAATATTTGGCTAATAATTGAATTGATTAACTGTCTAAAATAATTAGCTGTTGATAGATATATAGAAGGATTATTTTGCAAGAAATATAGTGCCTAGAATGTTAGAATTCCCCACCAGATGTGGTTTTTGATGCTATGGGATCTATTTTGACAGAGCTAACACATTGTTTATGGTCAATCAAATTAATGCAACATGTAAATAGGAAATCTCTTGTTTGGTTTGATTACCCAATTCAGTTGTATAATAATGGCTATTATCAGAACTTTATTTGTGTATTTATTGCTGAACAATGCAAAGCTCTGAAACAAGAGTAGACCATGCAAACTCCTTGAAGTGAATTATGCTCAAGGTTAAACAGCCTTGTTAAAATTTATGAAATAGGCACATGTGAGTTGCTCTAAAAGGGTTATACATATAATGGAAGTAAAAGCACTCTGGCTGTTTTCACTGATGTCAACAGAAGTTCTCATATGTACTCACACTGTAAGAAAGAATGAACAAAATGAAAGCCATACTTCTTAGTAGCTGCTTGCAAGTGAGCAGCAAACTTCAGGGATTCATGGAACCCCAGAAAAGCCCATTTTATAAAATTGATGACAAGATCAGAGGTTTCTGAAAGCAGCTTACAGACTTGCACAATAAATCTGAAGCACTAAACATGCCAGGATCCCACTGCACTTTACAGGTAGAGCAGTTGCTACATCTTGATAGGAGAGTACTTTTTCAAAGTAACCTGTGCACTGACTATGATGTAGGGTCATCTGTGCTCTATCCCCACAAACTTATTTTTATTTTTTGAACATTTCTATTCAACTTGAAAATTAATTATTTGGGAGGAAATCTGCTGCTGATTAGACTGATTCCTACAGTGCCTCTTCTTTAATGTGGTAGTTCACATATATGCTTTCTCTAGGCATAAGTGGCAGTCCTGGGATTTAATCTACTGCTTCCTTTTGTCCCTATTACTAGTGCACCAAGGAGGAAGTGTCCTTACATTTATTTCAAATTCACATCTGTTTCTCCAGTTGGATAAACTTTTAAGGTTTAAATGTGATGGTGCAGCTGCTGCCCTTTTGCACATGCTGTCTCCTTCTTTGGGAACTGAGAATGAATTTTCTCCTTTTACAGAACAAAGATACAAATACTTTTCTTTGGGGGCTAGTTTTCATCAGGCTCTTCTCACACTCAGCTTGATAGAAGGGCAATTCTCAGAACACTTTTTCATTCCTATGTAAGGTTCTGTCACTTTTCCCTTGTTTAATTTCCAAAAGAGAGAAGTCATCACAGAAGTTTAAAGCCAAAGACATCCTTTCCCATAACTGTGGGTAAGCAAATTCTATTGGAAGGTGGAAGAACAGAAAAAAATTTTCCTGGACACAGAAAACTGTATATTTATGGTATGCAAATGAGCCCAAAGTTCATTTTGCAGACCATAGTGCATTAAAATACTATTACAAGCTTTCATGGTCACACAGAGAAATGTGTACATATATGCCATTTTTTTGTCTCAAGCCATCTTGTATTCATGTCTGATCCTTTAGCTTTCTTCATTTTCAAATACATGGTGACGTGTGTGTGGGAGGCTTGGGGAGGCATTTTTCACAGTGAGACACTGGCAAACTGAAAACATGAGAGAGACTTAATTACAGTAATTCCTTCACTGAAATGTTTTAAAACAACAAAATAGTACAAATGATGATTTCATGTTCTTTCAACTTAATGATAATACACAGTAATACTTTCCTATGAAAATTCATTCTGCATTTCAGTGCAGTTTTAAGGTGAGTTTTTTACTGCCCTTAATACTGTTTTATAACATTCCTTTGTGCTTTAGTGTGTATGCCAGGATACTGTTGGAATTAAGAATGGATGATTTCAGTACCCTGAGAGAACTAATGAAGATTAGTATAAGTAGCTCAATGAGGCATGAAAATAGTGAGATTTTGGAGAGAAGATGACAAATCAAGGTTAAATTTTGCCTCCACAGAAGAATAAGGGTGTAGTCAAAATATCTAACAAGGGCTGTAGAATAATTTTTTAAGGGAAATAGATAAACCTTTTTCATTACATTCCTGTGATCTGTTCTAGTCCTGCTGACACAGGCTATTAAAAACCTTGTTTTTGTTTTAGAGACTTTTTAAAGAGCACTTTGGTGCTTTATAGTGTTTATAGAATGTTCTTTATAGTTAAAATTACATGCTGAGATGGCAGGCTGCTGAGCTAATATATTGTTACACTGATTAAATTGATTAAAAGCTTCATTTTTGACAGGCAAATTGTAGAGGCTTAGATTTCTTTATCACACATTTCAGTAATTCAGCTCATGTCTTGTCCTATCTAATAATCACTTCTTTGCCTCCCTGTTTAGGAATCATCTCAGCAGCGGGTACATTTTCAAACAGCATATTTGCTTCACATCTGAATTACATGAGTCACAGTGCATTGGCATTACAAAAGCCTTATTCAATGTAATGGCTTATTCAGTGAAACACTTGAAATATATTCCATTTTGGTTTTTTTCTTGCTATACTGTGAACAAAGAAAGGGACCCTTGATTTTTAGATTAGAAAATAAGAGATTGCTCTTACCATAGCTGTGGATTGACAGCAGAGGCCACAGTGCAGAAACATTTTATGTCCTACTCAGAACAACATATTCTTACTTAAAAATGTATGAGAGAACAGAGCAAAAACCTTACAAGAAATTACTGAAAATATAACAGGCAGATAAAGAAGAGGATTCAGAAACTTAAATCAGCTGCAGAAGAGATGTTTTGCAACAAATATGGAAATAAGGTGAGGGTACTTAAAAAAAAAAAATTAGTAAACCTAAATTGCTCTAAATAAATGTAGAAGCCTACAGAATTGTTTTCTGATGTCTGTGCAAAATGTTCACAGCTTGCAAACAGGAGACTCTGAAGGCAGTACAAAAATGTGAGCTAGCTGCTGATAGTACCACACAGATAGGGGTATTCAGTGACAGCTACAAACTGTGCTTCTGCACAGCACATTCTCAATTTGATACAAGCATTAAGCCTTTTTTAGGGTAGAAGCAGACTTGTTTAGCTAAAGATCAGTTCCCATCACAGTGGCTCTATTAAAAGAAGAATACACTGCTTGCTTGCATTGCAGCATGTGAAGTAAGAAGATGAAGATGGTCTACATGGTTCAGACTGAAGCTCCATTAGCTCAGTACCCTGAATTGCTGACTCTGTTCAACAAATCATGTAACCCAGATTCTGGTTATTACAAGATTAAAAACTTCTGAATCAGAGGTAACATTCTGTTTACTCTATTTGGAAGCTTCTAATGAAGCTTATCTTTGGATTTTGCTCTTTGAAACTATTCACTGTGTCGGCCATATGGTATCCTGTGACACTGAAATCAGCAACTGAGTTATGTTTCATTTTAAACCTGTCATTTCATTTGGATACCTATTTTTATTTTATTTTGATGAATGATAATTAATAATTTCACTTCTCAATTTCATCCTACTATCCATCAAGTCAAAGAGCTCTGGCTGTCTCCATGCATTATGTTGGCAAAGCATCCCAAACACAGACAGTAATGTTTCCAAAACTGCTCTAAAATCTCTGGCAGCTGACAGAGAAATTAATGCAGACATAAAGACAGTTTAAATGCTGGTATCTTTCTCTCTGCAAACAGAAATCTAAAAGGCAAAATACAAAGAAAAAAATAGCTTGGGTTTGGCTTGGAAAGAGGTAATGAGAGCATTGGAAACATATAGAACTCTCAGCCATGTGAAGATCTGGGAGACTGTATTCTCCAGAAGCTAGAAATTGATATTGTTTGGTCTTAGTATCTACAAATGCGTCTGGAAACATGGAGAGGGAGAAGGGGTGGGAGGACCTGCTGTACAACACAGATCACTGGGATCTGCTTGGTGCTAGCAGAATAAACAGTGTCCACAGAAACTGCAGGAAGGGACTAAGAACTACAAAGCTTTTTTTTTTTTCTTTTTTTTTAATTGATTTTTAATGATCTAGGAAAATTAAAAATGCCTATAAAATTAATATGGGAATCCTATGTAATAAGCATGCATTAAATGGGATACACATAAGGGGTAGAATAATGAAAGTTTAGATTTCACACAGGGCAGAAATGGGAATGTGTAGACATGATGATGGTCATCCTGGCAACATTTTGAGTAGCACTAGCAACGTGTTTCTAATCCCCAAAGCTACAGCATCTAAGATCATTCATACGCAGTGCAGGGAATTATTTATAGGAAGCTACATTACTTTTCAACCCCCTCCCTAATCTGTACATATGTGTTAACAGGTATATCAGGTGTTTTTGATCCCATCTACAAAAGATATTCTCCATAATCCACAGATTTGGAACTTCTTAAATCAACCTAGCTCTTAGCCCAACAGTGAATTACATGTCTTTCTTTTCTATATCCCTATGAAAGAACTTGCTTAGGAGCCTCTAAAGCAAGTAATTTTTAAGAGGTAATTTTGGAATTACTTCATCCAACAGGTATTCAGAAGTTGGATGTGCTAAGTCTGTGCCAGGATAATGGTGCCAAATCATAGAATCATGGAATGTTGCAGGTTTGAAAGGATCTTCTAGATTATCTGGTCCCAACCTTCCCTGCCAAGGGCAGGGACACTTCCCACTAGACCAGGTTGCTCAAAGGTTGCTTATCCAATCTGGCCTTGAACACTGCCAGGGTTGGGACATCTACAGCCTCCTGGGCAACCTGCTCCAGTGCCTCACCACCCCCACAGTAAAAAATTTCTTCCTAATATCTAACCTGAATTTCCCTTCTTTCAATTTATACCCAATACTCTTTGTCCTATGACTACAGTTCCTGATAATGACAAGCCTCTCTGGCTTCCCAGCTGGCCCCCTCCAGACACTAGAAAGTACTTGGAGGTCTCCTTCACACAACCTCCTCTTCTCCAGGCTGAACAGACTCATGTTTCTCAGCCTGTCTTTGTAGAGGAGGTACTCCAGTCCTCTCAGCAACTTCATGGCCTTCCTCTGGAGTTGCTCCAGCACTTCCATGTCCTTTGGTGGGAGCACCAGAGCTGAATGCAGAACTCCAAGTGTGATCTCACCAGAGCAGGGTAGAGGAGGAGAATCCCCTCCTTTGACCTCTGGCCAAGCTGCTTTGGGTGCAGCCCAGACCCCTGGGCTGTGAGGGAACACTGCCAGCTGATGTTGAGGTTTTCATCTTCCATCGTGCCCAAGGGCTGCTCCACAGGGCTGCTCTCAATCACCTCCACCCAGCCTGTAGATGTGCCTAGGATTGCCATGGCCTACATATCTCCTTGAGTGAAGGACATTTGTGTGTTTTAAGAGATAATTTTACCTGCTATGTAAGCCTTATCAGCAGCTAGGAAAACCCTAAAAAAACATTTATCTATAGTTAAAAGTGTAGCACCACATGAAGATTCATGAGAAAAATACAGGGTACGAAGGAAACATATGTCCAATAGGCTCATTCTTCCTTCATCATCCACTATAAAAGACTGCACATTGAAGTTTTTGATGTAATGAGGTAGAGATTTTACTCATCACCCATGCTGAATCATCCCACACACTGGGGATTTGTAAACCCTATTTTTGACTCTTCTTTCTTACCCTCCTATAACCAGAGGCTTTTTTCACCAAAAGTCTCTTTGTGAATAAGACACCTTGCTTTAGATGATATTTTAATTTCTATATTTTGTGCTATTGCACATCTGTAAAAATACATTTATTATTTCATTAAGGAGACTGAAAGCAGAGCCGGGGGAGTTTTAAGGAACAGTTATTAAAAATTCTGTTCTTCTTTCACCAATTAACCCTCTTCTGCCTTTTCCTGTATTTTGCATTGTTGCCTGCCATTTTAATTTTAAAGGCAAAATTTACAGAAAATGCAAGGACTTCACAATCAGGGCTAGAAGGTTTGTTGTTATATCCCTCATCAGAATTTGGCCAATTCTAAGAGCAGAGGCACATATTTAATCATAAAATTATTCCAGACTGTTTGTTTTTTGAGTTTCATCCAATCTAATTTTTTTTAAATTGGGAACTTCACCATGTTTGTTTGCATATTCAGGCTGAGTTCCTTTTGATTGCGATAAGGAATCTCCACAGCCTAATTTTAGGCACCTAACTTTTTTCTCCCTTTCTTTCCTCTAGATATGGTGATTCATGGCAGGAACACATTCAGAATAGTCTACATCTTTTCAATGTCTCTGTATGGATACTGGCAAGACTATCCTCCTGACTGAGACCCATTAATCTGTTTCATAATGGTAGGTGATGTAAATAGTCCTTTCCACAAAGGACTAGCTTTCTACTCAAGCACACAGTTACTTTGGGATCTGGGGACCTACTGAGGATGTCACTGGTGTACAATAATGTGTTTTGGATTTAGGCATGGGATAACTATATATATGTGTGGTTGATTGCAGATTGTTTCTCTTCCAGTGACGTGCACTTTATTGATACCTTTTAAAATTTTTAAATCTGGACTCAAATGAGAATATTTTTGTAAATTTTATCCTTGTGTTTCATTCTTTACAGTCTGGGTCCTTGCAATTTTTAACTGTTAGCCAATACAGAAGAAATACTGCTTTGTCTTGGGACCTTGGTGATTGTTAATACTTGCAGAATGATGAATATATTTTAACAAGTGTATATCCAGCTGGCTCTGGACACCTTGGGAAACAACACAGATGTGTAGAAAAAATGAATGTAAAGACAAAACAGAGCAGTAAACTGTGCATGACATTCTTCTGATTTTTTTTTTCTCTGAGGTCAAGCAATTGGAAGTAATTTTTGGAACTGTATATGACAGAAACAAGAAAATTCAAATGAAGAAGATAAGATTCCTAGAATTCTTTGGAACTAAAGTGACATATTCTAGCAGGAATACTCTAAAGTGTCATTATTAATAAGCCAAATGATGTGGAAGTCTACTAACCACTTCAAAATCACTGGATAATATTGGAACCATCCCTAAAGAGATGTGTTTCTTATTATGAAAGGGGATGACACTACTGGATCAGACAGCCTGAAAACCTAAAAAAAATTCACTATCCCAGATTATTTTGGATCACTACTGGAATCCATCTTTATCTATCTTTATTTATCTTTCTTTATCCCCTCTTTACCTATCCATTACTCATCAGACCTCAAAGGCTTAAGAAAATTGCTGCAATATATGTATCAGTTTTGAGACAGATCACTATGGAAGATTCCAGGGTTTCATTCACACTAGATATTAGAAATATTTTTTTTTTTAAATGAGGAAGGGGTACCTTGAGGGTGGTGGAACACTGTAGATGCTTCATCCCTGGAAGCATTCAAGGTCAGAGTGGATGGAGCTCTGAGCGATGTTATCCAGCTGAAGGTGTTCCTGCTCATTACAGGAGGATTGGATTAGATGACTTTTAATATCCCTCCCAGCTCAAACTATTTTATGAGTTTATGGTTATTTCCAGTGAGAAACTGAATTACACTAGTAGAAGCACTATGAATGTTAATGTATGTTCTGATTATTTCTCCCATTCTGAAAGATGCAGTCGGTTTTCTAGTTCTTAACTGGAGATCCTAAAGGATAACAACCTCAATTTCTTTACCTTACAGCTACCTCTGAAAACTTTTGATGGATTTTCCTATCTTCATCAACCTACTTTTAGGGCAGAAGTTCAGCCCTGAGAATGTATTCTAGGTCTTCCATTACTTGTGAATGCTAAGAAACTGGAGAAAGATCTGGAAAGATGGTTTCAGAGACAGTGGTGAATAATTGGAAAATTATATGAACTCCCATTAAAATTCACTAGTACTTCTCCATCTGAAGCTATGTGGTACACTCTTGCAGATAGTATGGATAGAGATTTCTTCAGAAAACCTGGCCAGATCTGGAAGGCACAGTGAGTCATTGGAAGGTCTTTTCATTCATTTAAACAAAGTTTTCTTTGCTCAGTTCTTCACAAAAACACAGTTTGCATTCATAGAGGACTTGTAAAGTAAAAAGTCAGAACATCTGAACAAATTCTACAAAGAAATTGCTTCAACCATAAAAAAATTGAAATAAATTGGAACACGTTTTAAGTTTAATGTAGTCTATCTAAAGAAATGCTGCAAATATTACCTACATACTCAGTTCATTCCAAATATAATGAGTTTATCCCATATATTTTCTGCAGTCTTGACACTTTCACAGAATCACAGAAACACAGAATCACATAATCATCAAGGTAGGAAGACAGCTTCAAGATAATCTAGTTCAATCAACTCAGCATCACCATAATCACCCCTAAACCGTATCCCCAAGTGCCACATCCAAATGCCTCTTGAATACTTCCAGAGAAGGTCACTCCACCACCTTCCTGGGCAAATTATTCCAATGCCTAACCACTCTTCTAGTGAAAGCTGTTTTTCTAATACCCAATGAACCTTCCCTGGCAGAACTTAAGGCCATTTCCTCTCATTCTTTCCTTTGAGACATAGCAGAAGAGACCAATCTCCATGCCACTACGGCTTCCTCTCAGATAACTGTAGAGAGGAGTGAGGTCTCCCCTCCTGTTCTCCAGACAAAATTACCCAGTTGCCTCAGCTGATCCTCAGGGAACATTCTTTCTAGACCCTTCACCAGCTTCATTGACCTTTTCTGAACATGCCCCAGCATCTCAATGTGCTTTTTCAAATGAGGGGCTCAGAAATGGACACAACTCTCAAGGTTTGACTTCACCAATGCTGAGTACAGTGAGACAATCACTTGCCTAGTCCTACTGGCTGTGGTATTCTTGATACAAGCCAAGATGCCACTGGGCTTCTTGGCCACCTGGGCTCATATCCTGCTAGCTTTTAAACAGTACCCCCAAGTCCCTTCCTGTTGAGCAGCTCTCGAGCCACTGCTCTCCAAGCCTAAAATGTTGCATGGGGTTGTTGTAACTCAGAAGAAGAACCTATTACTTTGCTTTGTTGATCTTTATGCTGCTGTACTCTCACTGTAGACCCAGCCTGTCCAGGTCCCCCTACTAGAGTCTTCCTGTCCTCCAGCAGATCAACACTTCCACCTAACTTGGTCATCTGCAGACTTACTGAGGATGCACTCAAACTTCTTGACCAAATAATTTATAAAGATATTAAACAGAACTGACCCCATTACTGAGCCCTGAGGTATGGCACCAGTGACTGGATTAGAACTGGATTTACTTCCATCCATCACCATTCTCTCAGCCCAGCCACCCAGCCAGTTTTTCACCCAGTGAAGAGCACACCTGTCCAAGCCACGAGCAGCAATTTTCTCTAGGACAATGCTGTGGGAGATGGTGTCAAATGCTTTACTGAAGTCTAGGTAGACAATGTCCACAGATTTTTCCTCATCCACAGAGGGAGTCACTTTGTCATAGGAAAGAGATCGGGTTGGTCAAGCACTACCTGCCTTTTGTAACCCTGTGTAGTCTGGACCTGATCCCCTGGCTGTCCTGCAAAGGTACATGATGGCACTTAGGATGATCTTTTCTACAAGGACATTATTTGTTTTTTATTACTTAAAATATAACAGGTATAACAGGTGCAGAGCTGACAAAGTGGTCATGAGAAGGAGCACATTTATGTTTTTGTGTAGGCAAAGTGTATCTCTGCAAAGATTGGNGTTCCATTAGCTTTTTCTACAAGGACATTATTTGTTTTTTATTACTTAAAATATAACAGGTATAACAGGTGCAGAGCTGACAAGGTGGTCATGAGAAGGAGTACATTTATGTTTTTGTGTAGGCAAAGTGTATCTCTGCAAAGATTGGAATTTCTTGGGAGTGAGTGCAATGGTGACAGTTCATCAGCAATTCAGAATAACTGACTAAAACATCATAAAAAGCTTTTCAGGATGCATAGGATTGACTTACTCTGATATGTCCTTCTGCATATAGCTATAAGGACAGTCATGTGCAGAAGACTGCAATATGCAAAAGAGCATGTTAATGGAAAAAATCATGACTGCAACTAGAGTTTAACTTTCATGAAGAGAAAATAGAAAGCTTCGTTCTATTTTCTGTTTACACAGAGAAACATCCACACAAGAGAATAACAGGTTTTTTCTAAGATTTATTGAGGATAAAACTGACTTGAAATGCTGAATGAAAATTTTCATGATTGGGAATGTATTCTTCAGTGAATGCTTGAATTTCTCTCAGAACAGTATTAGAAAGGTGTGTTGTATTTTTTCCCATGATACTGGCAAAAAAATTGAATTACTTGATCTCATACATGTCAATGTTTATCACAGAATGTGTAAGAGTGTAAGGGTGAAAAATAATAACAAAAATAATCAAAAGGTAGTGAATGTCAACCTTACTGAAACTATCGAGGCAAAGGGAGCAATATGTATTAAAATATATACCAACTATTCATTCTCATATTTAGGGATTTCAGCAGGCAAAATTAGAGTAAACAGATTAAGTTGTGTCTCTGAATAAAATGTTAACTTTACAAGTGATCATAAGCACTACTGAAGGGTTGAGTCTTGACAAAAGGCAAGGTATGAATAATTTATACGAGGAATGTTGTATGCTGAGGTTTTACATGTGTGTGCACATGTGTGTACATGCACTCACATTTGTGTGGCTCAGAAATACACACGGGAAATGGAGTTCAGGTCTATGGCCTAATCCAGCTTCTCTAAATACCACTGAATTTACAGAATTATGTACATTTATAATTATTACTGTTACTTTAAATACAACATTTGAAGGAGTATTGTAAAAACACACTTGTTCAGATTACAGAAGCTTGTTAAATATCCATTCCACTAAGGTTTAGCTTCAAACTCAAGTAAATTTAATTATGTTTTTTCTTACTATTGCCATCATTTTGTTTGCTTCCTTACTTGCAGTTAAGAAAATGTGCTGGAATGAAAAAAAAAATAATTGCCTTCTCTTTATAGTACTCATAATTCAGGGAAGTTATTTGTAGCAATTGCACATATAATGAGTTTTATGAATTAATGATAAAATATATTGGAATATATTAACTTTAGTGTCGTTTTCAAAACAAAGCTGAAGGTTGTGAAAATTGAAGTATAATGTTATTGGAAGTAAAAATGGGCACTTATGATATAAAAGTTTGAAATATACTAAGGGGAGACTTTTTTTTTTTTGTGTACGGTGTCATTTTATTTAAAATATTGCCATTTATTGTACTAGATTCTAATTTGCATTCAAGAAAATGGGTTCACACAGCTTCTGGTGACTTCTGAGGTGAGAGTTGACCACCCCTCTTTTGAGGAGAGTGAAGCTCTCTACTGTGTCATCAAGTCATGGTCAAGACATGGTCAGTAAAACAATCTGCAAACACTTACCCTTGGGCTGTCTATAGCAGTGAGATGGCACCTGGCACTTGAAGATGCAAAGGAGCAGGAAGCAGA
The DNA here is from genome assembly GCA_013397555.1 of Urocynchramus pylzowi. NCBI lineage: Eukaryota > Metazoa > Chordata > Aves > Passeriformes > Fringillidae > Urocynchramus > Urocynchramus pylzowi. Next base: position 231,780 of record VZRH01006025.1, read on the forward strand.
ACTGGCTTACCAATAAACAGCAAATTCAGAGAGAGCTGTTTTGGAGTCAGGTTGTGTAACAGACCAGTAAAGGGATTTAAGCTCATTGAAGTGTGGCAGATGCCTCAAATAAACTTTCTAGATCATGTTGCCTTGGAGAAAAAGACCTGGGGTAGGAATTTCCCAAAATATAAAAGTCACATGACAGAAAATAAGAAAATACTTAAATTAATTGGATTTTTTTCTCAGATCTTGAAGAGAGGAAGGCTACATCTTTTCTGCAAAATGAGACAAGCCATTAACCGTTCTCTCTGAATATGGGTCTAAGTGGCAAAATATAATTTACAGCCACACACCTAAAATCTCCTCCAAAACCTTGTAGAAACATTGGAATTGCCTATCTAAAGCAAACCCCACATACACAGGTGTTGTCTGGGGTGCAGTTAGTTGCCAGACAGGTCAGAAATGCATCAGAAGGTAAATTCAAAGGCAGGGTATAATGTGTATTACCATTCTTCTAGAGAAAGCTGATAGCATGAAGTTTGTTGCTGTCTGGCTTCAAAGAAGTAAAACCTCTACAGAGATTACTCACGAGAAAAATCTCTCACTTTGCATCATTCCTGCTTTAAATGAGGAACAAATCTTTTAAATCTGAAGAACATTTAACTCGGCTTTTATCTTAGTCTGATCGTGCAAACAGAGGATAGTGACAACAGAAGTAAATCCAGACCCAAAGTGGGTTCAGATTTCCTACATTCTTTTCTTTGTTAGGTTTATGCCATTTTTCATTTTTGTAGATTACCCTTATGCATTATGTCATATTTCAGTCATAAAAATCTCTTCCAGTTAAACATCAAAGGGTACTCTATGTTAAAGAATGTGTATTTAATGGGTCATATGTTTAAATCCAGCTGCAGTTATTGAGAAGCTCATCATTCAAAATAACAGCATAATCTTCTGCTTTGGTTTGTGGGCTGGTCTCTCTGATGATGAGACATTGATTCACAGCCTCAAGACAGACTGTGATGAGGAGTAGCTGTTGGTTAGTTCTCCCAGCAGCAGGATGACTGAGGGTAGGATCTGAGACAAGGACTATGATACAGCTTAAGGTGGGTAAATTTATGAGTGACTGAAAGAGACTGAACTCAAGAGTCATTTGTGTTTCTAGACCAAGACAATAATTAGTAATTATCTACAAGAAAAAGTCAAAACTGTAATTGAAACTGTTATGATGGAAATCTGTGTGTGTTTTTAGAAAGATTATTTTCATCCAGGCCATTTAGTAATTCAGAACAATTTGGAGCAATGCTGTTTTAATACCTGGGTTCAGTAAAAATAGCAGATGCTGTAAGGAAATGTTGTCTCAATTGAGCAATGCTTTTATTTAGCTTAGATTAGTTTCTTGCAGTATCTCATATAAACTCTGGGTACATTCCTACTCTTGCCAGTTGGGAAGAAACAAGCAAGGTCTTCTTCTAGGAGCCAGAATAATTATTGATAGAGTGTCTCTCAGTTGCTATGCTCCCACTGCCAAAAGGTGGGAGGGGAGGCTTTCATGGGTCAGACACTGAGACACCACTTGGAAGAAAAGAAAGAAAAGAAAGGCTGAATAAATGAACTACAGGCATAAAGGGGAAAGAGAATTTGCTAAGCTTCTTCAGAAAATTTTGGCTCAAATTTTTTGGAAATGGGAGCTCAGGGGACACAGAATCAGCCTTTCTAAGATGCTGCGAAGCTCATAGAGGTCTCAGGGGAAAATAAGTTACATAGCTGAGAAATGTCACTAACAATATATCTGTCTGTTTTCCCTCTCTCACTCCTACTTTCTTCCCATTTCCAAAGATTTAAAGTGGGCTGTGATTAGCCTGGTGACCCTGGTGGGTGATTTCCCTAAAGAGAAAATAAACTACAATATTTAAATGTAGTGTTCGATAGAAGTGTGAGCCAAGCCTCACCTTTTTATGGCTGGAAAAGAAGGAAACACAAGAGACTTATGATTTCACTATAACAGTTATGCTAATAGCCAGATTGGATGGTGTCAGTGTGCCTGACAGGCCTCAGCATTTTTCTGGTGTAAAGGAAGAAATCACAAGAGACAATCTTTTTCCATGTCTTAACCAGGTGTTGGTTATTTGACCTCAGTAGTGAATAGAATTGTGTATCCTCTTTATTTCCTCTTTTGCATGTACTGGGTGTTCAATCTCTCTCCACAGAACTGTGTTTTTTAAGTTTTATTCTGGTGGCCATTAAAAGCCATAAGAAAGCAAAAAAGACTTTTAGCTGAACACTAGCTGTATTGGACGAGTTTTAGTTCTGTGGAACAGAAAAATTAATTGCCAACAGTCCTCAGTATACTTGCAAAATACAAGAAAATGAAGAGAAGTATTTAGAAATGTAGGGCTTGCCATACTGAGTCTGGATAGAGATCCATATTGTCTAACATTTTGTCTCTGGGAGTGGCCAGATGTTAATTAAAGTAGTGTTTTTACATAAAATTTGAACGTGTGATTCCCTGCTCTGTTGCCAATACAACATCAATTTTGGCAGAGGAAATACATGGCATCTGTTATTAGGAACCAAAAGGAGCTTTATGGAGGAAATTAAAATAATATGTCTTTGGCTTTGTTTGTGTAAAATAATTCATGGCTAATTGTTAGCAGATACTACACTGGAATACTGGGTTACATCCTAAGCTGATGCAAATCTTACAGCTCCGTAGCAATCAGCAGGGCTCTTCTGAGAGACATATGCTCATGGTGTGATTCACAGTGAGAAAGACTGATTGCCATAACAGAAATTCCAGTTGGGAGTTAACTTTTCTTCACTTTTTCCCTCTTTGAAGTCTATTTTAATGTCCTTTTCACTCACAATTCAAAAAGTTATACTTCATTTGAATTTATATAGCAAGTTAAACAGAAGCTTAATCTCAGTCTGATTCTCTACTGTTCAGTACCCTTTGTAGCCACTTCAGAATAAATGTGAAAGGTTTCCACTCGTATTTAGTGGCATTTGGTATTCATTTCATCCAAGTCTAAAAGACAAAAAGGATAGAGGGCAACATATGATAGAAATACAAAGCCCCAGTAGAACTAAAGCAAAGCAGTGTCTGTTTCTGTTCGTGCTACTTTGATGGCAGTAGATTCATGGCAAAAAATAGTTATGTGATTTGTGAAAACCAGGAGCACAGTATGTTCTGTGCTAGGTCAGAATGCTCTCTTTATAGGATTGTTTACAACAGACAACCCTAAGAGGCATAAAACTGTATCAGCCTTATAAAATGTCAATGCTAATTACATGTAAATTAGTATACACTTCCATTCATATTATGCATCTAAAAGTCAGACTAGTTTCAAAATCCAGAAAAAGAGTTGTTAACAGTAACCTCAAGTGGTTTAAAACATATAAAAAGACTTTCAGCTACATTTATGTTATATCTGACTTTAAATATATCTTCTAGCAAGGCCATACAGAAAAAGAACATCAAAATATGAAATACAAACATTCAGATAGATGAGATTATAAAGTTAACTAGATTTCTTGGCATCTTAAGCAGATAATTGTTTTTTTATTAAGGATGAGAATTTCTAGTGAAACAAGCTATTTATTTGTTGTCAGCTTTCAAACTATAGTTTTTTATTGCTATTTGCTTTGTGTACCAAACATATCATATACTCCACCACATGCTAACACTATGAATTGGTTATTTCAAACCTGTTAAGCTATGTGTACTTTGGCAAAGGAAGAGAGAATACTCCTACTAAAAGACTCGGCAAATGTGGAGAATGTTTTTCGTAAGTTCCAAGGAAAATTTAATTAACAAAGCATTTGGGAGTAAACAGGAATGAAAAAATATGCTGTGCTAGCATAAAGACAGCAGACTGAATAAAGGCAATCATATGTATTCTCCAGAGGAGAAATAAAGGCACTATTTTTTCATCCAGAGAGCACCTCTGAGTCTGATACAGTAACTCTGGTAATAATATCTTCATGACTTATGGTCAAATGCAAAATGATTTTAAGCTTTTTCATTGAAAAGTATGATCTAGAGAAACTTTCCTCAGTAGCTCCTGGACACTGGAAGCTCTCTGGCAAGTGAGTTCTCCTGTGCCTGCAGCTCTCTGTACACATTAGCAGGCCTGCATGGCCTCAAGAGCTGGTTTCCCTTGCAATCACCTAAATCTGGTTAGACCTAAATTAAAACCTCTAGGTCAAACTCACTTTGGTCACTTGAAATAACGTTGTCAATATTCGTGATGTTGTGTGCTGCAATTAAAAGGACACAGAACAAAAGAGTTCTTGGCAAATGACAAAAGAGAGGGGAACATATCCCATTGAACAGTCAGTACTGGAGAGCTGCTGCTGGATGCTCAGTGTGCAGGATGGGCTCTGATGCCCCATCCAGTGAGGCCACTCTCACCAGAGCTGGGGCATCCAGAAGCCACAGCTTGGTAGTAGGGCTCATCTCAGGTACAAGGCTGCCTGAGTGTGGTTTCTGCCACCAAGACTGTAGGGCTTGGATTGGTGGAAGGTTTGTGTGGTGTTGGGTTCTGGTTTTTTTGTTGATATTTTTTTTTTTTTTCTTTTACAGTGGTTATCTTTTTAAACTAATGCAATGTCTAATTCAGGCAGATGGGAGATCTGAATACCCTTGAACTGAAACAGGAACTAAACCCAGATTATTTACTTTCTGGGCAAAAGGTTAAAACTAGTATATAACATTTTAAGTGAATGAAACAATAATAAATGTGGTTTTATTTTATTTATTCATTTTTAAAATCCCTTAAACATCTGCCCTCAGGAGCAGCTTAAACACCTGGGCACAGCTTCTCATGCAACCAGGAGCCAAATTACCCTTCATTAATTTCCATCAAGTCCTCAACTACCTCTGAGGGCTAAAGATTGAAGATCCCTGGTCCTGTTAAAAATCAGTACAACATAACTTCCTAAATGTGCATCAGTTCAATGAAAGGGATTGCTGTCCCACATCAGAGACACCCAAGCCCTCCACATGCTCAGTCCTTGCGAATGACAAGTGTATTCCAGCACAAAGATTCACCAGGAAACAGGCAGAATTTGGGATATTGTATTACAGCAATTAGTGAAAATATTTGGTGAGTCATATGGTACTCATTTATGGTGTTGTTACTTATGTGGATATGGAAAGAAACTCACATAAATATTTAATGTTACCATTATTGAAACCCATAGAAACTCCAAAAAGCATGTGTTTTACCTGATTCCATTACGAGTAATTAGAGTGGTGACTAGAACTGTAGTTGAAATCAAGCCTTGTTTATATAGAGCAATATGCAAACATATGATGAGGGAGTGTTCTGACCTTGAAAAAAGTGATAGAAAACATTACATATCAACATCCTCACTATATGTTATAGTATCTTAAAAAACTTCTTGGGGTGAACTTGAAATTTCAGGAAAGATAGAAAAGGGTATTTTAGCATATTTAAAACTATTCTAGCCTATGACAACTGGGTCATAATTAGCATCTTAGCTGGGGAATAATTAAAATGGGTTGTATTTAATAGTATTTATGTGTTAAGTGCAAAAGTTAATGTTAATATTCTCTGCACATTCACACAAGGTAAGAATGCATTCATTTGCAGCTGTGCTTGTGAACTAAGTCTGATCTCCTTTCTGAGTTTGAAATTGTCTTTGAGGTAGTGCACTGAGAAAGTATTTTGGGTACATTGGTTAACAACCCATTTGATTTAATCTGTAGCATCTTTGTGCAAATCTTTGCAGTCAGAAGTTTAACATTATAAGTAATCAGGAGCTATTAGGGGAACTTCAAGTTTACTTCCTGTAAACATCACTAAAGGACAAGGTCTTCCAACATTGAAGCAAAAAACCCAGGTCAGATTAATTTTTAAGTTCAAAGATAGAGTATTCTGCAGTTCTAAATCAGCTCTGAAAATGTCTCACAATGTCCCCCAGTTGTTGATATAGGGAAGATTTCTTAGTGTGGGAAAAAAAAATCCTGTGCTTTTTAATTTTTTTTTCCCTTACTACCAACTATGAGCATTATAAAGAAATAAATTTGCTGCTTCAAAATCAAAGACAAAGACAGAAAATACATGAATGTTCAAACTCATATGGAGGGCGTGTGAAGAAAGCAAATTTTGAAAAAGTAGAGCAGATGCCCACTTTGGAAACTGCTGTGAAAGTTGCTCAGTCAGTATTTCAGCAACAGGTGGGTCTAGCTGGGAAGGTGGGAGCAGAATTGATTCCTGCCCAGAGAAATTGCAGTGAGAGGAGGTATCACATCAAGAGTCTGGAGAGCTCTAGCCACCCTCTGTGCCTTGGATGCAGTACCATGCTCAGGCAGTAGCCCCACACAGCCCAGTGTGAGTGAGAAAGGTCATTCCATGTGACCAGCAAGGCTCTTTGCTGCTCATCCAGCCCTCATCCATGGACTGCAAGAGGCTGCATCTAAACCACTGATAAATTGAGAACAAATGCAAAAAGCAAATCCCTGTCAAGTTTTGCAGAGGTGTGGGATGGGGAAACCCTGAGGTGTACATCTGGCAGTCAGGGGCGCTTATAGTCTGTGCCTGTAAAGATCAAGAGCAAGACAGAGCAAGGATTGCTGCAAGATTCCAAATGCAACCCCACTCCTTAGGACTTCTGCTTACCCCTCTGCAATGTCTGTCTCTTTGTCTGACTTTTCTCCTTGGTTCTAAAGTGCTGATTTCACAGCAGAGCAGAGCTCAGAGGAGAATAAATCATCCTGAAGAAGTGGATTTTTCAGTTTAGGTTGAGCACCAGTTGACTGCCCCCTAATTTTAAGCTTGAAATGAACTGGTTTGAGTACATCTGTACTTGTAATCCCCTGGGAGGGTAATTAGGGAAGGTAAAAGTATATCACAATTGTCTAATTCTGTCTCAATTTTACTCAATTTAGATAAATGCTGACCTAACTCTTCTGAATTTCATAAGTATTTAAAATGCTGACTGGCGCACAAAAAGTTTTCAAGCTCCAATTACAGATAATAATTTCACTTCATTTCAAGATCAAAATTTAAACATCTGATTAGTCTTAAATTAAATTTTGCTGAATACAGCTGGCTTGCTGGATAGGTATCCTAATGACCTAGCTGAGATTTTAGGTGACTAATTCCTTCAGATGTTACAACACAGCTAAGTGCTGCCAGAACAGTGCTTGGCTTCTGTCGTGGGTGAGAAGGAAGAGCATTGCCCACAGGTTCCAATGCAGCATCATTGCAGGAGGAGCAGCAGAAACACAGCCTAGGAGTGCTCTGGGTAGGAATGGCAAGGAGCACCAAATGCAGACAATATAATTTGCTCTTGCCACACTGAAGAGTAGTTAAGCAACTTTCCAGAGCACAGACATGGTACCAAACTTGGCAGAACAAATTGAGAGTAAAATAGGTTTGAAGACAAAGAACTCACTAGAAATTGAAGTCCAGCTTGTTTGTGAAACATAATTCCAGTCCAAGGTACCCTGAAGGAAAGGCAATCTCATGCGGAATTTCTGGACCCAGGAGTCAATGATGAGATGACTACTGATAGTATCAGGCTCTGTCTAAGAAACTAGGCATAGTATTGACTCAAAATAAAATGAAAGCTGCTAAGAAGCTTACACACCTTAACTGCAATAGTTAAAAGGCCTAAAATAATACTAGAATTATAAAAAAAGCAAATAATTCCACAATTTCTGAATCGTTGCCTCTGAAGTACCACTTTTTTTGTTTTGGAAGTCATCTTTTTCTACATATAATAAGATGCTGAATAACAAGAAGAGATTCAACACAGATATATCCATGGGAAGTCAGTTTTTAAGGCAAGTTGATAAATCATGGCAGAATTTGTGTGCAACAGTGACAACTCCATCAGAATTAAACCTTTATTTAAGATTATAAATTGAGGCAGCAAGAAACTTCAAATGCATGACGAAGTCCAATCAAACAATATTGCTAAAGAATGTATATTATAAACCCAAAATATCTGGGTAAGTGGTTGAACTTCAGAGATACTCTTTATTTCATATTAGTTTTTTTTTCTTCTGTGAGATTAATATGTTGCTAGAATTTCCTACTTTTCCAGACCCTGGTGGATTACTGGTATGCTTTGTTAAGCCTATTTGTATTGTGTTTTCTCATAAAGCTTAAGTAAAACAGAAAATTGAAGACTGCAGAAAAATCTACAAATTGTTGTCCACTGCTGATATTCTTGGAACTATGACCTTAATGGTGGCCAGCTACAACCATTATAATGACTCTTTTTACTATCTCTGCTATTCTCATTTTGTACCTACACAGTACCAGGCTTTCAGCACTGTCAGGAAATTAAGGAAGCAATAAGAGCTTTTTTGGCATGTGCTTCTACAGTACATGTACTTCTTAATCTGGGATTTGGGTTATTTTTCAGGCAAAGAAATACTGGAAAAAAAAATTTGATCCTCTGTAGAACAGAAAGGAATATTCAGGGAGAAGTGGGACAGAGAAATTGAGACATTTAAAAAGGTAAATTAAAAGGACATAGAGGGTCACAATAAAAGAAGTTTGAATACCATTTCAGTGTGGTAGCAGAGGGAGTTTGTTATTATTAATGCTCAGACCCAGCAGCACAGTAACTGAGACACAGGAGATCACTATGAATTCTTTCCTTCACATACCTGTTGTGGAATAGTGGGGGTTTATTTTCCATGCATTCCAAGACAAACACTGTGAATAACAATGGCAGTTTAAAAGCTCATCTGATCAAAAAAAAACCCCAAAAAAACCATGGGTTAGGTGAAGTATTATTGTATACTAACCTGTTCAAAGAAGGTATATGTTGTTACTATTCTGTGCTTACATATCATTCCTTATGGTTATGAACAAGCTTTTTCTAGGAAATACAACCTTCTGCCACATTTACACTTCAAATTTATTCAAAACAGAATAAATAACAGGTATCCCAGAATAGGTGCATACAAAACTCTAGTTTTCCTCCAATATAACTATTTATAAATCAATGCATTAAATGGGTTCTCATTTAATGAGTGTTCAGTTTTCATAATTACCTATAATAAAAGCCTGATAAATAACTTCTGGACACTTAAATAGGCTATATCTGCTGGGTTTTCCTTATAAACACTGAAGTTGACCTCTTTGAGGACTGAAAATATATTTTTGAGGTAGAGTTTTCCTAAGTGCATGAGAAAGACTGTGCTCACAATTGCCAAGTAAATTATATTTTTCTGCGACCATTATTTTTAATCTTACTATAAACTTTCATATTTGTCAGAAGTTTATTTGAATTAGAACTTGCTAAATTTCTTCATAATCTCTTTTATTATTTAATGCTATTTCTACATATTAATCATCCAGTAAAAGTTTCCTTCCAGATTTCAATTGAAACATAGGAGGATATATTTTAGGACAAATTTCCCAGATTTTATTTTCATATATTCAAGTTCATAACTCCTCATCCCACTATGTTTTACTAAAGAATTCTATGCAAAGCTTAACTTCTATCTCTATTATGATTTTCCTAAAATTGGAAATCAGTTTTGAACCTATATAAACATTTTTAACTGCATTTAAATGGCAATAATTGAATTATTTGTTATCATTATTTCATGAACCTAAGGATTATAACTTTTAGAATCACACCAATTTTGCAAGTTACAGCTCCTCTTGCAAGCCTAAAGCTTGCAAGAGGAGTATGTGCCATAGTTTAACCTAAGGTTGTTATGGAATGTGTGATATTCAGTGACTTGTTAATAGCCACTGGTTCTTTTTTTTTTTTTTTTT
>VZRH01006025.1:241642-253643 GCA_013397555.1 Urocynchramus pylzowi
TTGGCTATTATTTTTTTTTGAAAATCGGCTTTTCTAACCTTGATTTTGACATAATACATAATGTTAGTTTCATAGCACATTTGGAAGCAGCTATTGATTTTTAAGGTCCTTGGCATAAGCATGTTCCAAACTTCCAATACTGCTAACGAGAGAGAATATTGTGAATATTTATAGTGTTGTATAGTATATTTTTACAGTGTTGTTTTAACATATAGGAGAAAGATATCTTTCTATACATATATATTATATTTATCTTTATAAAGAATGACCTAGCTTTGTCCATTTCTGGAAGTAATTTCTGTGTCTTAACTTTTTCATCAGGGCATCCTGAAGGAATAAAACTCAGATTCTTTATGGACACCAAATTGTTGTATCATACAATTCCATTAAGAATAAATCTAACAAAACATTATTTGGTTCAACAGTTAACTTCCTTTTAATGAAAAATGTGATGCAATATTTTTATATTCTTTTTTTTTAATGAAGTGAAAGCATCAATCTTTCCATCCTGATAGCACACTATGAACACCTCAGCAATGTATTTACCAAGGTTTATCTCCTCACCTAAGATGAGAACAGACTAAAGTGCTTACAAATGCATTGATCAAAACTTCTCTTTGCAAATACCTTTCAACCTACAGTTATTTGAGAACTCTTCATTATGATAATTGGTGAATATAATTTCATATTCCCTGTCCATTCTGAAGCTTATTCTTGAAGTTTGGTGATCTGAAGTGTCTTCAGTGAGGATGGCTTGAAAAGCCATCTGTGACAGTGCTGGTGACACACAGATCAGTATCTGAGTGTGAATTCTGGCATCCCAAAGTGATGTCTGTGTTGTCAGCAGTGTGATCACCATAGGAGGAATGGTGTGCATTCTGGTTACCCAAACCTGGAGAAGAGGAACAGGGAAGACAATATCTCAGAATGCTTGTAGGATTTCTGTTTTTGATTTCTTTTTTTTCTTTTTGTGATTCTAAGAAACAGTGGAAACAGTGCATCTAAATCTACATTCACACAAGTGTCACTATTTTTTCCTCCTATAAATACTCTTGAGGAAGAAGAAAAAATAGACAAGTAGTTGTTGTATGTATTACAGGAATGAACTTACAGCAAATCTGTGAGAGTCCTGAGAGCATTTAGAAGAAAAAGACTACCTTTTTTTTCCTGAATGTAATCTTAACCTAAGAACTTCAATTCAATTTAAATCCAAGTTAATCCTTTGAAATTGGTTGAACTGCTCCATATTTTTCAGGAAAAAAAAGCTTCCTTCAAATAAGCTGAAACTGAATGATACATTCTAAATCTTCATCTCAAGAACTTGAAATAGGAGCAAAAAATAATTAGCCATTGTATGGTAAATAGACAGTAGTGAGATGCCTTTTTTAAAAAAAGAGTGTTTCAAAACATTATAGCATTATAGATAGTGAATGCAATATCATATTTTTATGGCATCTTCTTATTTGCCCATCTAGAATGCAAGGGTAGCTTTGCCTGCTTCAAGTGCTTTGAACATTAAAATCCAGTATTTGTTGTTATTTAGATATCTTTAATTATATAATTTAAGTTAATGCTACTAGTCAAATTTTCTGGAAATATTGTAATAATACTGTGCTGGAATAGAGAGAGCGTTTCATTTTCCTCTTACTGATTCTTTTTCTCACAGCTTCTCTTTCAATGATAAGATTTGAGATACTATTCTGGTACTTGAATACTTCTTGCACAAAATGTCTAGATCTAGCTGAAACTTCTGAAGGTGATTATTAGAAGCTGAGCCATCTGATGTTGCTAGTCACTTCTTGAAGTTGAAACTTGGCTAAACTGCAGAATTTACTGTCTCTGGGACACTGATTTGAAAGATCCCTTGAGATTTTTGCTGCTGCCTGAAGACAGTTTTCTACATTTATCACCAATTACATGGACTGAAGAGAAGACTAGTATAGATTCTCTGCTCTTTCCTCCTTGAATTGCAGAAGTGATTAATGGCCATGTTGTCCCAGAGCTTTGCAACTCCTTGCTTCAGCCTGGACTTCTTCATTTCACACATTTCCCACCATATAATTAATTTCTCAGGAAAGGAAACTCTAAAAGATGGTGCTGGCTCACTCTCAAGGTCAGGTAGTGTGGACTTTGCAGGATAAATGCTTAGGACTGAAGCTCAATGTCCACACAGCTTAAAGATACCCAGAGAATTTTCAAGAGAGATGAGACTGTTCATAGATTTCCTAGTGTTTCCATGGTCAATTGTCATATTAGGAACAAAAAACCAATAGTGTATCTCCCTTCAGCATGTTTCTACTAATTGGTCTGGGAGGAGGATCAAAAACACATACAGGCAACACCCTGACCTGCTGAGCTCAACACAACAGTAAAGACCTGCAGATCCATTGTGGAAAAGACTTCTACTCTTGGAACACCACCAAATCCTCTGACCCTCCTTCTTATAAATGTTTCCATTAACACCAGTGTTCTTTAACCTCTGGTGAGGGTTAAAGGGTTAAATCAGGGTTAAATTTTTATCCTGTAAAATCATTAATGTTTACAATAGGTATCCCCCTTACAAAAAAGATTGCTGGATTAATCAATGTATCATAGAACCATAGATTCATAGAATGGTTTGGGTTGGAAAGGGACCTTAAAGATCTGCTCATTCCAAGTCTCCTGCCACGGGCAGGGACACCTTCCACTAGACCAGGTTGCTCAGAGCCCCACCCAGCCTGGCCTTGAACACCTCCAGGGCTGGAGCATCCACAGCTTCTCTGGGCAACCTGTTCCAGTGCCTCACCACCTCCACAGTGAAAAATTCTTTTCCTAATACCTGGTCTAAACCTTCCTATTTCCTTTTAAACCCATTTTCCCTTGTCTTGTCACTACATACTGCTGTAAATAGTCTTGCCCCATCTTCCCTGTAAGTTCCCTTCAGGTACTGGAAGGTCACAATTAGGTCACCCTGAAGCGAAGCGTTCTCTTTTCCAGGCTGACAATCCCCATTCTCTCAGTCTTTCCTCACTGGAGAGGTGCTTCATCCCTTTGATTAACTTTGTGGCCCCCTTCTGAACTTGCTCCAACAGGTCCATGTCCTTTCTGTGTTGGGAACCCCAGAGCTGGATGCAGCACTCCAGGTGGGATCTCACAAGAGAGGAGCAGAGGGGCAGAATCCCCTCCCTCACCCTGCAGGCCATGCTGCTTTGGATGCAGCCCAGGGTACAATTGGCTTTCTGGGATGTAAGGGAATACTGCCAGCTCATATTCAGCCTCTCATGCACCAGCATCCCCATCTCCCTCTTGGCAGGATTGCTCTTGAGCTTCCATCCAGCAGTTTCTGTTGCCACCTGGGTCTGCCCCAAACCAGGTGCAGCACCTTGCACTTGGTCTTGTTTAACTGCATGAGGTTCCCATGCACCCACCTCCCAGGCCTGTAGAATACACCCAACCATGGGAATTCTTCTTGCATTTTGACAGCAGAAAACATGTTTTTTGCTATTGTTTCTTCCGAGCCCTAATAATTGAAAAATTATTTTCAGTGACAAGAAGAGATTTTTTCCTCCATTAATTGTAGTAATGATTCACTTTATTTAACTATTTTTATAGTTACCTGAATTTTCCGTTTTTCTCAAGTGAGATTTCTATTCTGGGTCCTTAAATATATTCCACAGTTACATGCCACCATATAGCTCTTCAGGGACTGAATTAATTTACTCAAGTGGCACTGATTGCACTATCCAGAGTCTTTCTCATTTTAACTCTATCCCACAAACATTGACGTTATGTCAGCATTTTCACAGTTAGCTAAATTACCAGCTATTTATAGTTGAGGGGCAAAATTTCTCAGAAGGTTTGGAACTGAATGGAAGAGCTTCAGGGTAGGGTTTACTCTGAGAAGTGCCAATGAAATAATGTAGCAGCTTACGATATTTTGAGGGAATGTACAGTGTAATAATATGTGTGTAACTGGCAGTTACAGCCATTTTCCGATGAAGTTTTGTACCTGGAATGGGATGGATATCGTTTTGAAGTTTATAGTTGTTTATAAATTAAAATTAAAGCTTAAAGTTTTGGGTTTTTTTTTTTTGCATTTTACTTTGATGTTTAAATGCTATAGCTTAAAAAACGTGTGTATTTTAGTTTGGTATTTAAATATTCTTTGTTGAGTTTGAGTGGCCTAAGTGAATTAAACAGCACTCACAGAAATTTAGACAATTTATTAAAGGATTTTTCTAAATTATATTATAACTTCTAGGGAAAGGAGAGATTCAACATCCTTAAGAGAATGTTTTAATCAGCAGAAATTATGAGTTCTGGAGGAAGGTCCCCAAGGCAGTGGGACTGGAGCACTTCCCCTGTGAGGAGGGTCTTGGAGAGCTTGGCTGGGTCATCCAGGAAGAGGGATGGCTTCAGGGGCAACTGATAGCCCCTGCTTATCTGCAAGGGGTCATCAAGGAGATGGAGCCAGGTGCCTCACAGTGGGGTGGGGTGGGATGGGAGGGCAAGAGAAAACAAATACAGATTGTAAGAGGTTCATGATGGGTATAAAAATAACTTTTTCTTCAGTGTTTCCATGGGGAGTGAGACAGTAGAGAAGGTCACTCTGAGAGCCTGTACTATCTCTGTCATTAGAGAATTTCAACTCCTGACTGATGCAAGACCTGAACAGCCAGGTCTGTCCCCAGGGCTGTAGTTTTAGAATTGCATTAAATAAGACTCTGTGGCCCAGCTATGGGCCACTGAAATGAGAATCAGAATTTTATGGGGATATTTATTTCTTTTGAGTTATATTACTTTCCCTGTTTATCTGTTTAATGGTAATAATGCTTTCTGATTTTTGTGGTCAGGGAAAAATATCCAATGTAAATACTATAAGTAATGTAATACACAGAGGGTCCCAGTTACTCTGGGGACCTGAAATTATTATCATTTGATGAGACCATGTAGTCACTGCTAGAGTGACTAGAATCACTCCTTTTATCAGGAAAAGCAAACAAAGAGCTGAGTGGTTCAATACTTCCAGGATTTGAGATCTGCTATCTGACACTAGGAAAAATACCAGATCACTGTCAATCCTTGTAGCATGCCATGACACCCAGCTCTTGACATTTTTTCTCTTTTGGTTATTCTGCACGGGCTGGTACACAGGCAATGGGAAGAGGGAGATTTCCCAAACACAAGCAGTGATCTATAGGTCCTGATTCCTAATCCCAGGGCCACACCCATGAAAATAACAGCAATCTTCCCTCTGATTTCAACAGACTTTGGATCAAGGTTAGGATAAATTGGAGATTTATTCCTTATCTCATTTGGTGCTAAAACCAATGGGAAAACCCCAACACACTCTCATATGAGACAGCAATCTTGCTAAGTCTTTTCTTTCACTTTTCTTGTAGTTTCAACTGTGATGGTTGAATCATACTCAGGAAAAACATTTTTTGACATCTCTGAATTACATTCTTGCTTAATGTAACATTTTCCAAATATTTCTGATGTGACACTGCTATCAAGTTATTATGGTAAACCACTTCCCTTAAGAAATCTGTCCTGACTGGCCTATGACTTATATTGTTCTTCAGGGACAGCTTTATAAGTGAACTTGAACTCTGGCCAAAATTGTGGTCTTCATATTCTTCAGAAGAACTAGATCTGATGCTACCTACACATTTTAATATGCACTTGCCTGTGAAATCTAATGAGGTAACCATAACCACCAATGCCCATATCTTTCCAGCCTCCCAAGAAGAAAGGGCCCTTATTGTTTTGCATAGCAGCATTTCAAAGTAACTATTACTTAATTTACATTTTTAAATAATATTTATTTTTCTTGCCCATGAGGTGAAACTCTCATGGGCAATACAAATAAAGAAATTACTCATGTTGGTTGGTATCACCCAGAAACATTTATGCCATAGATGTTTGTCATTCTACTAACATGACCAGCAGGAAGACAAAATTACTGAACCATCAAAGTGTAATAGAAATGCCTCTGTATATGCTTTACTTACTGGTGGCTGAAAAAACAAATAAAAATTTGTCATCTTCTATAAGAGCTTCAGACTCTCTGACCACAGCACCATTTCTAGCATTGCCAGTGAGAGATTCAGAGGACTGGAAAAATTTAAAACTATCCAAATAATCCCAGACTGAGAACAACTGGGAATAAAGATTTTCTTCAAAGAAAAAGCTGATTTAGACTATCAGAAACATAGACAGTGGAACTGTGTTTTAAAAGTCAGATTTTCATAACAACTAAAGACCCAGATGATTTATATCTTGGTATCGGGTCTGATTTTATAAAAAGTTTGTCTGATCCTTTTCAGAAAATTTCTGCAGAAAAACAGGCTTGCATTACAACCATAATTCTTGATCAGTGAGCTTGTATCTGATGTTTTTCAAACACACAGCAACATTTATCTCACCTTAACCTGGCTCTAAATTTGAATCAGTCATCAAAGAAACCTTCAACTGAAGAAAGCTCTCAGGAGAGATTGTATCTGACTCAATGGGTTTTTTTGAAGGTTTTGGTTTTATTTGAAATTTTAAAGGGGCACATCTTAGGTGAGTTGTTTCTCTCCATCAGTTGTGAAGAAGCCTAGTGTTGTGAAGGGACTAGCTCAGATGTTCAGATGAGTTCCATCAGCTATACTTTTAGGGGAAAATGGCTCACTCACAGGTATTTTCAAAGGGATGTTTATCAGACATGATTTATGTTTGTCTGAAGCTCTGAAGCATTCAGTTCTGCTGTTCTGTGATGAATTTTTTAATGTCTGAAAACACTGTAGGAAATCCCCAAGTACTGTGGAATAATGCAGAATGGTACTAATGGTACAGATATATATAGCTGCCACTTAGAGTCTGCTCTCAAATTCAGAGAAGGTTTTACATCCTGTGCCAGTGACTGTGCCTTTCCCACAGTATGTACCAACAGAATTTTGCTGTCTTCTCTTTGATGGTTGCCAGCTACATTTAAATAGCTTGAAAATTGCTCACCTGTTTTGGTATTAAAGTATTCAAATATCTATTCTGAGTGTGTGAATACATGCCAAGCATTTCCTGCAACATCCCAAGAATCGTCTGCTCTAAATATGGATTTGTATTTTCCACATGGATGGAACTATAAATGTATTCCCTTCTACTGTTTCTTAAAGATTAAAAAGACCAAAAAAATTCTTTTAATAAGAAGTGAAATTTACACACAACTTCCAACCAAAATATGGTTTGTTGGTCCATTAAGAAACCACTGAATAAGCACATTTTGCATTTTGCTCTACTGATCGAATTATTTATTTCATAGTCTTTTTAGCTCATGCCCAGATTGCATCAGATTCAGAACCCAGCTCTAATGAAATAGAGTATTGTGAAAGTGTTCTACATAGCTGACTGCAATACATTTCCTAAATAAATACAAATTAAAATCATAAAAGTAGACTGTGCATCAAAGCCTTCTTTCTCAGTTCTTGGCATCTGTGGGACTTGGCCAGTATTCTGTTTTGCCAGTTGAACCAAGTATGAGTTGGTATAATGATCCTACTCAGTCTGACCAACATCTTTTATGTATCTTTGGAGGTTTTCCTCATTGCTTGTGACTTACAGCTGAACAGGGAAGAATGTTACTCTTTACAGTGCTCAGACACTGCAACACAGTGCCTAGATGAATAGTTCCTTTTAATAAAAAGGATCAGTACAATTTTTCTTCACATTCATATCTCCCACATGAAAGTAAGAGTTTGAACTGTAACTTAATGCTGTTTCTGAGCTTAAGAAAACCCTTCACTGATCAAAGGATTTATTCTATTTATTTTTCCTTAAAAAATGCAACTTGCTCATGGGAAAGTTAAGGCTATATAAGGTTATATTTTGGTCTGTCATTATGAAAAGCCTTAATTTATACTACATTGTTACATTAGTTAAACAATTAGGTAGATAGCAGAATGTAGCTCATAGTTTATGAAAATGCAAAATACTGCTTTTCAAGGGTTTTCATAGAAAAATATAATGGCTCAGTAATAGCCATTTTGTCTGAATAGCTCCATGAAATCCACACTTGCAGATACAATTTATCAACTTGATCACAGACATTTAAGTATCTTCACTCTATTTTCCCCCAAAACTTAATTCCCTCTCTTGAACAGAACTGAGCAAAGTCCATGGCACTGCTGAGACTGTCAGTGCATGACACATCTCAGCTGATCACATGGCTGATGAACTCAGCCTAAATCCCTTCCTGAGTCAGGCTGAGCTCTTGCTGATCTTGTTGCAATGCCCTCAAGGGCCAAATTCTCTTCTTCTGGACTCTGGCAAATGTGAGATTTCATTCACTGGCATGAGCTTGTGGCCCTGACACTTGGACTGTTTGAAAACACAGCAGGGCTTCATGGAGAGGTTCCATGATGCATAAATCTGAGGACTGGAAGCCTGTATATTCCAGAAGATATGTTGGTAGGGGAAGTGCAACCAAGACCAGAATAATATGAGATAGCTGGAATACAGAAAGGCCTGGCATTCGAAATGGCACTTGACCAGCAATTGTAGCAGGAGGTACACAAGTGAGCAAGCAATTTGCATAAATAATTTCTAAGGTGCACTAGTAAGGAAATAAATTCAGAATGATGAACAGGGAATTAAGTAGAGGACTCTTTTTTTAAATGTTTAAACCCAAACAGATTACACTTCTCTTGTGAAAAGCATCTGATGGGTGCTCTCAAATATAACAGAGAACCTTTACAAAAAATGGCTTCTCTAAAAATACAGCAGTCAAAATACCTGTTGAGGAAGAAAGTATCTTGTAAAAGTGAAAACTGCTTCAGGTGGGCTAGATCTTACAGTTTGTGTGGGCTTGACTGAGGAGCATAAACTAGATGAGTAGATAAATTCTGTCTGGTGCACAGAACTTTGTACATGACACAATGTTAAAGCAAGTGACCTGGAGTCAAACATATCCTTGTGCTTGAAGGTTGGGAGTTCAGTCCCCATCTGGGGTTAAGGCTCAGCCTTGGCCCCTGACATGAATGTAACTGAAATCTGCTCCATCTTCAAGGAGCTAAAAAAACCTTGGCAGTTTGAGTAAATAATTGGAAGATCAAAGCTAGCTACCTTTCTGTACTGAGGCTGCAGGGGAAGACTGATCCTCATTTAGCATTATCTGGCCTACAGGCTATATTTTCACACACACTATAATATTACTTTGGATAAAAGGAGATTTATTAATTCTCTCCCCTTAATACAGAATTACACAGAATTAAAACATACTCATACCTTTGTGTAATGTACAAATCAGCAACTGAAAATTTCCTCCCTCCTCTCCTTCCTGAGCTATTTTTACTGCAGCAAATATGGTATTTCTGTTATTTAGAGCTGTGTTCTGGAATACATTTGTTTCATTTTCATTGTATGGTAAAAATGCTTTTTTTAAACTTCTCTCTGCACCTCTGAGCTAGAGAAAAGCTTTGAATTGTTGATTCAATGTTAAAACAGTTTTACTCAGTGAAGAATCAGAAAAAATACTTAAAAATTTTGTAATTTCCCAGAGAGACGAAAAGACTTTGTTATGCAATATTAACACCCAAAGCATTGGAAAAAAAATCTGGATCAAGTCACAAAATATTATTTCTCTTTTTTATTTTTCTCCTCTTTGCTCACACCAATAATCCTGCTACAACTCAGCAATGCATCTGAGAATTCCCATCTAATTTAGATGGTTTCCTTTCTGTTGTTTCCAGAGAACTTCTGGCTAAGGCACTCACGAGCATCTCTGGAATGCAAGTTATCATGCTTACTGAGAGCAAGACAACACCTTGTCAGCACACTAAATGTTAAAATAGTGCAGGTCCTTTGGTCTTGAAGAGCATAACAGACTTCACAGTGCAGTGGTAATTCAATTCATGTAGGATAGTCCTGACTCCTAATCCTGTCTCTCAGTACAGTTCAAATATTTCAAAATTAAAAACTACAATTGCTTTATGAGTTGCATATCTAAGTGCATTAGAGTACACACTCTGTAGTAATTCCTGTAACACACAACTCAAATTATGGCTTATTTAACTTAAAGGCCCCTCCATTGCAATTTCCACCCTGATCCTTTTGGGCCAGATTACCTGGTATAACACTGGAATGAATTCCTCCCTGTGTCCCCAGCCTGACTGACAACGAGGGGCTCCTTCTGGAGCCACCATTTCTGCAGTCCTCATCTAGTCCTGCCTGGGCTGTGGAGGGACAGCTGCTTCACCATATGCCACAGGCTTCCAGGGAATCTCTGCTTCCCCTGCTCCCATGGGGGGTCCCACCCCCAGGAGACAGTCCTCCTTGAACTTCTCCAACATGGGTCCTTCCCATGGGTAGAGTTCTGTACAAACTGTTCCCTGTGGTGTCCCAAGGTCTGCCAGGAAACCTGCCCCACTCCAGGCTTCCCACAGGATCACAAGTCCCATTCTCCTTCAGGATCCACCTGCTCTGGTGTGGGGCCTGGTATGGCCTTCAGGTGGATCTCTAGTCCAATGTGGACTCCTTCACATGTCACAGTCCCTTCAACTCAAGTTTGCACTGGAGTTCCAGCCTGTCTGGCAAAGCAGCACAGAAAACAGCAACACCCTGGCCTCCTGCCAGCCCAGGAACATTGCCATGGCTGTTGTCAAAACATTCCCAGGCACAATTCAGTAAGTGATCAGCAGTACAGCCCTACAGCAAGCAGCAAAAGCAAAAAGTGGCTGCTAACAAGCTCTAGACTCTAATATACAGTAAGAAAAGTGAGCTCCATGGCAAGGACAGGAGCCTGCTCATTACATTGGCTAAACAACACCAACAGCTATAAATTCAAACTAGAGTATCCCAATCGAATCTGCCATTATCTTCAACCCTTTGAGCATCACGTTAGGTGCCAAAAAGGACTGCTGTGGTTTAACCTCAAGCCAGCAGCTGAGCCCATGCAGCCACTCACTCACTGCCCCACCAGAGAGACTGGGAAGAGAATTGGAAGGGTAAAAGCAGGAAAACTCATGGGTTGAGATACAGACAGTTTAATATGGAAAGCAGAAGCCACACACACAAGCAAAGCAAAACAAAGAATTCACTGCCTCCCATGGGCAGGCAGGTGTTCAGCCAGCTCCAGGAGAGCAGGCACCCATCATGTGTAGCTGTGACTTGGGTAGACAAATGCCATTATTCCAAATGTCCCCCCCCTTCCTCCTTCTCTCCCCCACTTTACACACTGAGCATGATGTCAGATGGTCTGGAATATCCCTCTGGTCAGCTGGGGTCATCTGTGCCTCCTCCCAATCTCCCTTGCACTCCCAGTCTCCTTCCCAGTGTGGCAGTAGGAAGAGCAGAAAAGGCCTTGGCTCTGTCAGGCCTGCTCAGCAAAATCAAGGATATCTCTATATTATCAACCCTGTGTTCAGCATGAATCCAAAACATAGCCCCTTATGCTGGTAAGAAAATTAACTCTACCCCAGATGAAAATGAGCAGTTTAAAAAACTTACTCCCATTTAACTTTTTCTCAAAAATGCACTCTTATATTTTAATGAGAATAAAATTAGATACATTCTGCAAAAATCATATACACATGTTTAATGTTCTACACATGACTAGCTTCAATGAAGTTAATGGATTTTAGTTGTTATTGGAGGTAAATGAGAATTCATTATATGAGAAGGCTGCCTCTATTTAGAGGAAACAAAATTTAAACTCCACATCTAAAAGAAATGGGCTTGCTATAGATCAGCTATTTTATTGTAATGTTATGGTTGAGCAATTAAATTAAAACCAAGACCAAGAATGCACAGGAAATCAAATCTGATGAATCTGATCTTCAGCTAGTGCAAACTCATACAGATTAAAGAAAGTCAAGGATGCAGTCTTTGAACCATATGACTCATTGGTGAAATGTTTCTATAGCAAAATAATATAAACTTTCTAGTTTCTTGAATATCTTGAAATTCGTACATAGTGCATGGTAATATCCATGTGTCTTTTTTTTTTTTTTTTTTTTTTTTTTTTTATTACTCTGGGGTAGTAATT